>BSYO01000010.1:6460681-7060681 GCA_033239525.1 Nepenthes gracilis
TTACACTCCTTCTCCACCTCTTTTTCTGGCCACATTAACCAATGCCCCTATTAATCACCTTGGCTCTATCCTTGGCAACCGAAGCCATCATCAAGTATCAATTTGATCGCTTACTTTCCCTTACCACAATTAAAGCGCCTTTGGTGAGTTTCTAATTACCCTTTCTGAACACTGTGCTGAAACCTTCCTCATCAAATTTTCCGTTTGAAATCATATTCAACCTTAAGTCCAGGGCATATCTCACACCCTTCAACACGAGCTTCATCCCGTTACTTGTTCACAAGCAAACACCCCTAATGCTAACAACCCTCGATGAACCACCATTACCCATCTTCAATACCCCGTGGTCGCCAGGCATATATCTCGTGAATTCAAACTTTTTCGGTGTCATTTGGTGTGAAATGCCACTATCCATTACCCAATCCGTCTCTTAGCTCGAAAATCTTCGTGTCTTCCCTGCGTGTATGATCCAAAGATCTTCGTAGAGAGCAACAGATTATAATTAAAAACTATACATTATATCTAACATCCAAAATGACAAGGGATGCTACGCCTACTCTTTTTTTTTTTTTTTGGGGGGGGTAAGTAAGTAATACTACGCATACTCTCATAGCAGTTTTTGTTATGTACTTTTTATCTTTTAAATCTGTAAAGATTTAACTAATATAATTTAATACATAAAAATATAGTATAAGATTTTTATTAATTTTTTTAATATTAAAAATTCAAATAATAATACTATTAAAAAGCATAAAAAACTATTACATAATTTTTTAATGTAAAATCTTATAAAAAAAAAAAATCACTATCTTTGGTAATTTTTTTTTTTTTTGTCATTTTTTTACCCTTTTGATCTGGTCAAATTTGTCCCTCTCTCATGTGTTTTAGTTTCTTCTATGCTTTTCATGGTTGGCTTGTTACAAACCCACCAAAAATCAAGCAAGTTGCTATAAGAATTGTCTACATCATCATTTTGTTGTTATTTTTTTTTCCTTCTTCCCCTTTCAATCTATTTCCATGGCAATTATCTCTGATTTGTAGTTATGTGAAGCAGTCCTCACCACGTGGCTCATCATCGTCCACCATTTGTTGGTGAAATTGTAACCGTTGAGGAGCAGGTTGAGTTTGTGACGTTGCCCTAATTAACAAATTTTAGGTTCTTGATTTTGAACATAAGCCAATTGAGGAGAATTCCATTCGCCATTGAAGATTGATCTTATTTAATTTCTAAAAACAGCTATATTTTACATGAATGTTTGGGAAACTGTGCTATTTTGATACCTTGTTATGAATTAAATTATAAAAATCTTACCGTACAATTTATCAAAACTAAATTATTAAACTTGTGATCAATTCAATTTTAAAATCGTCTCATCATCTTTATAGGAACCTTATTTACAACAGATATTATTACTCTATACGCTGGCTGATTTTAATTATTTTTTAACGATCTTATACACATCTAAAATTTTTACATTTTTAGTATGGATTATTCAATAGAAACATAAATATAATTAGTTATATTTTTTGTCAAATTTTTTATATGTGTTTTTTTGGTTATATAATTATTTTTAGAAGTCCTGATATCTGAAAATTTATTTACTTTTTTAATATTTATTAATACCTAAAAATAAAAGACACGTTTTACCATCCGAATAAAAATGAAATAATATATTTTTAAGTATAAATCAATAATGATTTACGGTTCACGTATTTTTGAAGGCTTTGCTGTCACCGTACACCAGCGAGGCAATGTTAATGCTGACTCATGCTAATATTTAAGCAGACCCATCAAATCATTTTTTTTTTTCTTTGTTTTTGGTCTGAAATGTTGTCTCTTTTCGGTGCGTTTTATTCGACATGAAAATGACTAGGTTGGTTTGCCACGTTATTTTATGCAGGTTTGAAATTTTTTATTACTTGACAAGAATACTAATATAATGATTTACTTTCTTGGTTTTGTGCATTTTAGAAATTGTGTATGTATTATTTGACAAGACTATAGAAATTAGTATGTGGGGCTGGGTTATTCTTGTTAATGAACCAGTTAATGCTAGGAATCCCTTTAAGAGGGCAATTTGTACATTCGGTTGTCTTGTTAAACATTTTACCGTCTTTAGTGTCATGCACGTTAAGATAAATATTTGAGTGTAGAAAATGATGGTAGAAATAGCCATCTCCCCTGTTGTGTTAGCTACGCCCTTTTTCTACATTGAGCATCCCTTTCTATTGCACAACAACCCCAAATTAATAAGGAAATTTGAATTTAAAAATAAATAGTGTGCAATAAGGTATACTAAATGCAAATTATGTCTTGTCTCCAAGAGTCTTAATTTGATTTATGTCTCACGATTTAAAATTTGAAAAACTCTAACATAATGAATCTTGTAGTGTTATATTAATAGAGCTTTTATATTATGAAAAAAAAAATTACGAAGTTGATTATATTTGAATAAAAATTTTAATTTTCTTGCCATGCCTTATCGCTAATTTATGTACTATGATGTTTGAATTGATTGTACTAGGTAATTTTGGAGAATAATTGTGTATTTTAAAGAAAAAATAAGTATTTGAGGAAAATGAGTGAGTGCCAGACCGGCGCACATGCTACTCTTAGGCGTGGATTAGCGATATGAATGGTAGTCACATGTGGCGATGGAGCCCTTGTGTGTAGGTGCGTGGTACTTGTATGTACACGTGTTTTGTCGTTGCGCTTGATGGACTGGTGATCACTATTCAAGTATCAATCTACCTCTATAAATGATTTCTTTGTTATTTGGGGCAGTTTGTTTTGCTAAGAGCTCGAGAGATGAGAGAAAAAGAAAAAAGTAGATGAGAAAGAAGGTGAAAAAAGTTGATTTAAAATGATTTCACGATAAATATTGTAATATTTGAGTTAAGATATGTGCATCTAAACCCTTTCTTTAATATTATTAAAATCTTTGATATATTCCTTTCGATTATTGTTTAAATATACATGTTTGTATCCATTATTAATCCCTCCAGACTTTATTATGTATGCACTACGTAGTTTTGAGAATCTTAGTGTTACGTCTCCGATCTTGAAATATAATTATATTAATTTCTTAATCTATAATTAAATTAATTGAGCTTTTAATCATTAAGACTCAACATCCAAATGGTTATTCCACCTACTGTTAACTTGAATTGACACCAAAACACGAACCCACAGATTAATTACTATTAAATGACCTAAAAAATGATAATGATTCAATATAGATGATCCAAATGTAAAATGGAAAATGGCTTCAAATACTAGAAATGATTAGACCTCGATCATATGTAAGAAAAAACTTTATACTAATATCAGAGTAATCGAAATAATAAACTCAACTTAACTACCGCAAAGAAAACTAAAATCAAACTTAAATGACATCATTGTAACGTCACTCTCTAAATTACAACATTTAACAATTTAATCAAAATTAACAATATTAAACTACTCTTTCTTTTCTATAACAATAATACATTAAGCTATTTCAACATTTTAACTCTAATTTTAGAACAACTATTCTTCAAACCCAATTACCTTCAAGTTAACTCGATTTTCCTAATCTAAAAGGTTTGTAAAATAAAAATAAAAATTGGTCAATTGTTAAGAAAGACACACGCACGCACGTACGCGCGCGCGCACACACACATATATATATATTCCACCATTTGTGGATATATATAAATATATCAAAGGAGCATGTTATAATATGACATGTTCAAATATACCCGGAAAAACCAATAACACCATTTCAAAAACTTAACTTGCATAATTTCAAAACTAATGTTCAATATATATCAAACTGTCTTAATGTATAATCATGCTCAAATTTTGAATTTGAATATCAAATATATCAAACTGTATAAATATATAAAATATACATAAATCATATTAAAATATAGCAGCCTAAAGATAGATGATAAACTCATCAACAAATGACGAATATAAAAATTTGAATTATAATTGTTTCTATATAACCAAATGATTCATGGCACATAAGATGACTATCTATATATAAACCTATAAATAGGACAGAACGCCATTTTTTTAACCAACGAGTAATAGGTTTAACTTTCAATTTACTTATAATATATTAAAATATATCTAAATATATTCCGTCAATTCATTACAATAGTAATCATCACTTTTTAAGATTATCTCACAATCAAGAGAGATTTCATTCATAATAGATGACACTTTTTTAACCAAATTTTTATATGATATAAAATCATAATTTCATAAAGAAACGACGAATATGGAGGTGAAACAAATAAATGTGACAACACAGTTGATCTTTCATGGAGTAATAATTTAATTTTTTTATCACATATGAATGCGATAATTCACAAATGTAATATAAAAAGTAGTATTTATCAATTTAAAAAATTATAAATTAAAATTTTAGTTTATGTGTTTCCAACATATTGTATCCTTAATTTTTAAAAAATAGTGTGCCAGTGTGTCGATATTATTTTATATCCGTGTCCTATGTTGGTATCCATACTTCGTAGATTCTACTTAGATGTTTGGCAAATTTTGTTATTCTAACACCTTATTATGAACTAAATTATAGAAATCTCATTGGACAATATATTTAAACTAAATCATAGAGTTTGTGATAAATTCAAACACCATCCTTAAAGAGTCTTATCTATGTTGGCCCCATTACTCTATCTATTGGCTGATTCCATTATTTAATCAAACTCATGAATTTATTTTTAATGATATTATGCATGTTTAAAATTTTCACGTTTTGGTATTTATTATTCAATAGGAACATGAATATAATAAGTTTTATTTTTATCATATTTTTATATGTATTTTTGGATAAAATATGAATATAATAAATATTTTTAAAAAATTTAATATCAATTTATCTATTTATTTTGTAAACCTTTATACTATATATTTATTTTTTAAACCTTTGTACTATATAGAGATAAATAAAACATTTTACCATAAAAAATCTAAATCATAATTAAATAATATATTCTTGGTATAAGTCAATAATAATTTGCAAATGAGGGGGGTTGCAACGCCCGTACGTGTCGTAGCCCCTGCGATGCGTTTGTGGCCGTTGGATTTAAAAATCCAACAGCCACATATTATATATAAAAAAACATTTTATATTATTTTTTTGTTTTTATAATTTTTTTGTAGTTGATGTAAAAGAAAATTGTTTAAAAATTTTTTTTATATTTATTATTTTTTTAAAAAAAATTAGAGCTGTCAAATTTAAATCTGACAACCCTAATTAGCGTCGGGGCAATGACATTAGGCACATTTAAATATGCCTTCTTAGTGGTTTTCCTCAATGGGTGGGGAACTCGTTGATTAAATGATCACATATCCTAATATGTCAATAATGTAGCCATCCTCCGTGATATTTCCCAGAAGATCACACATCGGCTTCAATTGTCGTGGCTTGCTAGCGTCTCTAAATTTTCACAACTTTCCCATCTCTCTATCATGGAACTTCGATCTTTTGTCGGATCCTCCTGATTTCAAACTTTAGCCTTTTTAACTCATATTTTTTACTCAAAAATTTAGCTGTCTCTAACTTTTGCTGAAAAATAAGGCTTGATGAAACGCTTTATCTTAAGTTCTTAGCTTCAATCTCACCAATTACCTTTAAATAGTATCCTCCAATCCTTGAAGGAATTTTTCTGTACTTCTCGCTTCATCTATCACCACATATGAGGTGAAATGAGCCAACGTAGTAAATTTGGCATCATAATTCACCACTATCTAATTCCTTTACCTCAATCGAGCAAACTCATCCTCCTTTTGCTCTCCATGGCTTGCCAAAAAATTATCTAGGAACATATCTGCAAATACGCATCATGAATTTTCTACATTCTCTAAGCCTAAAATTCTCCTCTTTGTAACCCATTAATGCTCAGTTTTGTCTTCCAGCTTATATATGACAAATCTCATATTGTTTTCTTCAGGGTAATCAATGACCTCTGATATCTTCTCAACTCATCAAATCTATATTTTAGTCGTTGTTAGATTCAAATAACTTGAGAATTCAGGGATTCTTTCATTCATGAACCAATCATAAGCAATAAAAGAATTCCCCAAATTCCCAACTCATTTATTTAATCTATGATCCGCACCTTGACTTTGCACAATGCAATCCATACTATCTGCGATCCTTTGAGTATGATTATGTATTTATATATTTCGGTATCTATTGAATATTAGTTTTAGGATTATGTATGATAAGTTTATGAGATAATATTGTCAGTTTTTTGAGTATTTAATAATATCATATATTAATATGTTCCTTTGATACATACATCTATATATATATATCCACATATGATAATATAAATATATCTTAGTAAGCAAATGGATCAATCTTTTTTTTAGTTTGCTAGCTTTTTAAATTAGGAAGATTGAGTTAACTTAAAGATAATCCCGTTTGAAGGACAGCCATTCAGGAATTGGATTTAGAATATTGGAACAGCGTAATGTATCACTATTATGGAAAAGAAAGAGTAGTTTATATTGCTAATTTTGGTTAAATTGTTAAATATTATAATTCAAGCAGTAACATTACGATGGCGGTGTTTAAATTTGATTTTGGTTTTCTTTATAGTAGTTCAATCAAGTTTATGGTTTTGATTACTCTGGTTTTAACAAAGATACTTTTCTCTTAGATATGATTTAAGGTCTTATTATTATCACTATTCAGAGCCACTTTCAGACATATTATTTGAGTCCTATAGATTGATTTATTATTTTATTTTTAACTAAATAATAAAAATTAAATAAAAGTAATAGAATATATTTATAATTATTTTAACATATTAATTGGAAATCAATATCAAATCTAATATCCATGGGTTAAAAATTAACATTTGACCCAATCTATAAACAATAATATATAGTTGGATCATCCATAGGTCTTGAATGGCATGCAGTCAGAGTTATAGGAAAATATTTATAGCTCGATCTTCGAAATTTGATATTTATTGGTAAGGTTTTTGTTGATCCCTAATTATTAATATTTTTACATTTTATTATCAATTTATCATTGTTTTTGGTTTGTTTGTATTTGTTTATTGTTGATATTCCCCATGTTTATTCATGTATATGCACATATATAAATATATAAATATTTTTAAATATTAGGCTCACTCTTTTTGTATTTTCTATCTTTTGAAATGTTTTTGCTTAGATCTCTTATAAGATTATGGTTAAAAAGTTACCTTTGGAAGAGTTCATTTAGGATTTTCCTTCTTAACTGTTATAGGATTTGCATTCTATTGGTTGTGCTATAAACATTTGATTGATGTATGATTCATATGTATTTGAGGCAATGGCCTTCAAATTATAGATTATATATTATATATAGTTGACAGGATTAATTTGAAGTAGTTTACATTTTTATTGTGTATTTGAATTATCATTGAGTAGGTGGATTGATTGAAGACCACTTTAGGAGTGTGGCTATTTGTTTTTGAGACTGTGTGTATTCAAATTGGGTTTATTTAATACTATTTATTAGGAGGTTATGTCTTGATGTTTAATTAAGTCTTTTGATATTACAAAATTGTATGTTTTGTAGTAGAGATGTGATAGGATTTATATCAAAGTAAGTAGTAAGGAAAGCATATTTGATAATTTTAGGAATTAAATATTGTGATTTGCTGCATGCTAGGTGCCAAAATATCTTTAAGACAAGGTCTGGATATAGTCAAGAGAAGGATTATCTTACCATGATGGCAAGGATCATAGATATTATGGATTGTATTTTGCAAAGTCAAGATGCAAATCATAGTTTAAATCTATGAGGTGGGAATTTAGGGAATTCTTTTATTGCTTATGATTGGTTCATGAATGAAAGCATTCATGAATTCTAAAGTTATCTGAATTAAATAAGGGCTAAAATATAGATCTACTGAGTTGAGCAAATGATTGAGGTCACTGATTCCCTGAAGAAGGCAATGTGAGATTTGTCGTCTATAAGTTGGATGACAAAGTTGACCATTAATGGGTTGCAAAGAGGAGGATTTTATTCTTAAAGAATGTGGAGACTTCATGAGATGTATTTGCAGAGATTGCTTCACAAGCCTTTGAGAGCAAAAGGTTGATGTGTTTGCTCAATTGGGGAAAGGGAATCAGACGATAATAAACTATGATGCCAAATTTACTAAATTGTCTCATTTCGCCTCATATGTGGTAATTGATGAAACAAAGACAATGAAGTATCTTTAAGTATTAGAGGATACTATTTAAAGGTAATTAGTAATATTACGATTGAGAACTTTCTACAAAGTGTCTCATCGAGCCTTATCTGTTCAACAAAAGTTAGAGAGGGCTAAATTTTTTGAATAAAACATATAAGTCAAGAAGGCCACAGTTCAAGATTAGAGATTCTTACAAGAGGTCTAAGTGCCACGATAGAGAGATGGTGTGTGATCTTCAAGGAAATGTCATGGAGGACGGCTATACTACTAGAAGATTAGGGAATGCTTTAATTGTAGTCAATCTAATCGTTTGATCAATTTGTTCCCCACCCATTCAGGCAAACTACTAAGAAGGCAAGTACTTTAAGAAAAGCTTTTGCAATGATAACAAAGGATATGGTTGCGTCTCCTTATTTGATAGCATATAAATACTTAATTTTTGATATTTTAGCTCATGTGATGTTAGATTCAGGATCTATACTTTCATTTATATCTCCTAAATTTATATATTACATACATTTGCCACGTAAGATTATGGATTTGCATTAGTTTTGTTTACTCTTATAGGTACATCTTTGAAAATTGATATTATATATCCTAAGTGGGTTGTTTGGGTGCATAAATTTAAATTGGTGGTAGATTTAATTTTATTAGACATACATGATTTTAATATACTTTCAAGAACATATTATTAGAATTTTCCTTGAAACTTATCATTTTCAAGGAATTAATAGAAAAGAGTGAGTAAATGATTTTGGCTTTACATAAACATCATTTTATGAAAAATGAGTGTCAAATATACCTCATTATATTATTATCATCAAAGGTTGTAATGTTCCGATCGAGGAGGTTCCAGTATTGAGGGAATTTGGGAATGCATTTTTTTAAAAATCTACTAGGATTGCCACACAATGCGGAGATTAAGCTCAAAATTGAGTTAATGCCAAAATCAACAACAATTACTATGGCTCCGTATATTATGGCTTATTCAGAATCAAATGAGTTAAAGGAGCAACTATAAGAACTTTTAAAGAAGAGTTTCATTCAAAAGAGTGTATCTTCATAGGTTGTACTTGTTTTATTTGTAAAGAAGAAAGATAGGTTTATGAGGTTGTATATAGACTATCAAAAATTGAATAAGATAACAATAAAACAATAAATATTCATTATCGAGTATTGGCTGTCTTTTTGATCAATTGTATGGAAACTAAGTTTTCTTGAAGATTGATCTTTCATCTTGTCATTACCAATTAGAAATCAAGAAGGAAGTTGTGGTTAAATAGCTTTTTAATCATGGTACATTCATTGGGAATTTCTTAAGATGCTATATGAATTAATGAATGACCTTGCAATGTTTTACGGATTTGATAAATCCAAAATTTTGACCATACCTGTATCAATTTATTGTGGTCTTCATTGATGAAGTTTTGATCTACTTAAGGAGTTACTAAGAGCATAAGGTCTAGTTTTGGATTACCTTGTAGAATCTTAGGGAGAGGCAATTATACGACAAGTTGAAAAACTATGAATTTTGGCTGAGGGAGGTAACTTTTCTTGACAATGTGACATCACTGAGAGGTGTGCTAGTCGATTCGAAAAAGATTTAATTACTCATATCTTAAAGTCGATCGACAAACATTACAAAAGTGCAAGTTTTTTAGTTTGGCTACCGGTTATTGAAAGTTTGTTGAAAATTTCTCAAAAATAGCAATATTGTTCACAAACTTTCAAGTTTATATGGTAATACTCGTTATGCACATCGTATGCCCGACATCCATCACCGTCCCCCTCAACCGAAAATTGGAAACGTAAATAGAGCACAATACCCCTATTTTTTTCAATTTTTGATTTTTCCCCAATTTCCACCATTACCACAATTTTTCCACCGAACAATTTTGACAACATTGATGGAAAAGTAGTGTGAGAGAGAGAGAGCAGATTTGAATAAAGGAAGATTGGATCTCAGAACACAAAGCAAAGTGAAAATTAACGAAATCACGTCTGATGAATGAAGAAGTGAAATAATGAGGATTCACTTGCAATTAGAGGAGAAACGACAGTAGAGTAAATTCACTTCCCTAATTACCCAATCCTTGAACACGGCTAAGGTAAATACGGTGCCTGCTTCGACTTGATAGTAATGGCGATGGCGGCGACAGCACATCACGGCGACGCAACAGCAAACGCTCACAGCCACAGTAGCAGTGTTGGGGTTAGTCACTCCCTTGTGGGTGAGCTAACAAACTAGTTTGTCATCGAAAGATTTTCGGAGAGCAAATGACGGAGTTTATTTGGCAGAGTGAAAGTCCAAAAAACAGTAAACGGTCAAGAGAGATTGACCAACAAATAGCCAACTATGGATTTTGGTTAATTGGAGGTTGACCGGTTGAGGGCTGCAGGAGTACTGTTCGATGGTGGACAGGTAGCAAAATATGGTCAACAGGGAGATTGACCGGATGGAAGTAGAGGACGATCAACGGAAGGTTGACCGGATAAGGTTGGAGAGGAAATAAGGAGAGGATTTTCGGAGAGCATTTTCGAAGTAGAAAATACTTGAGCGCCTTTCAAGAGAGATTACCGGTCAACCTGTTGACCGCTTGAGAAGAAAGAATTTACCAGTTGGTGACATTGGTATGGAATCGCCCACGGATATGGTTGGGTGCACTGCAGCGCCCGGAGATATGGGCTGTGCACAGTGGCGATGGAGGACATGGGATGTCCGAGGTCATTGTTACTGCCTGAGACCAAGAAACGCCAAATGACTCTTATGATGGCTAAAGGACACAGATGGTCTGGGGACTTGACTGCAGTAATGACCGAGGACGTAGTGGACAGCTGGTAGCAAGTTATGGATAGTTAGCTCTGCAGAGCAGGTGGCAAACCCGCAGTCTGTGTACGCTGTCTATACAGGTGGTAGGATTGCAGATTTGGTGGGTAAAGTTGTTGGCAGGTTGTAGAGTAAGTCACAAGCATTTGTCCACACACAACCTGCATATTGGTTGAAGTTCTCGGGCAAATTATTATATATACATGCATGCTGAGCATGCGATGGCGTGTGGCATGTGAAAACCACCAAGGGTGTGGTAGCCCTAGTGTGGCAACAAGAAAACCACCAGTGTGTCGATGTGTGAAGACTCCCAAGGTGCGGGTTGCACCGGGCTGATGTGGGAGACAACACTAGGGGCGCTATGCGTCGGCCGCATGAGTGCGGGGGTGAAACGACGGTTTTTATTTCACCAACACTTGTAAAATGATAGAGCAGAGAGCACCATAATGAGAAGAGAAAGAGTAGAAGAAAGAGAGTGCAGTGAATGAAACACAAAGTGTGAGGTTTTGTATTCTCGTGCTCTGTTCTTCAGTTTTCGCCTCTAGGGCTTGTGTAACTAGGATGGTTGCTTGTATTCTATCTCTGAGTTTGTATAACCATTTTACATAGTGGATCTATTGGTTTACTTTGTGTCCCATAATTTTTTTCCTTAGTTAAGAAGGGGTTTCCACTTAAAAATACTGTGCATCTCTTTGTTCCTTATTCCTACTAAATGGTGGATGACAATGACAGAGGGTTCGGGTATTCCGCTACTACCAGATCGGATGAATTCGGATGTCGAACCCGAACAAGTGGTATCAGAGATTGGTGCTGATACCAACAAGTGGTTTCAGAGCGAGGTTGTGAACTATCGGTTGAATGACATCGTCGACGAAGAATGTGTCGTTCAGTATGGAGCAGTTCAATGGGAAAAGTAATTTTCATCCTTTGGCAAAAAAGGGTAAGGAATATTTTAACCCGAAAAGGGATGGTAAAAGCTCTTCAAAAAAGGGAGGAGAAGCCGAAGAACCTGATGGAGGAGGAGTGGCAAGACAAGAGGGATCTTGCCAATTGTACAATTAAGTTGTGTTTGGTAGACAACACACTTCAGGAGGTCCTTGGTCTATCAGACCCAACGAAGGTCTAGGATAAGCTTGAAAACCGATATAAGTCCAAGTTCTAGACAACCAGGTTGCATATAAAGAAGCAGTTTTATAGATTGTGGTTGTCCGAATGTGAGTGCTTCAAAAAGCACTTGGACAAGTTTAATCAGTTGGTGACACAGATGTCGGCCCTTGATGAGGAGATCAAGGAGGAAGATAAAGCGTTGGTATTGCTAGCGTCCTTACTGACCTCGTACGATCATATTATCACGACATTGTTGTTCGGGAAGGACACACTGAGACTGGATGAGGTTATAACTTTCCTACTTATGAACGAGTTAAAGCGAAGGGAAAGCGGTGAGGCCTTAAACTCTCGGCCAAATCTACTTGTGGCGACCAGCAGTCGAGGACGAGAAAAATCAAAGGGACGAGGCGGAAGCGGCAAAATGGTGATGAGTAACAGCCGGAGCAAGCTTAAGAAGAAGATTGCTCCTTTTGTGGCAAAAAAGCCACATAAAGAGGGACTGCCCGCAAAGAAGCCAGAAGGAGAACAGAAGTGATTGTCAGGAGAAAACGGATCATGCTAATGATCAGGAGCTTTTGCTTTCTGTGGAGACCTCCTGGTCATCCATGCAGGGGAAGCACGGAGCCGACCATGCCAGGAGATGAGTTGGGTGATGGATAGTGGAGCCTCACACCATGCGACACCGAGGAAGTCCCACTTCACAAGTTATACGCACGTTGTCCACGGGGTGTTGAAGATGGGTAACGGTGACTCGTTTACAGTTGTTGGCATCGAGAATGTTTACTTGAGGACAAGCAATGGAAATAAGCTTGTGCTGGAAGGCGTAGGACATGCCCTAAATCTGAGGATGAATGTGATTTCAACTAGGAAGCTTGATGAGGAGGGCTTCAGGACGGCGTTTGGTGACGGCCAATGAAAGCTCACCAAAGGCGCTTCAGTGATGGCAAGGGGAAGCTAGACATCAGGACGGTATCTGATGAAAGCCTGCGTTGCCAAAAAAAATGCCAATGTGACCAAATGGGGCATTGGTCAAGATGGAAGGAGGGGACGGCCAAGGTGGAGTGTAAAGGAGAATGATAAGTCCTCGGTACAGGAGTTGAAGGGGAGTGGAATTACTCCAAACTCAGTGGAGCGGAGGAAGGTGTCATTCAGGTTTGCGGAGGTTAACACTGAAGTTCCAATTGAGGGAATTGAGGGGAAGCTGTCGGAAGGTAGGAGATGACGGTCGCCAGGCAACGGTGAAGGTTCCCCACAAGGCCGTGAGGGGAAGTTTGTTGGGGTTTGTCACTCCCTTGTGAGTGACCCAACAAATTGGTTTGTTATCGAAGGATTTTCGGAGAGCAAATGACGGAGTTCATTTGGCGGAGTGGAAGTCCGGAGAACAGTGGACGGTCAATGGAGATTGACCGGCGAATGGCCAACTGTGGATTTCGGTTAACTGGAGGTTGACTAGTTGAGGGCTACAGGGGTACTGCTGGATGGCAGACAAGTAGCGAAAGATGGTCAACAGAGAGGTTAATCGGATGGAAGCAGAGCACGATCAATAGAAAGTTGACCGGATAAAGCTGGAGAGGTAATAAGGAGAGGATTTCTGGAGAGCATTTTCAGAGTAGAAAATATTGGATCGCCTTTCAGGAGAGATTACCAGTCAACTTGTTAACCGGTTGAGAAGAAAGAATTTACCCATTGGTGACACTGGAATAAAATCGCCCGCGGACATGGTTGAGCACATAGTAGCATCCGGAGATATGGGCTGTGCACAGTGACGACCGAGGATATGGGATGTATGAGGTCGTTGTCACTGCCTGGAGACCAAGGAATGTCAGAGGACTCTTGTGATGGCCAAAGGACACACATGGTTCGAGAACTTGACTGCAACAACGACTAAGAACGTCGTGGACAGTTGGCAGCAAGTTGTGGACAGTTAGCTCTGCAGAGCAGGTGGCAGACCTGCAGTCTGTGTACGCCGTCTGTGCAGGTGGCAGGATTGCAGAGTTGGTGGGCAAAGTTATTGGCAGGTTGCAGAGCAGGTGGCAGGCGTTTGTCCACACGCAACCTACCTATTGGTTGAAGGTCTCCGAGCAGATTATTATAAATACATGCATGCTGGGCATGCGGTGGTGTGTGGTATGTGAAAACCACCAAGGGTGTGGTAGCCCACTATGACGAGTGAAAAACCACCAGTGTATGGGTGTGTGAAGACTCACAAGGTGCGGGTTGTGTGACGGAACGGATTTTTTTTTTCCTCAAAAGCTTCCATCAAACAGATAACACGATTAACGGTCTAAATATAAGGCAAGACTTCTACAGAAATTTCGGCAGAGTCTCCTTTGTAATTGGATGAAAATCCAAAAATACAATCCTGTATAATCATCCATAACAAGCACACAACTATCCATCATTCACAATTCCTACAACAAATATTCACAGAATCACATGTGTCATCCATGACACAAATCCATAAAAACATTTACTGCTCTAACAGTTTATTAACGAGATACCATCTAGGACCAGCACAATAAATCCAGAGTATATAGCGGAAATAACTAAGAACCTGTAAAAGTATAGCATTTTCTCTTCTACTATCATACACATCATATGCTTTCTATACAAAAATCAACATGTTCTAGGACATCAAAAATCACAAGATTTGTATACAAAATCATATGGAACTAGGCCTTTACGCCGACAGGCTTCTCCAAAATAGCTCCACTATGCTATGGTCCTCAAAAGTCTTCAAGAAGCTTCTGTCTCTGCTTACTCTTTTTCGTCGGGTAAAAGCTCTACTGTCTCATTTGGAGGGGGAAAAACACTAAAACAGTGAGTCGAGGCCCAGTAAGATACATGCATATGAACTGTAAAATAATTATACCCAAACGATCATATAACCATGCAAAACCATAATGTTTAATCAAACATCATCTGAAAAAGAAACCGTAAAGACATGCTATAACGATATTAAATCTCATGCTTCATAAATCATATCACTATAGACTGTAAAATAATAACTTTAAACTTTACTGATGCATGGTAAAACTGAAAACAATACTCTATACTGTTCACTGTCATCTTTTCACTGTATACGATTCAATATCATCTTTTCATCAAATGATACTCTATCATCTTTTCACTGTACAATACATTTTCATCTTTTACTGTGACATACTTTGACAATTTCAGACCCTACCAGTGTACCCTACTAGCGGAAGGGGCGAATGATCGAGGATAGATTGTGTTCAGTCCACACAATCCAAGGCCTATCATGTCATATAAATCCCATCCCGAGGGATATCTATACTATGTGCCACCCGAAGGTCGGCCTATGTTCTTCCTGGCTTAACGCCCTTGAGGACAGGGCGGACCATGAATCGCTCCATGGACAGAGCTATCCTTGATTACCACCGTAAGTTCTAAGGCCTCACCCAAGAACTTACCTGGACTGTAGTCAGTCAAGGGTCCCAAAATAACCGTAACGGGAGTCATTTCTTTATCAAAAATCCCATTTTCAAAATCAAACTTTCACAACACAATTTTAGCACTTCTTTAAAATTCACATGGAAATTTTGTCAGTATACGGTCGTTCATATTTTCAAAAATAAATTATAGTGGAAGTTGCACATCGATGTCAATTAACTTTCATGTAACTGGGGCTTTGGTTAAAAATCACTAAAACCCTTTCATTTTCGTACTTAGTGCATCGCCAAAACCTCCGGACACAAATCGGTCCCTAAACAAGTCTTATTTCATGAAATCAAAGCCATAAATCCACATATATATACTCAATCATGCATTTAAACCATAAATCCCCAAAATTTCGAGCTAAGGTTTGGCCATATTATTTCAATGTCAAAATAAACACATAACACATGCTCATGCATGAAATCGGAGCCAAATACTTCAATAAACATGAACAAACATGAAATCTAACCGATTAATCGAAGGAAATATGCTTTATTTACTCTAAACATGCCTCAACATCATTTTCGTCCAATTTAAAGCAAAATAAACGGTAAAAACGAAAAATAACGTCCGAGGTACACTTGCCTTGTCGCGGGCTTTCACCTTTATAACTAGTTCAAAGATGGATTCGGGCTCCCGGGCCTCGTTCTCCCTTCTCTCTCTAAGTCGGCGCTCTCTCTCTCTCCTCAAACCCTAAAATCGTGCGAAAATGAAACGGAGAGGAGCAGATTGCGTTTTTATACTGCGCCTGCCGCTCGAGCGGCCAGCAAGTGGCTGGTGCCCAGATTCGCCACTGGATTTTCCGCCCGATAGGCCGGCTCGAGCCCCCAGCAAGCGCCACTCGGCTGCTTGCTGAATTTTGGGCATTTTTCAACTTTTCACTTTTAACCACCACTTTTTTACCACATGCATAGCCTCTCACTGATATTAATCACCTTAATCACATCTAGTTATTACGTTTTCGATTTTGGGTCCTCACAGGTTGCACCGGGCTGATGTGGGAGACAACACCAGGGGGGCTGTGAGCAGGCCGCATGAGCGCGGGGGTGAAACGGTGGTCACCGTTTCACCAACACTTGTAAAATGATAGAGCAGAGAACACCAGAGTGAGAAGAAAAAGAGTAGAAGAAAGAGAGAGCAGTGTTTGAAACACAAAGTATGAAGCCTTTGCATTCTCGTGCTCTGTTCTTCAGTTTTCGCCTCTAAGGCTTGTGTAATCAAGGTGGTTGTTTATATTCTGTCTCTGGGTTTGTATAACCATTTTACATAGTGGATCTATTGGTAGATTTTATATCCCGTGGTTTTTCCCCTTAGTTGAGAAGGGGTTTCCACGTAAAAGTACTGTGCATCTCTTTATTCCTTATTCCTATTAAATGGTGGCTGACGATGACGGAGAGTTTGTGTATTCCGCTGCTACCGGATTAGGTGCTGAACAAGTAGAACCATCGAACGAACGCCTTGGTACTGAACAATGCCTCACTCTGCTTTCACACTCCCTTCCTCTCCTGCAAGCTCACTGGAGCCGTGCTTATATAAACTCATGGGAAGGAAAAATTTCGGGAACAAATAGAACCACTCAGTTGTGGTTGGTTGAAGATTCGAACGGCCATATTGTTGGAGGTCGTTGCGAGAGAGAAAGGGAGAGGCATGTGATGCTTCAAGAGCGAGGGGGTGAGATGAGGTGGAACAAAGCAGAGGGTAAAGCAGAACGAGGGAGAGAGAGAGATGGGGTGGTAGTATTATTATTATTATTATTATTATTATTATTATTATTGTTATTATTATTTTACTTTCATATTTTATTATTATTATATTTTTATTTTTATATAATTATATTATTAATTTTATGTTATTATATTGTTACTAATATGATAATAGTGTTAATTATAACTAATATAGTTATATAAAATGTTTATATCTTATATCATATTTTCTATTTTCACATAAAAATATTTATAAAAAATATGTCATGATTAGTTTAACTTAATTATATACTAGTGACTTTAAAGTATGATCATAATTAATAATGTTCATCAATTTAACCTGAAACATTTCGCTCAAAATACTAGGGTATTACATCTTGTGTTCCATAATAAATAAGTAAATTTAAAATTTTTAAATAATATAAAGACAATATTATCGGTTTTATTTTAAAATTATTTTTTGAAAATTTTGAAATATATATTCTTTCTAGAGTTTTCAAATATAAATTTTAAAAATATAGAAAAAAATTATAAAAATAAAATTTTTAAAGTTAACTTTGTCTGATATAAAAGTCAAATAGTAGCTTATTCTAAAATAATTAGAATAATTTTATTGGAACATGATATAATCTTTTTAATTTTAAATTATTTTTTCATCTAAAGGTTTAGCATATGCGATATAAAAAGAAGGATCCCGAATTAATGTATATTTTAGTTAAGCTAATTTTTATTAATTATTTCATATCATAAAATTTTAATTATTGAGTTGAAAAATAAACTTTAAATTTGAGTCATAACCTTTTCCAACGTTTTTTGGTCGAGCATATACAAAGTAAAATACTATAATATCTAAAAAATTGCTCTTTTTTTCAGAAAATAAAATAGTTCTTTCACTATAACAAAAGAAAGAGAGAATTTCTCACTGGCCCAAATATCTATATCATTATATGTGTAACATATAGACCCACTATCTATAAATTGGAACTTATCATTGCCCAATTTGTGGAAGTTGTGTTATCATTACCTTATAAAAGAAAATGTATACAAATATACATTTACACTGTATTTGATAGGATTGGCTAGAAGTTTTATTTTTTTTAGTTTTAGTGAAATTATTGTTAATAAATAAAAATCAATAGTGCTGCTTTTTTTATTTTTAATTATTCAAAAATAATTATTTCAAAATGTGTTAGTCATTTACCCTTACCCTAAACTCCAATCTCTCTTCATCACTGGATTCCAAATAACCTCCCTATCTTATTAGTAAAGTATTCGTGTTTTTTATAATTCTATGAGCTATAATCCTCTTATTTCTATAATCTTCTGTTTTTCCAAAGTTATCTCTTGCGCTCATGGTTACTGTTGGGTCTGACATGAAGGCTCAAGAGGATTCCAAACCCAATCTATGAAGCAACAGTCCATGCGACAGATCCAGCCCAACGTCCAGAAACGGCCTAAGTGGCAGCCCAGGCACGCAGCTAATGAAAATTGCCTGCAACCCATTAATGTGGTTGACGGGAAACAAAGGAAGTGAGCCAATAGGGAAAAAGTCGGCGCTACTAGCCATAGCTCACACTGCTGCCTATAGTTCTCCAACCAATCCCGGCGCAAGAAGTAGACCAAGCGTGGCCTGCGATGCTCGACGGTCTGTCTGCCAACACAATACAACAACTGACACACCAGCGATTACCGTCAACGGTCAGCGGCCAACGAATCCTTGCAGAGAGGATTCTCACGCCAAAGGCTCCAACCAGAGGAGCCGTAAATTGCCTCTCACTCACAGACAATAGAAGGGTTTATTCATTGGCGAAAAAGGATTCCCGCATCCTATTCCGATCAACTGACCACCGAGAAAACAAGAGCCTGACACCAAGACATATGCCCCTGCATACGAAAGCTCTCACAAACATAGCCAGCTACCACTTTTCTCCAGCCTAATATGGGCTATTACAGTCAGCCACCCACTATGGTGCACTCCGGGAGCCAAGCCTCCCATCATCCGCTCACCAATCTCCCATTCCAGCATTCACACACTCTCTACACGTTCACAGCATACTCCCGCACACCTCTAAGTGTGCGATCCCCCTTTCCATTTATTGTGGAAGGTTCGCTAATTTGATTATCGGAGTGTTTTCGATGGAAAAAATCACGCCGGACCTCTGACCTCTTATTTGTTATTTGTGTTGTGCAGGTCCCAGGTTTACAAAGACGGAGACTGAACCTGCTCCAGATTGCCTCAGGTCAACAAGAAATCCGAAGGCTCCCTAATCCGTACAACAACTGAAGACTCAGGACGCAACATTAGCTTCGTCTGTGGGAATAGAGAAATAAGTCTAGCGTCTCCTTCTCACACTCAACCCCTTATAGCAAAATGGTCAATATAAGGGCGCAAGCAAGTGCCCCAACAAAAGAAACAGTCGTCCACGACGACAACCCCTCAGTGGGTAGCTAGGCAAATGTCCGTCCAGAGCCCGACATCCATCGCCTAGCGGCGGACATGGGCAACATGAAGCTGATGATCCAGACCCTTTGCAACCGAGCAGGCACACCATGGATGGGGGATGCTCCCCCGGCATCCCAGGCGTCGTCCTCTAAGCGAGGAAGGAGTCGTGCGGGAGCCCCCAGGGAAAGATCAGATTGGCTTGACGGCACCGGGGCCAAAGCAGCCTCTGACAGTAGGGCCAAGTCTGCGGATGGAAGCCACCCTAACCGAGAAGAGCGGGAGGAGAGCCTGGAGCGGCGTAACCCCCGCAACTCCCGTGGTGAAAGGGGGACTATTGCCACAGACTCCGACAGCGCGCGGCCACCCTACCCGAACGGTCACCACCACTGACGAATCCGCCAACACCAGTAAGGTCGAACGGAGCTACACGACTTCAACAACACAAGGACAAGCAAGTCCGACCCACCAATGGGGAAAACGCGAGGGTGCTCTGGGATCTCCTGAACAAGGAAAGGCCCGTCCAGTCCTCGGTGGACCTACAAAGGTCACCCTTCGCCATGGATCTCTGGACTCAACTGCTCCCTCACAAGTTCAAAATGCCCGTGCTGGAAGGATATGATGGGAGTAAGGACCCGATGGACCACCTCAATTACTTCCGCACTCACCTGTCCCTCCAGGGAACAAGCGAGGATGATGTGCCAGTACTTCCCCTTCACCCTCAGGGGGACGCGTAACTTTGGTTCCATGGCCTCCCTCCAAACTCTATCCGCTCCTTCGTCGAACTTGCGAATAGCTTCCTGAGCTAATTTGCCTCTAGCCAGAGAGAGGAGAGGTAGACCGGTTGGCTAGAAATGCAGCTGCTGGATCCCATGAGCAATATGCCAAATACTTGTGGGAAATCCTAGCCGTAGCCGGTATTAACGCCTCAGGCCAGGAAGTGCTGCGGATCGACGAAGGTGGCAACTAGATGACCCCATATCAAAAGTACCTGGCGGAGGGAACGTTGCCTAAAAATGCTGATGAAGCCAAATGGATTAAGAAGTTAGCGGGCTAGTACACGATCCTCAATGGGAAGCTATACAGGCAATGGTATTCCACTCCTTACCTAAAGTGCCTGACCCTTGAGGAGGCTGAGTATGCCCTAAGCGAAGTCCACCTCGGATTATGCGGCTCGCACATCGGATAAAAGAACCTCACATTCAAGATCATGCGGTAGGGTCTCTTCTAGCCCACGATGAAACAAAACGCTTTGGAGTTCGTAAAGAAATGTGAAAACTGTCAGGTCCACGAATCTAAGACGCACCTTCCTCACACGGAACTGTGCAGCCTTCAATCCCTTTTGTCATTCACACAGTGCGGACTCGACATCCTCAAACCGCTTCCTCCAGCTTCCAGACAAAGAAAGTTTCTCATTGTAGGTATCGACTACTTCACCAAATGGGTAGAAGCAATCCCACTGGCTCGAATCACCAAATAGAACGCAACAGAATTCCTCCGTTAGAATATCGTCTGCCGATTTGGGATTCCCGAGGTCATAGTGACTGACAACGAAACCCGATTCACCGAAAAATAATTCACCAAATATTATACAAACATACGCATCAGGATGGTATATGCATCTGTGGTGTACCCCCAAGTGAACGGGCAAGTTGAAGTCACCAACCGAACGCTGCTACACGGATTAAAAACCAAGCTGGAAGACGTAGGGGGCTTCTGGGTCGATGAGTTATCTTTCATACTCTGGTCGTATCGAACAACCCCGCGGAAACTAACAAGAGAGAAACCCTTCAGCCTCTGTTTCAAGGCTGAAGCCATGGTCCCCATTGAAGTAGGACTATCATGCCTACAAGTTGAATGCTTTGATCCGGTCGTGAACTCCCAGAGACTCAAAGAATCCCTTGACCTGCTTCAACAAGTTCGAGACACTTCCCGTCTGCAGACCGCAACCTACCAGCAGCGCGTCGTGTGATACTACAGCAAGTGGGTGAAAGTACGTCCACTTAAGGTTGGAGACCTGGTCCTTCGGAGTGTAGAGGCAGTGGGAAAAACCGCAAGTAGGAACAAACTTTTTCCCAGTTGGTAAGGCCCGTTTCTTGTCTCAGCGATCCTCCGGAGTAGAGTGTACAAGTTATGCGCCCAGAACGGCAAGTTAGCCCCGTAGACCTGGAATGCCGCCAACCTCAAGAATTACTATCAGTAGAGCTATGCCGGCCCAGGTAAGGCATACACGCACCCCATGACAAATTCCTGTACATGCATTGTGCTTTTATTTAATAAAATTTATTATTCCTGTTAGCTTGTGTTTCCATTCATGTAAATGCTTGCATCTATAACATTCTAAAAAACAAAACGACCTAAACTGCCCCTAAGTCGGGGGGACAATCGTTCGTATGTAAAATGAATCCTTGGCTTTGCACCAGACCCCGAAAGTGACCATCCCAGGATCTCATCTCCGTGCCAAACGGCTCGGAGATGGCCACTTTATGATATCAATCCCGTGTCAAACGGCCCAAGTAAGCCCATACACTTTAGCTCCACACCAAATGGCCCGAAAGTGGTCACCACAGAATCTCGACTCCGCGTCAAATGGCCCAAGCGGCCCCCTGCGCTTTGGCTTCGCGCCAAATGGCCCAAAAGTAGCCATGCGCAAGCTTTGACTCCATGTCAAAAGGACCCCAATCAGTCCAACAACCTGGCCTCACGCCAATGATGCAGGCGGTCAAAAAATCAGGCTTGGGGGCTTTTGAAGCTCCCAACTTATGGTCAACAAAACCTTAGGGGGCAAGAATTGCAGGCATGCGGCGACCTTCTCCCGAAGAAGTGAGCACCTTCAGTCTACAATGGTCGTGGGCTAAGACCGAAGCGTCGAAGAGCAACGACGCCCTAAGTGGGGGCCGAGCACTTAATGCAGGAACTGCATGCAAAACAACCTAGACCCAGAGTTCGGCTGCTGTCGCCTGAAAACCCAACTGGCCCTTAGCGCAATTCCATGGAACTTGCTACGACGTCCACTCTACTGGATCGAGCTTCCCATTAAATGTGTGAGATGCGACGACATCCTTCCACTGAGGACGAGCACAGCACAAGACGGTGCCGGATTGGGGTCTTGACGACAATAGTTTTACAAGCTTAGCCGAAAAACACGAGATATAATCTCTGAAATCACACATGTATAAGACGAGGACAAGTGGTACAAAAAGAGAAAGAGGAGGTAAAAAGCAATGTATACAAGGAAAACCACCGCTAAAAGTCTGACGGGCCCGCCTCCTCAAGAAAATTCCTTAGGTGAGACATATCGCGGATCCCAGAATTGCCCGAATTGAAGACTCCATCTAGAACATCAGAGACTGCGAGCGAAGCAATCCTACAACACAGGCAGATGTCATCCCAGAATCTGGTTTCCAGCGCGAGATTTACTTCGGAGGGAGAAAGCCGCACCATCAAGTCTTAGGACAGGTGGGAATTATCGTCCTCAAGAGTGGTGACCATCTTCTTCAGCCGCTCGATTTCTCACGTCTACCGGCTACTGTCCGCCCTCAAATGCCTGACTTCCTCTTGCATTTGTCTATTCTCTTCCCACAGCTGCTCGCCCACCCCCTGGAGGGAGGCGACCCTGATCCTCATGATCTCGGCAATGTCCTACCCACAGTGGGGACTCCCATGTAGTTGAGCAGCAAACTCGATGAGGGACACAACCTCCCCTAAGACCTGCGTGGGAAATAGAAGATCAGAAACTCCCAGAATCCCAAATCGCAAATGAATACTCGACGCAAGACAACTATACCAGAGCAAAAGACGCATCCGAATGACTGACTACTTCTCCTGGCGCCAGTGGACACAGGGGCTCTGCACGTCCAACCGCAACCCCCCCAGAATTGAGATGGCCCAGAGCATCGAATAACATGGGGCCACTTTAGGGCTCCGCCTCCCAAGCCGCTCCAACAGCAACAGCCTCCATAGTCGTGTCAGTCCTTGGCAGACTAGCCTCTCGCTTGATTTCAGCCTCTGCCTCCTTAGCAAAAGATGCGCTGCCCTCCGCGGCGGGTACACCCTCAATGGTTATCTCCGATGGCTCTAGATCGACGAATGGAGCCACGGGAAATTCTCTTCCAGAATGAAACTCCATTGCTAGAATGCCATACTTAGCCAGCACCACGGTAGAAATCGACACGGACCCGACAGCTCCCTCCCGTGACTCGACGTCCAAGGTCGCCTCCAGGATCGGACTCCTAGACCGTATGATGGGCCCTACAACCAACCTCTGTGACCTTCGGGTGGAGGTGACCCCAGCCTCGCCTACCCTCTTCAACGGGGCCTCCACCTCCCCCTCATATGAAGATGACTCTAGTAGAGTGCATCTCTCCTCAACGTCTTCTCCCAAAGATCCACGGGTCACGATATTCGTGGGCTTCTTCTTCAAGGAGCCAGCCACTGCCAAGCCAGACATAGGACCCCACTTGCCAGCCGCAAGGGCATCAGACGTCAAGTAGTACCCTTGAGTAGAGAACGTCTTCATCTGGGAATCAATGGCTTCAGCCAGTTTCGTCGTTTCCCTCACCTCCTCGTCAGACACCTCATTGTAGAAGAACTGTGGGATCGTGCCCCATTCTTGAGAAAGCTTTGAATCCAATGGCTCTTGCAGAAAGAAAAAATGATTCTTCCAGTTCTTCACTGAATCAGGGCTGGTCCCCCAGAATTGAAAACCTACTCTCAAAGACATGGAGATCTAACTATCGGTCTCCGAGAAGCGAAAGATTACCTTCGCCGCTGTCGCATCAAAGGATACGGAATGCAGACGACGAAGATGCACAACGAAATAAAATAACGGAGACCGTTTGGATGGAGTCTCGCCACCGGAATGCCCAAACCTTTGACACGGGCAGTCAACTCACACGGCAAGGGGTAGCGGAAGCCCACCTTTCAGATGATGCTCATAAATAGTAATGAAACCCTCTGGAGGGGTGTTAGCCCTACCATCCAAGCCAAGAGCAATGTATGACATGTCCTGAGGAATGCCGTAATCGACCATTAGGGCAGCAATGGCGCTCAAAGTCAGAGCAGAGCCCGTATTGTCTACCCTGTGGCTGCTTGATCTAGCAACTCACGAAAATGAAGGGGATTCTTTCTTCTTAGCCATCTCACTCACTTTGGGAAGAGTTACGATCTCAAAACATAAAAAAGCATAGAAGGAAAAGACTTCGCAGAGATGCTGTTTATATAGGCAGCAAGGTGCCAACGCGCAGGAAAACTCAAGCGACGCTCTTACCCGAAAATCAGGCCACGTGCCCGTTCAATAAGAATGCCACGGTTTTCCAAGCGTCGGCCAATCATGGCCCTTCATCAGGCCAGCAATTAGCATCCCCTCAGCCACCTGACAAGATCCCAATTGTCACACCCACATTTAATGTAAGGATCTTGGCTATCAGAAACAACGGCAAGGGAGAGAAACCAGCAAGAAAGAGAAAAAAAAGAAGGGAGAACGAGCAAATGCGAGCAAATAGCACAAGTAAGAAGTTTATTATGCATTTCACTAATGGACTTTTTTACAGATCTAGGTGGTCAATAGCCGCAGATTTCAACTGATCATCTCCACTAGATCCTGGAGAATCTGGAGTAGTGAATTCCCTCAGATGGGAGCAGCAGACGCCTAAGTTTCGAGGGTCCAAGATGTCAACGTGGAAGTCTGGCTCCTCCAGCCTGGCTAGCCTACGACTGAGACAGATGCCGTCCTGGAACCTCCTTTCCAGTATAGGGGCCACTTCCTCCGGCCTAAGCCTCGACCTCAACTCAACCTCCAACAACGCAAGCTCCTCTCCAGAGTATGCCCGAAAATGCTCGAACTCCTAAATTGCCAAGATACGGCCTCACGCCTGCATATTGGCATCAGCAAGCTTGGATGCTCATGCCTTCGATTTAGACCACACCCTCTAAAAGTGCGCAGCTCGAGCCCTTACCTCCTCAACCTCCCCGACCAAAGGCTACACCCAGGCCTCATAGCCCTCAATGGTCCAGGCCACCTGTTGGAGCGTGGGACCCCTCCTCCTAGGCCTCAGGCCCTGTGAGGATGTGGACGTGCCCTCCCTCTCAAAGCCAGGTGGGGCCTTCAAAAACCTCACGGGTCCAATAACAGTGGCCTCTGAACCACCACCTCCTGTGACAATAGCAGTAGGCGCAGTGTCACCGCGAATCCATAAAGCACGCACGTCTCCCACTAACTCTTCGGAAGAGGACTCAGACTCCGACGAAGACGACGATCGCTCTATAAGGAAGAAGGGGAGACAAGAACAACACTTTCCTTACACTCCCAAAGCAACTACGAGATGTAGAACTCTTGGAGGGAATCGTGGAGTTTAAATAACTAGAAAGCCTCCAAGGAAATGTTTCATGAAGAAGCCAATCCATCCCTTCCACGTGGCACGTCCCTGAAGAGTCACGCCTTTTCACGGCAGATCATTATGACATGACGCCCCCTGATCTCCCGCACAGTTAATGCATCGGGCATCCTGGTGGATGTGACATCCACTCACAATGTTTGAACTTCCCAAGCCTTGTCCGCCAGGAGTCTCCTCCTGCCATGTCCTCCCGTCGATGTTCTGCTCCCAAACTCGAGGACAAGGACGGCCGGAAGCTAGCCACAAGCACTCGAACACACTCAAACATATGAAACGGGATGCAGTGCCACGGAAGAGCGGATTTCCCACAAAGTGTGATCCAAGAAGCAGTCAGTAAGAGAAGACACATACCATGAGACAGAAGAGTAAAGACAAAGTGCTACTTCTTTTATTAATCAAAGTACTCTTTATAAAGTATAAAATTTGCGATAGGAAAGATACAAGAAAGGAGAAGACGATGCGGCATGGGGCATTAGCCCCAAGCGACTGCCCTGGGTGGTTGGCGAACATGACCTACGTGGGATTACCATAGCCGCACCGCTGGTAATCCAACAAGCTAAGCCACGCCAGCCTGAAGCAGCCAAGTGTTGGTCGATTGCTGCGGGCAAGCTCAATGCCTACTGCAGTGGTAGAATCAACACCCAGCTTAGGAGCCTCCAACAGGGAATCAGGAAAAGAACCTGCCCTTCCCCCACCAGAGCTCCCCTTTCTACCTCCACCCCAGCAGGTAGGTGGTTCCAGTGAAGTGGAGACCATGTGCGACATGCTACATGGAGAGGCAATAGCCCCGTGGTAGCTTCGCCGGGATCTTCTCGTGCACCACGAACCACCGCAGCCTGGGGAGAGGCATGTGACGACAGTAGAGTGGCCATGCCACCCTCATTAGCATGAGGGATCACCCGAGAAAGGGGCATGAGTCCAATCTTCAGCAGAAGCTCCAGATCTCCTACTAGTCCATCCGACTCCTTCATAAACTCCCACTGGGAGCGGGACGCACCAAGGCCTTCACATTGCTCCAACAAAAAAATCAGCCAAGGGATGAGCCATGCCAGTTGAAGAAACTCCCTATTTATATACAAGATGGCACCCGACCACAAGTTAATTAGGCACGCGGCCCAACGACCATCTTTCGCAAGGAAGGGAAAGCGCCTGGCCCAAGGCAATCTCAAGCGTGAGAATCCTTCCTTCCTGGGTAACGAATCATCGCAACACCATAAAAACTTGCACCACCGCCTAGGGAAGGAACGAAACCAGAAAACAACAAACACTTGTGCATCTTGAGGAGCATCGAGCGACTGCGAACCGGACCCAGAAGGACATGCTAAGCCGCGGCCACAGGTCGGCCCAAGCATGGGGGCTAATGTTGGATCCGACATGAAGGCCCAAGAGGATTCCAAGCCCAATCCATGGAGTAATGGTCCACACGACAGATCCAGCCCAATGTCCAGAAACGGCCTACGTGGCAACCCAGACATGCAGCCAATGGGAATCGCTTGCAATCCATTAATGCGACTGATGGGCAATAGAGGAAGCGAGCCAATTGAGAGAAAGTCAGCGCTACCAGCTACGACTCATGCCGCTGCCGACAGTTCTCTAGCCAATTCCGGTGCAAGAAGTAGGCCAAGCGTGGCTTGCGATGCCCGTCGGTCTGCCTGCCATCACAAGGTAACAACTGACACACCGGCGATTACCATCAATGATCAGCGGCCAATGAATCCCTGCAGGGAGGATTCTCGCGCCAAGAGCTCTAACCAGAGGAGCCATAAATTGCCTCCTCGCTCACAGATGAGAGGACAGTTCATTCTTTGGCCAAAAAGGATCCCCGCATCCTATTCCGATCAACTCACAACCGAGAAAACAAGAGCCTGGCACCGAGACATACGCTCCTGCATGTGAAAGCTCTCACAAACATAGCCAGCTACTGCTTTTCTCCAGCCTAATACGGGCCATTACAGTCAGCCACCCACTGCGGTGCACTCCAGGAGTCAGGCCTCCCATCATCCGCTCACCAATCTCCCATTCTAATATTCACGCACTCTCTACACGTTCACAGTATACTCTCGCGCACCACTAAGCGTGCACTCCCCCTTTCCGTTTATTGTGGAAGGTTTGTTAATTTGAGCGTCGCAGTGTTTTCGATGGGTGAAATCCCACTGGGCCTCTAATCTCTTATTTGTTAGTTATATTGTGCAGGTCCCAAGTTTACAGAGACGGAGACCGGATCCGTTCCAGATCGCCTTAGGTCGACGAGGAATCCGATGGCTCCCTAATCCGTACGACAACCAAGGACCCGAAATACAACAGTTATCATCCATATCCTTAATAAAATCACATATTATCAACTTATGCAAAAAAAGAAACACATATTAAATTATAATTCTTGATCCTTTGACTATCTCATTTTCACAGGTAAGGTGTACCAACTTCTTAAAACGAAGAATTTACATATGTTAATAGAGAGAGGAAATAAATAAGGTTGATTTGGCTTGTTAAGGAAGAACATGTAAACCTGAATGAGAATCAAAGGGCAATGAAGGACACCAGAAGAGCCAAAAATGTCATAGAGGAACTCCTCCAAGAATGGGAAGGGAGGTTTAAGGGCGTGCCCAAACTGGTTGAGAGTAACATCGGTGTCTGCCTCAATGAAGGGTACTCCCTCGCCCGTGCACTCCACTATGAGCTTGTGCCCAGAGCCCTCCCGCAGCCTACCTGCGAATGGATAGTAAAATACCAGTGCTTTTGCCACTACTTCCCTTTTCATTCTAGCCGGGTCTCCCCATGGACTACCATCACTCGATTCGTACCTCCTGTAAAATTGTATGGCTGAAACCTGAAAGCGAAGGGCTTACTTATCATTGATGTCGGACAACTCTTTCCATTCATATGGTGTGGGCTTAGCTGGTGCCACCAATACAGGCTTGCGCCTTCTCACCGTGAAAACTAGAAGAGGACTGCTAAATGTTGTCATTGGAGAATATAAATCAAAGTGATCTGCAGGGTGTTTATGAGATGAACTAGGATGGAAGACTATGTATACGTTGGGCAAATTGGTCTGTATCTATTAGCACTAGCTAATACCAGCTATTTATAATCAAGTGATAAGTGAAAGGCAGTTGGGAAGGTGAATGGTAGTTGGAAAGGCTAGACATGATGCTCGGATATAGAGGCGATGGGAGGATTGTTAAATTCCATAAAAACTACCAAAATAACAGTTTTAATAGTAGTTATATGTTTGATCCATATTAATCTTTAAGTCTTCAATTTAATTCATAAATGTAATTTCTTTATAAAATAGTCACAAAAGTGAGATATTTGACATTATTTTGTACGCTTGTTAGATTCCGTTACTAAAACAGATTTATGAAACCTTTTTTTAATAATCTTGTGTATGTCTAAAATTTTCACGTTTTTAATGTGTTATTTTATAGGAACATGAATATAATAAGTTACATTTATTTTTATATTTTTTGTTTGCATTTTTAGATAAAATATGAATATAATGAATGCTTTTAAAAAATTTAATGTCAATTTATTCATATATTTTTTTAAAATCTATTATTATATAAAAATAAATAAAATATTTTATCATAAAAATATTTAAATAATCATTAAATAATATGTTTTTGGTATAAATCAATCTTTTAAAAAAAATGAATCTATTTGAGGGGTTTCTGCTTCTACGTAGTTTCTGTTGCATCCTGAGTTCTCAATTGTTGTACAAATTAGAAAGTCTTCGGATTCCTCATCCGGGTCAAATCTTGAGCGAGTTTGGTCTCCGTCGCTGGTAACCTAAAACCTATACAATACAAATTACAAATAAAATGTTAATGGTCAACGGGATGTCTCCCACCGAAAACACTCCAACACTCAAATCAATAGCTTCCCGTAATAAACGGAAAGAAGCGCACGTGTAAAGGTGCGCCGATGAATGTGTTGAATGCGGTGGGAGTGTAAGAATGCAAGAGTGCTGGACTCAATGAGCGGTTTATGGGAGGCTAAGCTCCGCGATTGCACTGCGATGAGTGGCTCATTATAGGTGCTCTTGAGAGAGGCTTTTAGGGTTTGATTCTGGGAGTAAGTTTGAGATTTGGGGCTCCAGGAGCGTGTGTCTCAACATCCAAGATCGAATCGGGAATCCCTTTCTCCTATAAAATGAGAGGAAATTCATAGGCCCCATAGAGAGGAGCATTGGGTACGAGAATCCTCCGATAGGTGGCAAACGGGGATTCGTTGGCCACTGACCGCTGGCTTATATAAACGAGGAGCTTATATGTATAAATATGTAGGTGTACTTATACAGATGTGCGTTTGTGTGTGGACAGGGTGACACTGACGGCTTCAGGTGTGTGTGTTTATTGCGCGGTGTGTATATAAACTAGTTGTATGCATTTATGCTTATAGTTTGTGCGTGGATGTGTTTGGTAGACTAAAAATGCCGATAGTGTTTTTACATGGGTTTGGCTATAAGGATATATTTCTGATTTCTTTTATAAATTCTGATAATCAATTCTTTGTGTTAACTTTGTTCACATGTATAGATTTTGTTGATACTCTATAACTAAGTTGAGGAGAGTATGTAAAAATATTAATGTATCAAGTTAAATGGGAGGATATGACACGTTAGTGTGGTCTATATTTTTTCGATATTAAATTCATATTTTGAAAATTGAGGTTTTTTGAATTGGTGCTCATAATCCTATGAATATTATGGGTGGGATATCATTGGATATCCTACCGAGGTGGTGCTAGGTTTGACTTATTGTGAATATAAGTATTCTGTACTCAACGGGGTGTATACTACAGTGGATCATGGAAATATGTGTAAATCATATTCTAGGTTACTTGACAAGGTAACCTGAATATTATTCGTATAAATTAGATTTGGTACTTGTACACTATGACTGGCAAGTATCATGAGTCATATAGTCGCTTGTCAAACTTACAAATACCGATATCTTGAAGATTTACCCAGCCATTGGAGGCAGGTGTGTGGATGCTAGTTCACAAAGATGTATAAGATCTCAGGTGACTCTTGTAACATCATATACAGTTGAGACCTCTGTTGATATAGGTTTGATAAAATTTATATTATTATTGATACTCAGATTTGATGAATTCTAATTTTTATCTCCAATGATTTGTTTTCGTGTGGTTTTGAGCTGTGAATACAATAAGTTATTGAATTTTGAGTAATTAGTTATATTGATATTATTATTTAAGATACTATATTACACTCCGTTATTTTATTAATTAATTTATTTATTAGGTATTTGACCCACTCTTATATCTTTTGGTTTTAAAGTAAAAGTTTATGATAGGTTAGAAGAGATCGTACCTGTTGTTAAGAAACTTGAGATTAAGACAATCTTAGGATTATAAGCTTGTGATGAGAAACTTTAGAGTTAGTTCCACTGATCACAGTTTTAATTGAATATGTTATTGGAATTGCGTTTTCAAAATATTAATATTGTAGACCATTATTGTATAGATAAAATTCACTATGAGTATTGATATTTATTATATTTTATTTAATAATATATTTACGAGGTTGATTATGATTTTAAGTTCCCGTGTAGACGGTCCGGGTCGAATTGGGCAACTTGGGTTCAAGGCCTTACAGAACGTATTCTATCAATTATTTAAAATAGTTCTTATATACTCAAAACGAAAGACTATATAACAAATAATAAGTATATAAATATTTCTATAATGAAAAAATAATCTTTAAAATTTTAAAGTAAAGTATTTCATTAAATACTAATATAAATGAATTATCTAATGTCAAATATCTAAGAATTTAATTATTTATTAACAATTTTTACAATATAAAGTATGAGCATTAAGATCTCAAGATTCTTAGAAAAATATGGACATACACATAGAATAAAATCAATAGAGATAAATAAGGGTAATATACATATATATTTAAATAAAAATTGAAAGAAATAAATTAAATATTTTAACAATAACAAAGAAATAAAGTTAGATGCACTTAATGAAACTCAAATATTACTAAGACTTACAAAAAATTGCCTTAAAATTAGCTTATTTCACTTTTTATCTTCTCTTCTTTATCTTTTTTCTCTTCTCCCAATATCTAAGTAGAAATGCCTTTGAAAATCCAAGAAAATTCCTTATATGATCATACTGGCATATAATGATCGCTTGTTTGCCCATCTAACATGAAAGTAAAACATATGCATGGATGAGTGCCAATCGGACCGCATACAAATGCTAAGTACAAAGTAAAAATGGTAATTGTCATATTTTATATTATTTATGTGAGTTGATATATAAGTAGATGAAAAATAATTGGATACTATTTATTCATTCTTAAAATATCTTCAATAGCGTAATGTCAAATTTATCTTCAAGTAATAATAATTTCACTAATAAATAAATAAATGTATAAAATAATACATCATGTCATACCGGACAAATTATCCTATAATGGAGGGAGTCCCTAAAATACTTTATTAAGTTAACAAACTATAACATCTCAAATCCTTTATAACAAATGTATATATCAAATTTTTTATAACAAAATACGTATACATATAAATAACTTATCTCTAATTGGAGATGATTGATTTCGATCGTGATGACCATTTATAAAGAAGACTTGAAGATACATGAAGATTTTGCATTAACTTTGCTTGGGCCGGCTACTTCAGGGCAATTATTGGCAAACTTCAAGAAGCCCTCAAGTTCCTCAACAAATCTTTCCATGGCAACAACCGGCAAGCAAATTGGAACCACAATCCCATCATCACCACTACTGTTCTTGAATGGAGTGTAGAAGCTCACAACACTAGGGATGGCGTCAACCCCACCCTTGGCAGGGCCACAATATTTTGGCCTCCCCCACCCAAAGTCCACCTCTTGAAATCCCACACGTGTGTTGTCCGACACAAAGAAGGTTCTCACTACCGTAAAGTGGGGTCTACCCTTGATCACCATCAGATCCGCCAGCGATCTTATGTACTCTTCTGTCACATTAGCCTTCGCCTTTCTCATCAATTCCATGGTATACATAAGATGATTTTTACATATGGTTCCCGCTTTAGATACTGCCATGGGAAGAGCACATGCATTGCCATAATAGCCATTGGGGAGAGGAGGATTGAACTTGGAGCGTGCATTAACGGCGCATACCATACGAACGTCTTCCTCTGGATCAAGTTGAAGGGCGATGGTCCGACACCGCCAAAGACACGCCGTGAGCAGCTCAATGGTGGAGTAGTGAGCTTGTAGGCGTTGAGGCACAAGCTTGCGCATCGCATTTACCTCCCTGGGGCCAAAGAAGAACGAACGATGAGCCATGTCTTCTTGTGTGATGATGGTACCCTCTGTGTCTGCCACCTCGTCATACTCAACGTGGGTGCAAGTTATGCGGGGAGGGACTCTTGCTTTCAGAAGATCCCTTTGCCACACCGGTGGCAAAGACAACAGTTGTGCACCACGTGCTATTTCAGCCACTGAATTCATGAATTGGACCAACCCAGTACCATCACACATTGTATGATTAATACGAAGTGCAAATATGAAACCTCCACACTTAAGACGGGTGACCTATTAAATCAAATCATCATTAGGTTCTCCATAAAGGAAGTAATAGCATCTCCATTAGAGAATTTTGTAACAAGCAACATCTCAAAAAAAAATGCTTTGAGTCTCTTCATAAGTGTATATCTGTATAAAGCATCTTATTAGATGATTTGAAACATATGTTCTTGTATTCCATAATAAATATGTAAATTTAAAATTTTTTAAATAGCATAAAGGCAACATTATCGGTTTTATTCTAAAAGTTATTTTTTTAATTTTAAAATAGTATTTCTAAAGTTTTCAAATATAAATTTTAAAAATATAGAAAAAAATATAAAAATAAAAATTTAAAGTTAACTTTGTTTGATATAAAAGTCAAATAGTCACTTATTATGAAATAATTTTATTGGAACATAATATATTCTTTTTAATTTTAAATTATTTTATCATCTAAAGGTTCAGCATATATAATAAAAAAAGAAAGATCCCGAATTAATGTATATTTTAATTAAGTTAATTCTTATTGATCATTTCATATCATAAAATTTTAGTTATTAAGTTGAGAAGGAAACTTTAAATTTGAGCCGCAACCTGTTCCAACAATATTTGGTCGAGCATATACAAAATAAAACACTATAATATCTAAAAATTTCTCTTTTTTTTCAGAAAATATAGTTCTTTCACCATAATGAAAGTGAAAAAGTATTTCCCACAGACCCAAATATATATATGATTGTACGTGTAACATGTAGACCCACTATTTATAAATTGGAACTTATTACTACCCAACTTGATGAAGTTGTGTTATCGTTACTTTAAAAAAGACAGTGCGTACAAATATACAGTTATACTGCATTTAATAGGATTAACTAGAAATTTTATTTTTGGTTTAGTTTTAGTGAAACTATTGTTAATAAATAAAAAAATCAATATTCCTAGTTTTTTTATTTCTAATTATTTAAAAATAATTACTTCATAATATGTTGGTCATTTACCCTTTCCCTGAACTCCAATCTCTCTTCATCCCCCCATTGCAAATGATCTCCCAATCTTATCAGCAAATAATCTGTGTTTTTTATATTTTTATGAGCTATAATCCTCGAATCTTGTAATCTTCGATTTTTTCATAGTTGACTTTTGAGCTCATGGTTGCTGTCCATATCCCTAATAAAATCACATATTATCAACTTATGCGAAAAAAGAAAACACATTAAACTATAATTGTTGATCCTTTGACTCTCTCATTTTCGCAGAAAGTTATGCCAACATCTTGAAGGAAGAACTCGCAGGTGTAAATAGAGAGAGCAAATAAATAAGGTTGAAAAATTAAAAGAGTGAAGCTTGACAATGGCACAAAACTAGTTCGGATGCTTGCCGCTAAATTAATGAAAGAGTGGGCTTTAGCAGCTTGGATGGAAAAGACAGAGGGGACTAGTTTGCTAATTTCCCTAGAAGTCAAGCTCCGCAAATGGGATGAAGCACCGGAAGATTTCCCTGGAAGCACCTGACTGTAATAGCCAGTGGTTTGCCACTCTGGACCAATCTAGTGCAGTGAATTTTCTTCTTTTCTTTTGTTAGCAATGCCATCAAATCATAGCTATTGGTCTCCCCTATCGCGAAAGCTTTATGTCTTCTCTTACCTAAAGTCTGTGAGAGATGTGCAATGGGGGTTGATCTAGCTAGTTAAGGAAAAACATGTAAACCTGAATGAGAATCAAAGGGCAATGAAGGATCCCAGAAGAGCCAGGCACGTCGTAAAGGAGCTCCTCCAAGCATGGGTAGGGAGGTTGAAGGGCATGCCCAAAGTGGTCGAGAGTAACATCGGCGTCTGCCTCAATGAAGAGTACTCCCTCGCCCGTGCACTCCACTATGAGCTTGCGCCCAGAGCCCTCCCGCAGCCTACCTGCGAGTGGATAGTAAAATACCAGTGCTTTTGCGACTGCTTCCCTTATCACTCTAGCCGGGTCACCCCGTGGGCTACCGTTACTCGATTCGTACCTCCTGTAAAATTGTATGGCTGGAATCTGAAAGCGAAGGGCTTCCTGATCATCGATGTCGGACAACTCTTTCCATTCGTATGGTGTGGGCTTAGCTGGCGCCACCAATACAGGCTCGCGCCTTCTCACTGTGAAAACTAGAAGAGGACTGCTAAATGTTGTCATTGGAGAATATAAATCAAAGTGATCTGCAGGGTGCTTATGAGATGAACTAGGATGGAAGACTATGTATACGTGGGGCAAATTGGTCTGTATCTATTGGCACTAGCTAATACCAGCTATTTATAATCAAGTGATAAGTGAATGGTAGTTGGGAAGGTGAACAGTAGTTGGGAAGGCTAGACATGATGCTCGGATACATAGGCGATGAGAGGATTAATAAATTCCATAAAAACTACCAAAATAACAGTTTTAATGTTAGTTATATGTTTGATCCATATTAATTTTTAAGTCTTTAATCTAATTTATAAATATTATTTCTATACAAAATAGTCACAAAAGTGAGTATATTTAAAATTTTAAATTTTAATATATTAAAGCCCTACGATCTTATATGTTATTTTAGTAAATATTTATTCTTATCTTTCTTAACCCATTACAATCTTCCTACGTCTTCAACCTTCTTGTAATTCTAATGAATAAAATTCCATATTATAGAAAAGTGATGAATATTAAAATAAATCACTGAAGTGTGAAGTAAATCTTAAACCTCCATTTTATAGCATTCAATCTCATCCATTGACATAACAATGGAGGTTAAATTAAAAGCATTATAAAAGATCCAGTGAAATTTAGTAAAATTTCTTAAAAAATGCTCCCATGCTACATGTGAAGCAGGCTTATCACATGTACAGGAGTCTTATCAAAGTTGGCCCCAGCATTATAAAAGATTCAGTGAAATTTAGTAAAATTTCTTAAAAAATGCTCCCATGCTACATGTGAAGCAGGCTTATCACATGTACAGGAGTCTTATCAAAGTTGGCCCCATTATTTTGTACGCTTGTTAGATTCCATTGCTTTAACAGACTCGTCAAACCTTTCTTTAATAATATGGTGTATGTCTAAAATTTTCACGTTTTTAATGTGTTATTCAATAGGAATATGAATATAATAACTTACATTTATTTTTATATTTTTTGTTTGCATTTTTAGATAAAATATGAATATAATGAATGCTTTTAAAAAATTTAATGTCAATTTATTCATATATTTTTTTAAAATCTATTATTATATAAAAATAAATAAGATATTTTATCATAAAAATATTTAAATAATCATTAAATAATATATTTTTGGTATAAATCATTCTTTTAAAAAAAAAAAAATGAATCTATTCGAGGGGTTTCGGCTTCTACATAGTTTCAAAAGCCTTGCTGACAACGTACAGCTGTGTGGCAAAGTTGATACGGACTCACTGTAATATTTATGCCCACCCATCAAATTAGCTTTTTCATTGTTTTCCATATGAAATATGACTGTAATGATTAACCACTTTATGTTGTGGAGGTTTGAAATTGTTTATTATTTGACTCGGACAGTATGATGATTTGCTTCTATGGTTTCAAGCATTTTTTAAATTTTGTTGCCTTTTAATATGTATTATTTGACAAGGGAATAAAAATTAAGAGAGAGAAATATTTGATCATATTTTTAATAAGTTATTAAATACTTTTAAAAGATACAGTGTTTATCTATTATATATTTTTTAAAAAAAAATCATTAGTATATTACATCATTAAAAATATTTAAATAATTATTAATTAATACCACCCTAATATTGCTGGTGATGATTTACACTTCCATATAGATTGAGAAGCCTTATTAATAAATCTATAAGAGTTGTTGTAGTTTTATTCCTTCTTCCCCTTTCAATCTATTTTCATGGCAATTACCCTCTGATTTGTAGTTATATGAAGTTTTAGCTAAATCTTGATTCACAGTCCTCAAAACGTGGCTCATTGTTATCGATCATTTTGCCGGTGAAATCGTAACCGGTGAGGAGCAAGTTTAGTTTGTGGTGTCGCCCTAATTAAGAAATTTTAGGTTCTTAATTTTGAATAGACACCAATTGAGAAGAATTCTATCTGTGATTGAGGATCAATCTTATTTAATTTCTCAAAAAAATTATAATCTACATGAATGTTTGAAAAATTGTGCTATTCTCACACTTTGTTATGAACTAAATTATAAAAATCTTGTCTTGCAAAATATCAAAACTAAATTATTAAACTTGTGATCAGTTCAATTTTGACACCGACTCATCATCCTTATTGGTGCCTTATCTACCATTGGCATTATTACTCCGTACACTGGCAGATTCCAGTCATTTTTTAATGATCTTGTACATGTCTAAAATCTTCACATTTTTAGTATGTATTATTCAACAGAAACATGAATATACTTGGTTATATTTTTTGTCAATTTTTTATGTATGTAGTTTTTTGACAAAATATGAATGCCATAACTATTTTTGAAGGATCTCACATCCAAAAATCCATTTATGTTTTTAGTATTTATCAATATCTAAAAATAAATTAAACATTTTATCATAAAAGATATGGCGTACTGTATTTTTAAGTAAAAATCTGACAGAGTTTCGATTGTAATACGATCGTCGGCGTAATATAATACTTGTGATAATCCTGTACGATATACATATACAACCATAATATCACAAATATGGAATCCAGAAGCCACAAAACTATACGTGGAACCAACATCATAACTCCAATTTGACGTTGGTTCAGAATAGATGCGACTAGGTACTCGACTAACCATAAGAACCTGCAAAAGCACGAGCATTCATCAATCACAGCGGAAACTATAGTACGAGTATATCATCAACATCATTTACATAATCTATATATAAAATTCATCAGAAATATAAAATATCCCATCAGAAGGCATAACTAAGTCCTTCAAGTCATATTTTACTTCTTTAAGCCTAGCCGATTTAAATCTTCTACCATATCTCATCGGGTGCAAACTCATACTCATTTAAGGAAAGAAAGCAGTAATGGTTAATCAAATAATCAACAATGCACGTTTTTAACAAAGATTATGAAATTTTCATATTCAAAATCATAATAATACATATAGGAAGGAATAGAGATGCATGTTACCTTAAATCATGATTCAGAAAGAATACTTTCATAATTTGTTCCAAATTTTTTTAGTTTATTTTCTTTTCTTAATCATCAAATCATACTGAAAACTTATTTCGTTGGAGATCAGAGCTAATAGATCTTATTGATTAAAGAAATAGTCGATCATAACCTGAATTATTGTTGCTTTACACAATCAAAAGTCATCTCCTTCAATTCAAGACCCAGAAACAGGCCGTCTATATATAATCCCTATAGATGAGGCCATTAGGCACAAGCTGTGAGGTTCTGGGTTAAGAATATAATAATGATAAGGTAATTAAGTTAACATGGGTGAATTGTGGTCAAAAGATATGGGAGGAATCAGATTAAAAAACTCAAAGAGCCGGAATTAATAAATCGAGAACAAAAATTGTAAGCTGTAACATGTTAATTCGTAAATAAGATTTTGAATTTTGAATTATGATAATCATAACTTATTAAGGTTATATAATCAAAAATAAGGTTCAAGGATGTGAAAGATTGAGTTAGAATGATCAAAACGGGTCCCGAACGGTAAAAACACGAAATAGGCTTGTAGCAAGCTTGCTGCGGGCCTAACCCGCACCATCCGTGGGCTCGAGCCCACGGAGAGCACAGAATCCAGATTGGCTGTGCTCGCCATGCTCTAGAGCCGGCCTGGGTAGTAAGGCTGCGCTCTCTGCGCACTCGAGCGTCAACTCGTTTTAAAACCCCGTGCTGTTTCACGATTTTCATTTCTCCATGCCACCAAACCCTTCTAGAGAGAGAGAGCACCATTTCTAGAGAGAGGAAAGAGGAGATCGAGGCTGTGGAGTTTAAATCCGTCCGAGAGCTAGTTATAAAAGTGGTAGTACACGTCGAGGTAAGTGTTCTCATACTCATTAACTTTTCTCTTTCATTGTTTATTCGTTTATCATCAAATATTTTCGTCTCAATACCCACCCAAATCATGAAAAATGTATTACCCATGCCTTAAGACCAATGATTATATAGTTTATTATCCGATTTGCTCACCGATCCGTTTCAGAGTTCCACCAAACCCTAACCCATGCGAATTAGGGGTTTCCTATTTTTTCTCCGTATTTTGTTAAATTGACCCCAAAAATATGAATCACCACATACCAATTACATATATATATATATATATTGGTCGTACGATCAATCTCACGCATTTCGTCCCGTTGGCGGCGTCCGAGCCCTCTAAAATACCACTGTTACTGTTCATCCGAGATGAAATTGAAAAATTGCATGCTTCCACCTTCGTATTATGTTGAATCGACCTCAAAATATGAATCACCATGTCCTAATTGTGTATATGGATCAATTGGACGTCCGATTTCACAAGTATCAACCGTTCGTGGCATCGGATGCTCTAAAATGCCCCTGACACTGTTCATCCGAGTTTGAATGAAATATTTACATGCTTTGCCCCCATTTAATTATTATGAAAATTATGTCTAATTGTTTAAATATAAATATAAACTTCGGAATATATATTTATACTTCGTTCACAAAAAAATACTTTATGGAGGACCCCAAAGTGTAAATTTGCATACTTTACCTGTATTTAATCGTGATGAAACCTATGATTAAATTTCATGTTCAATTATAAGCGCCGAAAATATGTATCTGTACACCGGAAGTACGAGAATGCGTCCTGAAGGCTTCTAAGATTATGTTTAACCATCAGAAGTATGAAATTTTAAACTCTCTTGTGATTGGATTGAATTGTTAAAATAAATTAAGTCCCACAAAAAGATGAGAATTGAGCAAGTAAATGGAAGGGAATCCACAAAGTATAATATGATAGATTTGATCTTCCGGATGGAGATATGTAGTAGGAATGTGATTTTCCCGAGTAAAGAATGTATATGGCAAATGGTGGATTCCCCCTCAAAGGATTAAGACTAATCTTAAAACTAAGACTATAATTCATAGGGATAGTATTTTTTGGCTTACCATGTCCATCACGGTGTGAACCCAAGGAATACTTGGCCACATATTCTGGCCGCTCATGGGAGCGGATAATATTCGTGGTATACTTTAGGATACTATTGTGAAAGAACGAGGATTGCCCTAGTCCCTGGGGGATATGGGGCAAATTGAGATGGCCGAGTGTTGCAGGCCTAAAATGTAGTCGATAGTCGAGTGCTGCAAGCTTAAAATGTAGTCGTACTTTAGAATGCATGGCAAACGCATTCATTTCATCGTTCTCTCACATCGTTGGTTAGTACGACCTACTAATTTGGGTCCGCAAATATTAATGAAAGTAATGAAAATGAATAAACGTAACTGGTGCAAACATGCGAACCAGATGATCCCAAATATCCCCTTTTCTTCTCATGATTCCTTATTACTGAAATTATATGTTTTCCCCATCCAGTTATTGTTTTCACCGTTATCTGCTATTATTAGTGATGTATGATTATATTTGCTGAGTTATACACCAACTCTTGCTGTTTCTCCTTCCAGATGAAAATTTTAAACCGACACCTGATTAGTTAGAGTAAGGAGAGGGACTTGCTTGACGAAATTAACTGGATGTCGAAGGCTTGAAAACTTAGATACGTTTATTGTAATAGAATGTAAACAGTTTAGTTAGATTAATGTGTTTTGTTATATTTTATGGTTATTGTTATACTTCCACATGTTTCTGAATTTGGCTATACTTTCGCAAAAATATTGGATGTTTTGAATTTTGTTTAGTCCTAAATGGCATCTCTTTAGATCCAATATGGTAGATAAGAATACCGTATTGGAGTCATGGATGGTATGGCTACTTGTGATCTGTGTGTTGTGTTGTAGGCCAAATGTTAATTATTAGATTGTTGTGTGCTTTTACAGGTTATTTTAAGCAGATTGTATTTTAGATTTTTGTCCAATTATAGATGAAATTCTATCAAAATTTCTGCAAAATCTATAATTTTAAAATTATGGACATTAGTTTTTGTAACCATTGACGGAGATTATTTAAGAAAAATAACCCGATCCGTCACATAAGCGACACCAAAGGCACAACGATCTTCCACTATAATATATTAAGACATGCCAAGAAAATCACCCGCTATAAAATACAGTCAGGATAATTATTGAGTTTTTATTATAATAACTATGGCATGCCAAAATATACTCTCTGTTAAACGATCATTAATCCAAGTTCTTAATTCCTTATTTTTTTAGAAAATCCTACCTTTAAGCACAAATTTCTTCTTTTCCACTCTATTGAAGAATGATTCATAAGTCTATCAGTTCTTCGTTCTGGAGAACGGTTCATAAGTTCATCACTTAAGTATAGAATATCCCTTCTTAATTCTTTTTCCGTAAAGTTTACTCAGATTCATATTTTCATATTCCTCGTGAGTTTAAATCATCACGTGTTCTTAATTTTATATATAATTTCCTTTGGAACTTAAGAGAATTTAGGAAATCCTTTTTTACATTAAACCAAATAGAATTCTAAAATTTTCGATTGATAATTCTTTTACAAATTGTTCATGACATGATTTTCGAAACATACAAAATTAACATGTTTATAATACATGTATAAATCATTAAAAAGCGTGGATTATGTAAAAAATTCTTACCACCACATGCCAATCGTAACTTTAGAGTTTTTAGACAATAAATATCTTCACAAATGCATATAACATAATTTTTAAAGTATATGCAAGATGACATACTTACGTACATGCAGTTAAATATCGTTATTCATATCCGACAATATTTTCGAAATACGTAAAATTAGCTTCTATGAATCTGTGGGCAAAAATACCAAATATACGGAGTGTCCGCATCCATAAAACTAAGATTATAAATTTTTAAAGTCAAATCAATTTGGAAAAAAACCCAAAGGGTATATCACCCGCTATAAAATACAATCAGGATAATTATTGAGTTTCACTGTAATAACTATGGCATGCCAAATTATACTATCTGTTAAACGATCATTGATCCAAATTCTTAATTTCTTATTTCTTTAGGAAATCCTACCTTTAAACACAAATTTCTTTGTTTCCACTCTATTGAAGAATGATTCATAAGTCCATCAGTTTTTCATTCCGAAGAACGATTCATAAGTTTATCACTTAAGTATAAAATATCCCTTCTTAATTCTTTTTCCGTAAAGCTTATTCAGATTCATATTTTCATATTCCTCGTGAGTTTAAATTATCGCGTGTTCTTAATTTTATGCATAATTTTCTTTAAAGCTTAAGAGAATTTAGGAAATCCTTTTTACATTAAGCCAAATAGAATTCTAAAATTTTCGATTGATAATTCTTTCACAGACGGTTCATGACATGTTTTTTGAACATACAAAATTAACATGTTTATAATACATGTATGAATCATCAAAAAGCATGGAATATGTAAAAAATTCTTACCACCACATGCCAATCGTAACTTTAGAGTTTTCGGACAATAAATATTTTCACAAATGCATCTAACATAATTTTTAAAGTATATGCAAGATGACATACTTACGTACATGCAGTTAAATGTCGTTGTTCATATCCGACAATATTTTTGGAATACGTAAAATTAGCATCTATAAATCTGTGGGTATAAATACCAAATATACGGAGTGTCCGCATCCATAAAACTAAGATTATAAATTTTTAAAGTCAAATCATATATAAATTACAATTAATTTGGGTAAAACCCAAAGGGTGCATGGGTCATTAGGGTTATGGTGAATATAAAACCGTACAAAACTATCAATTTAGATACCTAATTGATAAATTAATATGTTCATGATATGAGTAACAATATTGTAAAGCCAATTTATGTAAAAGTGTTAAAATATTCGGTGAGATCGTTTGGGGAGCAGGTGTGACGGAACGGATTTTTTTTTTCCCCTCAAAGCTTCCGTCAAAACAGGAATACCATTAGCGGTCTATACATAAGGCAAGACTTCTGCAGAAATTTCAGCAGAGTCTCCTTTGTAACTGGATGAAAACCCAAAATACAAATCCTGTAATAATCATTTAAGACAAGCACACAACTATCCATCATATACATTTCCTACAACAAACATTCACAGGATCCTATGTGCCATCCATGGCACAAATCCATCAAAGCAATTGCTATTCTAACAGATAAATAACGAGATGTCATCTAGAACCTGCACAGAAAATCCAAAGTATAGCGAAAGTACACTACAACCTGCAGAAGCATAGCATATTCTCTTTTACTATCATACATATCATGAGCTTTCTTTACAAAAATTTACAAGTTCTATAATAGTAATAAACGTGAAATCGGTATTCAAGATCACATTTCTAGCTAGGTCATTGCACCCACAAGCTCTTCAAAAATGGCTTCACAATGCTCTAAGTCCTCAAAAAGCCTTCAGAAGCTTTTCCCTGGTCTACTCCTTTTCGTCAGCCAAAAGCTCTACTGTCTCATCTGGAAGGGGGAAAAAAATACTAAAACAGTGAGCCGAGGTCCAGCAAGGTACATACATATGAACAGTAAAACCATGATGCAGAACAGTCATGTAACAGTGTAGAACAGAACGGTTCAGACAGAAAGTAATTCAGGAAACGTGAAAATCATACTTTGACAGTAATACCTTTCATAAATCAGAAATCAATTCTCGGTAAACAGAATCGGCAACAGTAAACTGTAATCAGTACGGTAACCAATAACGGGAATCAGTAAACAGGAGCCAATAACGGAAATCAAAAATCAGGAATCGGAAAGCAGTAACATATCAGAACAGTACAGAACTTGCTAGCGTACCCTACTAGCCGAGGGGCGAGTGATCGAGATGGGTGTGTTCACTCCACACAATCCAAGGCCAGAAACAGGGATATCCCATCTCGAGGGATCAGAACAAGGTGCCACCCGAAGGTAGGCCGGTAATAGAAATTTCCTCCTGACCGTAACGCCCCGAGGGCAGGGCGGACCACAAATAACTCCATGGACAGAGTTATCCTCGATTACCACCGGAAAGTCCTAAGGCATGCCGGAGAACCTATCCCAACGAAGTCGATCAAAGGGTCCTAGAATAGCTATAACATAAATAGCCTCTTTCATAATCATAGTTTCAAGATTCACTTTCAGTACAAACGGTAACGGTCTGAAAACTCCTTCAGACTAAATTCAATGGTGCATGAAAATTCGTCGGTACAAGTCCGTGCAATTTTTCGGAAACAAATTATACAGGAAGCTTCATTACGATGTCAATTAACTTTCTTATAACTGGAACTTTGGTTAAAAACCACTAAAACCCTTTCATTTTCGTGCTTAGTGCATCGCCAAAACTTTCGGACACAAATCGGTCTCTAAACATGTGTTTAATCATGAAATTGATGCCATAACTCCATATATATATATACTCAATCATGCATTTAAACCATAAATCCCCAAAATTTCGGGTTAGGGTTTGGCCATGTTCTCTCAAAGTCAAATTAAACACATAACACAAGTTCATGCATGAAATCGGAGCCAAATACTTCAATAAACATGAACAAACATGAAATCTAACCGATTAATCGAGGGAAACATGCTTCAACAACATTTTTACAACATATCCATAAACTTTAACGCAAGAAAAACGGTAAAAACGCAAAACGACGTCCCAGGTACACTTGCCTTGTCGCGGGCTTTCACCTTTATAACTAGCTCGGGGTTGGATTCGAGCTCCCGGGTCTCGTTCTCCCTTCTTCTCTTTCTAAGTCGGCGCCCTCTCTCTCCTCAAACCCTCAAATTGCGTGGAAATGAGAAAGAGAGAGCCGCGCGGGTTCTTATATATCGCGCAGTCGCTCGAGCGGCCAGCAGGCGGCAAGGCTTCGACAGCCCACCGCTCGAGCGGGGATCGAGCCTGCATCGAGCGGACTTGCTACTGGTTTCCGCCGCCCGATAGGAGGGCTCGAGCCCCCAGCAAGCGCCACTCGGCTGCTTGCTGAATTTCGGGCATTTTCCAACTTTTCACTTTTAATCACCACTTTTTCACTACATGCATAGCCTCTTACCGATATTAATCACCTTAATCACATCTAGTTATTACGTTTTCGGTTTCAGGTCCTCACATTCTCCCCCACTTAAAGAAATTTCGTCCTCGAAATTAAGTAAAGTACATACCTCAATGGAACAAGTGAGGATACTTGTCTCGGATCTCCTCTTTGCGCTCCCAAGTAGCTTCCTCCGGTGAATGATTCCTCCAAAGCACTTTTACCAAGGGGATGGACTTCGTTCGCAACCTTTGATCCTTTCAGTCTAAGATTTGCAGTGGCTCCTCAATGTAGGACAAGTCCTTATCAATGGACAAAGTCCCGTAGTCAATCACATGCGCTGGATCGTGGATGTATTTTCGAAGCATCGAGACATGAAATACATCGTGTACACACACCTGTGACAGTCGGTGGTAACGCTAACCTGTAGGCTACTTCCCCGACCCTTTCCAGAATCTCAAAAGGGCCAATGAACCGGGGTTTCAACTTTCCCTTTACCCCAAACCGGAATGTGCCCTTCGACGGTGAGACCTTTAGAAACACAAGATCTTCTATCTCAAAACTCAGCTCTTTCCTCCGCTTGTCCGCATAACTCTTCTGTTGGTTCTGAGCAACCTTCAAATTATCGTGAATCACTTGGATCTTCTCTGCTGTTTCTTTCACAATTTCAGGGCCCAAAATTCTTTTGTCTCCAATTTCCTCCCAATGAATAGGTGACCTATATTTCCTCCCATATAACGCCTCAAACGGTGCCATGCCGATACTAGCTTGGTAGCTGTTATTATAAGCAAACTCAGCTAGGGCAAGATGAGTATCCCATGTTCCTCCCATCTCCAAAACAGAAGCCCTCAACATGCCCTCGAGAATCAGAATGGTACGTTCAGATTGGCCATCAGTTTGGGGATGATATGCGGTACTGAACTTCAATTCTGTCCGCAACTCCTTATGCAAGCTCTCACAGAACCTCGAGACAAAGCGTGGATCTCTATCAGACACAATGGAGGCAGGAACTCCATGAAGCCTCACGATTTCATTCACGTACAACTGAGCCAATCTATCCCGCAAGTAGGTCGTCCTGATCGCCAAAAAGTGAGCTGATTTCGTCAGCCGATCAACTATAACCCACACGGCGTCATGATTCCTAGGAGTCCTCGGCAATCTTGATACAAAGTCCATAGCAATATCTTCCCATTTTCAGTTCGGGACTGGCATTGGCTGTAACAGTCCAGAAGGCTTCTTCCTCTTGGCCTTCAGTTGCTGACACACTAGGCATTTCTCCACATGGCCCATGATATCTCTCTTCATATTTCTCCACCAGAAGGTCTTTTTCATATCCTGATACATCTTATTCGTTCCCGGGTGGATGGTATACCGAGACCGGTGAGCCTCCTTCAAAATTTTCTCTTTCAATCCTTTATCATCCGGTACACATAATCGATCTCTAAATCTCAACACACCATCAGCCCGGATGTTAAAATCAGCCTGAGACTCCTTACTCAAATCATTAACAATATCCATGAGGAACAAATCATTTACCTGTTTCTCCTTGACTTCACCAATTACCTCTGGTTGAATCTGAAAATACGACAGAAGCATCCTATCACCTTTGGCATAGCGTTGGATATCGCACTGCTTCAAATATTCCAACATCTCCATCTGTTTGACCTGTAGGTGCGCCACATAGCCCGATCGGCGACTCAGAGCATCTGCTACCACATTGGCTTTTTCCGGCTTGTACTGTATTTTACAATCATAATCTTTTAAGAAGTCTAGCCATCTCCTTTGCCTCATATTAAGTTCCTTTTGTGAAAATAAGTACTTCAAACTCTTATGATCGGAATACACAAGGAACTTCTCGCCATAAAGATAATGTCTCCAAATTTTTAATGCAAACACCACAGCAGCAAGTTCAAGATCATGGGTAGGATAATTTTTCTCGTGCACTTTCAATTGTCTAGACCCATAAGCCACAACCTTTCCGTGCTGCATCAACACACATCCTAGACCCGCCTTAGAAGCGTCGCAGTACACCTCAAAGCCTCCAGAACCCTCTGGAATAATCAGCACTGGAGCGGTGGTCAAATGATCCTTAAGCTCCTGGAAGCTCAGATCACACTCCTCTGTCCATACAAACTTAGCCTCTTTCTTCAGCAACTGAGTCAGAGGCATAGCAATCTGAGAGAAATTCTCTACAAAGTGCCTGTAATATCCCGCCATACCCAAAAAGCTCCTCACCTCAGTCACAGAAGTTGGTCTGCTCCAACTTGTAACAGCCTCTATTTTCTTGGGATCTACAGAAATGTCACCATCAGAAATCACATGTCCCAATAACATCACCCTTTCGAGCCAGAACTCACATTTACTCAACTTGGCATACAGTTTTTCATCGCGGAGCACCTGAAGTACCTTCCTCAAATGGATCTCGTGCTCCTCGTGATCCTTTGAGTAGATCAAGATGTCATCAATAAATACCACCACAAATTTGTCCAAGTACGGCCTGAAAACCCTATTCATCAAGTCCATGAAAGCAGCTGGAGCATTTGTAAGGCCAAAGGGCATCACAAGAAACTCATAATGGCCATAACGTGTCCGAAAAGCTGTTTTAGCTACATCCTCTGGCTTAATCCTTAATTGGTAATAACCGGACCTCAAATCAATCTTTGAAAACACCTGCGACCCTTGCAACTGGTCAAACAGATCATCAATGCACGGTAGAGGGTATTTGTTTTTAATCGTGACCTTATTCAATTCACGATAGTCAACACACAAGTGTAATGACCCATCTTTCTTCCTTACGAACAACACCAGTGCACCTCAGGGAGATACACTCGGTCTGATAAAACCCTTGTCTAGTAGCTCCTGTAATTGCAACTTCAACTGCTTCAATTCAGCCGGAGCCATACGATAGGGGGATTTCGAAACCGGACTAACACCAGGAACGACAACAATCTCAAATTCAATTTCCCGGTGTGGAGGCAATCCAGGTAACTCCTCTGGAAATATATACTCAAAGTCACAAACAACAAGGATATCCTTAGCCGGCACACTATGGCTCCCAGTAGTGCAGCCATATGCCAAATAAGCTCTACATCCACTACTCATCAAATGCTTGGCATGTAGAGCAGAAATCAACATAGGTACCCCCTTTTTCTTAATGCCCTGAAAGTAGAAGGGCTCCATCCCAGGAATGTTAAAACAAACCTGTTTCAGGAAACAGTCGATACTGGCATGATACTTGGCCAGCCAGTCCATCCCAAGAATTACATCAAAATCACCCATATCCAACAACACTAAATCCACAGCCAGATGGTTCCCACTCACCTCAATCATACATCCCGGATACATCACATTAGTAACCACAGATGATCCAATGGGAGTACATACAGATAATCCATAATCCAAAACACATGGGGCAGATATGTTACAACATGCAAATCGTGGGGAAATAAAGGAATGGGTAGATCCCGAGTCAAATAATACGGATGTAGAAACTTCACAAACAGAAAGGGTACCTTCCACCACATTCGGAGATGTCTCTGGATCTTGAACAGTCACTGTGAAGGCCCTTGCCGAGACAGTAGGCTTCTTTCCATCCATCTTTGGGGGTAGTGGGCAGTTCCTGAGAAAGTGGCCTTGCTTCCCACATCTAAAGCACGCTCCTGACTTCCTACGGCATTCTTGTTCCGGATGCTTCCTCCCACAGAAGGCATAGTCATCCGCCGACACTTTAGTACTAGTCACTGACTAAGCCGGTACGATGCTTTTTCCCCTATCAGCCGCCTTGGTCTTCTTGAACGGTCCGGAAGACCCTGCAGTTGATCCTATACTCACTCCTGCTCGGCCGGCGGTTCTCTTTGCATAGAACCTTTCTATCTCCGCCTCCTTCTCGTAGATCGTTGCTCTGTCCAAGATCTCGCCGTAAGTCTCAAACTTCAAAACAGACAGCAACTTTCTGATATCATCTCGTAGCCCCTGGAGAAACTTTTTAGCCTTCCTCTGCTCATCCCCTACATAAAATGGTGCAAAGCGAGACAACTCCGTGAACTTAGCATCATATTCTTTGACGGTCATGCTTCCTTATCTCAGCCTCATAAACTCTTGCTCTTTCTAATCCCGGAGAGTGGATGGAAAATACTTTTCCAGAAACGCCTCTTCAAACATCTCCCAGGTGATAGCTTCATTAGGCACTCCCATCGCCCGTTTCTGCATGTCCCACCAATTATCCGCTTCACCCTCCAATTTATACGCAGCAAATTTGATATTTTCTCGATCCGTACAGCCAAGCACATCAAATATCTTCTTCATTCTTTTCATCCATATGTCCACCTCAACCGGATCAGGCTTTCCTAAAAAGCCCGGTGCTCGTTTAGCCGTGAACCTATCATAAGTTGTAGGTCTAGGAGGTGCCGGAGCTGGCTCGGGTGTCGGAGCCATATGCTTTTGCTCGACTGACTCCACGACATTAGTCATCCTTTCCAGTAGATTGATATAGGCAGCCTCTCTTTCATAGGGCGTGCGAACGCCACCGCGGCCATTTCTCCCACCTCTTCTACTTGCCATCCTATAATCAAGACAAACACATGAATATAAAGATAAGGATCCAATAATCAAGAAAGAAGTATTCATTAACTTTAAAGAATCTCTAACCAAGCCTAAGAACCAATCTCTTAAAGGTCCTAACTGTCTTAGCTTCCTCTACTTGTTCCTACAGGGATTCTATTTAGAGATCCAAGCCTATGCTTCCGCTTTTCGATCAATCAATTCCTGAGGCATCTCAATTCTCTGATACCAATTGTGACGGAACGGATTTTTTTTTCCTCAAAGCTTCCGTCAAAACAGGAATACCATTAGCGGTCTATACATAAGGCAAGACTTCTGCAGAAATTTCAGCAGAGTCTCCTTTGTAACTGGATGAAAACCCAAAATACAAATCCTGTAATAATCATTTAAGACAAGCACACAACTATCCATCATATACATTTCCTACAACAAACATTCACAGGATCCTATGTGCCATCCATGGCACAAATCTATCAAAGCAATTGCTATTCTAACAAATAAATAACGAGATGCCATGTAGGACCTGCACAGGAAATCCAGAGTATAGCGGAAGTACACTACAACCTGCAGAAGCATAGAATATTCTCTTTTACTATCATACATATCATGAGCTTTCTTTACAAAAATTTACAAGTTCTATAACAGCAATAAACGTGAAATCGGTATTCAAGATCACATTTCTAGCTAGGTCATTGCACCCACAAGCTCTTCAAAAATGGCTTCACAATACTCTAAGTCCTCAAAAAGCCTTCAGAAGCTTTTCCCTGGTCTACTCCTTTTCGTCAGGCAAAAGCTCTACTGTCTCATCTGGAAGGGGGAAAAAATACTAAAACAGTGAGCCAAGGCCCAACAAGGTACATGCATATGAACAGTAAAACCATGATGCGGGCAGGTCATGTAATGGTGCGAGCAGGCAGTTCGCCAGTAATTCAGGAAACGTGAAAATCATACTTTGACAGTAATACCTTTCATAAATCAGAAATCAGTTCTCGGTAAACAGAATCGGTAATAGTAAACTATAATCAGTACGGCAACCAATAACGGGAATCAGTAAACAGGAGCCAATAACGGAAATCGAAAATCAGGAATCGAAGCGGTAGAATATATCGAGCGATGACGAGAACTTGCTAGCGTACCCTACTAGCCGAGGGGACGAGTGATCGATGATAGATTGTATTCACTCCACACAATCCAAGGCCAGAAACAGGGGTATCCCATCTCGAGGGATCAGAACAGGGTGCCACCCGAAGGTAGGTCAGTAATAGAAATTTCCTCCTAACCGTAACGCCCTGAGGGCAGGGCGGACCACAAATAACTCCATGGACAGAGTTATCCTCGATTACCAGGAAAGTCCTAAGGCATCTTAGGAGAACCTATCCAATCGAAGTCGATGACGGGTCCTAGAATAGCTATAACATAAATAGCCTCTTTCATAATCATAGTTTCAAAATTCACTTTCAGTACATACGGTAACGGTCTAAAAACTCCTTCAGACTAAATTCAATGGTGCATGAAAATTCGTCGGTACAAGTCCGTGCAATTTTTTGGAAACAAATTATACAGGAAGCTTCATTACGATGTCAATTAACTTTCTTATAACTGGAACTTTGGTTAAAAACCACTAAAACCCTTTCATTTTCGTGCTTAGTGCATCGTCAAAACTTTCGGACACAAATCGGTCTCTAAACATGTCTTTAATCATGAAATTGATGCCATAACTCCATATATATATATAATCAATCATGCATTTAAACCATAAATCCCCAAAATTTCGGGTTAGGGTTTGGCCATGTTCTCTCAAAGTCAAATTAAACACATAACACAAGTCCATGCATGAAATCGGAGCCAAATACTTCAATAAACATGAACAAACATGAAATCTAACCGATTAATCGAGGGAAACATGCTTCAACAACATTTTTACAACATATCCATAAACTTTAACGCAAGAAAAACGGTAAAAACGCAAAACGACGTCCGAGGTACACTTGCCTTATCGCGGGCTTTCACCTTTATAACTAGCTCGGGGTTGGATTCGGGCTCCCGGGTCTCGTTCTCCCTTCTTCTCTCTCTAAGTCGGTGCCCTCTCTCTCCTCAAACCCTAAAATCGCGTGGAAATGAGAAAGAGAGAGCCGCGCGGGTTCTTATATATCGCGCAGCCGCTCGAGCGGCCAGCAGGCGGCAAGGCTTCGACAGCCCACCGCTCGAGCGGGGATCGAGCGTGCATCGAGCGGGCTTGCTACTGGTTTCCGCCACCCGATAGGAGGGCTCGAGCCCCCAGCAAGCGCCACTCGGCTGCTTGCTGAATTTCGGACATTTTCCAACTTTTCACTTTTAATCACCACTTTTTCACTACATGCATAGCCTCTTACCGATATTAATCACCTTAATCACATCTAGTTATTACGTTTTCGGTTTCGGGTCCTCACAGCAGGGTTAGGGTTCCATATCTGAAAACCAGTCAAAACTATAAATCGGATATGAAATTCATATATGTGCATATTCAAGTCATGTGTTTCCATTATCTAAAGCCGTATTATGTATAAAACCTAAAATAAATGGGTAAAACGGTCTGGGCACGGGTTAGGGTTTTCGGGTGCAAAAAACCGCACAAATTTCACTAATTTGATATGAAATCGAAATATTTTCATATTTAGGTATGGGTCATGCAAAATATAAATTTAATTGGGTATCGAAAAGAGAATACCCAAAGAAAACATAACAAAAGTACGAAGAAATGAAAGAGAAGAGTATGAGTACACTTATATCGGTCCGATCTATCATTTTTCTAACTAGTACCAAGTCGATTCGAAACCTGAATCTTGATTTCCTCCTTCTCTCTCTTCTCCGTCACTCTCTCTCTTCTCCGTCACTCTCTCTCTCCCTTGTGCGTGGAAAGCCAGAAATAAGCCGAACAAAACCCTCGTGGCATTTTATAACTTGAGCACTTGCCGGGCGCATGGCAGGCACAAAACCTGCCTCCAGTGCTCGCCCCGGGCACTCGAGTGCCTAGAGGGCCTACTCCGCCGATTCGTCCCATAGTTCAGAAACTTAATTTTTTCACCCATGCACCCAACCTGCCTCTAGTTCCAGCCCCGGGCACTCGAGGGCCTAATGGGCCTACTCCGCCGATTCATCCTATAGTCCAGAAACTTAATTTTTTTCACATAAATTAAGCTCAATTTTGATCATATTAACTTAATTATCCGTAAATACAGTGTTCAAAATTTAAAATATTATAATTCTCCCCCACTTATAGAAATTTTGTCCTAAAAATTTGACGAACCTCAAAATTCAACAATTGAAAAAAATCATTGCAAAATTCCTTCTTTACAATTCTATGTCACGTCCTTGATCACATGACTTATCCTAAAATACCTTATCCAAATGAATCATCCAATTTCATAATATCGCATGTTTCCTATCCAGACCTAAATTAGAACCTTAGCATAAGATAAATCTTCAATTTTCAACAACAGTTTAGTTCGATCACCTACTGATTCCCTCAGCCATCAATGCAATGCAGATTTCATGACAAAATCTGAAGGCAACACAGATTATATTGGCTATTCTCCAACTTAATTCAATGCCTTGAACGAGCCAATAAATCTTTACTTCAATTTATCCTAAGCCTTGTAAATGATCGATCACATGGAACCTCAATCTTATTTGAAATCCTTGGACCATGGGCCCACATGATATCTTTGTGCCACTCTGATTGACAATTTACTTGTATATTAAGATCAACCATAATTCCTGTCCATGGATTCATATCAGACACCTAGGTTACACAGCCGCTATAGACCCTAGAAAATCCCAAAGCTGTCGATATACTTAAGGTAAAACTCATAATCCTCAAATTACAACCAATATAGGAAACATGATCGAAGCAATTACCCCAAAATTTGGTACAGCCTCGGGTTACCACTAAAACCTCAAAACCCAAATTCTTAACAACTCATCATTCAAATACCCAAAACCTTTGTTATTCTAACAAACCCAAAGTAAAATTATTAGGACTTCTTATCTTATCATTTCATAACTATACTGCTCCGAGTACAATTTCATCTCCCAAATCAAAAGCACAGCATCCCATTAGCTCTGATATTGAAACCTTCTTGCGGTTCATCCTACAACATTTCCTACGAAGTATTAAAGACATATCCAACCCGAAGGCTGCCCACATCAAATCATTGATACTAATACTCGTCTTCCTTAAATGACACTGAAATTTTTCTTCACATTCCTAAAGCAGATTACTCACTTTCTGTCGCATGCTTATTTCCTTCTTAAGACACAAATATTTAGATCTTTAGAATCATTAAATATTAACATTTTCGAAAGCAACACCTATAAGTTTTCAAAGTAGAGACCTCAATCACCAACTCCAAACCACAGGAGAAGTAACTCTGATTATGAACCTCTCCCCCACTTAATCTAAGGGCATCCACCCACATACTATGCAAGAAAAATATAATCCTCAATCTTTCTCAAAAGCATCACATCCAACCCAATTGAGCACACGGCTAACAACCTTTCTAATCCATAATACCGTCCTCAAATAGAGTTCATACACCTTATGACTTTTTGAATTCATCAATGAGGTCACCACAATATTGACCCAAATGTGGCCGAAAGATCCACTCTATTAAATATCCTAAAATACCAATGAACTTTCAAGCCCAAATGGCATTACTGGAATTCGTAACAGCCGTATCTTTATCCCAAATGCTGTCATGGCACAATTCTCAATAATTCACAATTAATAATATTCTGGGTACATATCGATCTTATAGAATACCAAGTCCTTGTAAAGGATCAAATGATTCACCTATTCATTCCCAGAGCCCATTTATCAGATCATTCATTTTTCAAACAACCTAAATTTTAATCATTCACAAATAACCTTATTAGTTCATCTTACCTATCTCAAAGATTCTAGAGTATCCCACGGCGGGCATCCAACCGATACTTCTTCAATTCTATACGAAATTCTTAAAGATTAGTATCGATTTTGACATAATCTTGAATTATCGATCGAAAGATCAATTACCTAATCCTCCTTCCAAAAGTATCCTCAATATTTACATGACTAAAATTTCTTGGTGACCAAAAAATGACCTCTAGATGTGGTCTCTTCTACTAAATGGACTGGGTGCAATTCCTCATTAAACGACTTGCATGCAAAACGATACTAATTCTCGGATACCTCAATCAATTCTAACTCATACTCAAAATTTTACAGCCCAATTGTAGGATGTAATATCCTTACCAATTTAATTTCCACTAGCATGGCAGCTCGTCAACCAAATTACCACCATAATCAGATCAAAACTCAATACCTTAAAACAAATCAATTTAGCCCAACTAATCATATCTATGAACCCAAAAATATCATAGACCTTAATACCGCTAGTATTAAGCCTAGATCCTTAAACGAATAAACTTAGAAATCACAAATGAAAATATATATTCGGAATCTCAAAACGATACATGTACGATAATATCAAAATTTAGAAATCTTACCTTCCATTACAGTAAACGACACTCTACACCTCATGCCATCATCGTAAAACCTCGGTCCAAGGCACTAGACTTCTTCACTGTCCTGCCATTGGATAAGAACAATCCTCAATCCTCTGACTGAACTGTTTACAATTTAAAATATGCTCCCAAAATCTCATTAGCCAGAAATTTATATATAAATCATCCACAAATATATACCACGATATATCTTTATCCTCCTAGACATTAAGTCACAACAAACACCATTTCAAACCTCAAGATCTATATTCCAACTTACATAAGGTAAACATTATAATATCTTCTTTTGGATACTAGGTCACCACAACTAGACAATCAAACATAACTTTTAGTTCTAACTTAATCCATTAAAATTAGAATAACTAAAACTATTCAATCTAGATTAATCATCATACGTCTTCATCTATTTATTCAATCTTTTCTTATTCTGTCCTAAACTTCTGCATAAGATTCAAATCAAACGTAAAGCATCTCATCTCTAATATCATCTATGATGTACCGTATTTTTAACCAAAAATTTGGTAAAATTTTAGTTGTAATACGATCATCGGCCTAATACAAAACCTATGATAATCTTGTGCAACATACATATACAACCACAATAACACAAATTCAAGATCCAAAAATTACAAAACCACACGTGGCGCTAATATCATAACTCCGATAGGATGTTGGCTTAGAATAGATGTTACTAGGTACTAAACTAACCATAAGAACCTGTGAAAGTACAAGCATTCATCAACTACAACAAAAACTATACTACGAGTATATCATCATCATTTGCGTACGTCTATATATAAAATCTATCAGAAATATAAAATATCTCATCTGAAAGAATAACTAAGTCCTTCAGGTTATCTTCCATGCCTTCAAGCCTAGCCAACTTAAATCCTCTGTCCTACCTCATCGGGTGCAAATTCATACTCATTTGAGGAAAGAAAGTAGTAATTGTGAGTCAAATACTCCGTAAGGTACGTATTTAACAAAGATCATGAAATTTTCATATTTAAAATCATAATAATGCATATAGGAAGGAATAGAGATACATATGATGCCATAAATCATGATTCAGAAAATAATGATTTCATAATTCATTCCAAATTTCGTTAATTCATTTCCTTTTCTTTTCTTAATCATCAAATCATGCCGAAAATTTATTTCGTTAGGGACCATGGCTAATAAGTCTTACTGACTAAAGAAGCGGTCAGTCATAGCCTGAATTGTGTTTACATCTATACAATCAAAAGTTATCTCCTTCTATTCAAGATCCAGAGACAAACTGTTTATATACAATTCTTATAGACGAAGCCAATAGCCACAAGCGACACCAAAATAAATAATAATCTTTCACTATAATATACTAAGGCATGCTAAAAAATATCACTCGCTATAAAATATAGTCAGAACAATCATTGAGTTTCTATTATAATATCTATAGCATGTCAAAATATACTATCTATTAAACGATCTTCTGTTCAAGTTTTTAGTTCTTTATTTTTTTAGGGAATCCTACCATTAAACATAAATTTTTTTGTTCCCACTCTGTTGAAAAACGGTTTATAAGTCTATTAGTTCTTCATTCTAGAGAACGGTTTATAAGTTCATTAATTCTTTATTCTGGAGAATGATTCATAAGTCTATCAATCAAGTGCAGAATATCCCTTCTTGATTTTTTTCCATGAAGCTTATTCAAATTTATAATTTCATATTCCTCGTGAGTTTAAATCCCTACGTGTTCTTAATTTCATACATAATTTTCTTTGGAGTTTAAGAAAATTTAGGAAATCCTTTTTACATTAAGCTAAATAAAATCTTAAAGCTTCCGATCGATAATATTTTCACAAACGGTTCATGACATAATTTTTAAAACATACAAAATTAACATTTCATAATATATTTATAAATCATTATAAAACTTGGAACATGTAAGAAATTCTTACCACCGCGTGCCAATTATAACTTTAGAGTTTTTGAATAATAAATACCTTCACAAATACATTTAACATAATTTTCAAAGCATATGCAATATGACATAATTACGTACATACAATTAAACAACATTGTTCATATCCGACAATATTTTTGAAATATGTACAATTAACATCTATAAATCTATAGGCATAAATACCAAATATACGGAGTGCCCACGTTCATAAAGTTAGAATTATAAATTTTTAAAGTCAAATCATGCGTAAATTATAATTAATTTGGGTAAAATCCAAAGAGTGTACAGGTTAGGGTTTTGGTGAGCATAAAACCATACAAAATTATCAATTTGGACACCCAATTAATAAATTAATATGTTCTTCGTACAAGTAATAATATTTTAAAGTCAACTTATACAAAAGTCCCAAAATATTTAGTGAAATCGTTCGGGGTGCAGGGTCAGGTTTCATATCCAAAAACCGGTCAAAACTATGAAATCGAGCATAAAATTCACATATGTGCATACTCAAGTCATGAGTTTTCATAATCTAAAATTGAATCATGCATAAAATCCAAAATAAATAGATAAAACGGTCCGGGCACAGGTTAGGGTTTCCGGGTACGAAAAATTTATACAAAACTTGATTTCCTCCTTTTCTCTCTTCTCCATCACACACTCTCTCTTTCCTCGTGTGTGGAAGCCGGAAATAAGCTGAACAAAACCCTCGCGGCATTTTATATCCCGGGCCAATGCTCAAGCGCTGGCTGGGCACGCGGCAAGCCTGCCTAACCTACCTCGAGTGCTCGAAACTTAATTTTTTTTTACATGAATTAAATCTAATTTTAATCATATTAATTTAATTATCTATAAATATAATATCTAAAAATTGATACATTATAAAATATATCTAAATAAAAATTAAATAATATGTTTCTAGTATAAATCAATTATGATTTATGGCTCTCACATGGCTTCAAAGGCCTTGCTGCCAACGTACACAAGCGGATGTTGATGCTAACTCACGCTAATGTTGTAGCGGACGCATCAAATCATTTTTTGTTTCTCTGTTTTTGGTCTGAAATGTTGTCACCTTTTTAGTGTGTGCTGTTCGACATGAAAATGACTGTGATGGTTTACCACTTTATTTTGTGCATGTTCGAAACTTTGTATTATTCGACAGGAGCACTAATATAATGATTTGCTGTCCTGATTTTGAGGATTTTAGAAATTTTGTATGTATTATTTAACATGAACATAGAAATTAGTATGTAGGGCTGGATTATTTTTATTGATGATCCAATCAATGCCCTTAGGAGGGCAATTTGTAGGCAAGTTGAGTTGTCTTGTTAAGCATTTTACCGTCTTTGGTTTACTGCATGTTAAAATAAGTATTTGAGTGTAGAAAATGATGGTAGAAATGGAGTAATTTTCTTTGAAACCTACGATTCTTTTAATTTTTGATTTTATTATTTATTTCAACTATTGGAATTACATAATATAAAAGTAATGCTTTCAATTTAATTTATATTTTCATCAGCTATTTTAATTTTTAACATTTATTTTATATCGTATAATTTTAACCATTTAGCAGAACTTAAATTTGTCAGAACCACAACATGTTTACTGTTTTTGGTCAAAGTATAGACAAAATAAAACACCCAAATACTTAGATAAATTTTCTTGTTATGAGAAAAATTAGTTCTTTCGCCGTAATGAAAGTAAGAAAGAAAGAGTGTGGGTGACCCACCGACCCAAATTTAAATGTGATTGGACCTATAATATATAGACCGATTATTTTTAAATAAGAGCAATTATTGTTATCAAGCTTGTTGAAGTTATCCTCTTGTTAGTTAAAATAGACACTATGTACATATTTTTATATGATTAAGCAGATATGCTATTTCTATTTTAATTTTAACAAAATTGTTATTTTACAATTACTTGTTTCAATGATATAACAGTAACTTATAAAGCACGCACAATTCCTTTAAAATAATCAACGAAAAAAATCAATATCCCATGGTTTTTTCTATTTCTAATTATTCAAAAATAATCATTCCAACATAAGTTCCCATTTACAATTACCAAAACCTGATCTCTCTACGTCCTTTCATTTCAAAATAATCTCCCCATCTCAGCAGTAAAGTATCTGTGTCTCCTTTTCAATAATCTCTATAAGCAATTTCTATGGGCACAATATTGTAGGCTACAATCCTCATATCTCTTCAATCTTCTGTTTTTCTAAGTTGCTTCTTCGGCTCACAATAATTCTTGAATCTTTGACTCTCTTATTTTCACCTTTGGTCAATTCACCGCTCCAGTGAAATTGTATGATTTGGATTGTTGGAATCACTCCCGTGTAAAAATTCTTAGGATTTGAACAGAACATAAATGTGCAGGAATGAAAAAATTTCGGTCAACAAAGTTGACTAGAGTCAATACTTCCGGTTAATATGTTGACCGTCATAAATTGTGAGTCATCTGAAAAAGCGGGACGGGCTACTTTAATCGGTCAACGTTATGGTTGACTGGCTAATATGAAGCGACGGACAATAGAGTTGACATATTGTATTTGGGAGACCTGAATGATTGTCATACCCGAAGAGTACACAGTTGACCTATCCTTTTGGGTGGTTGATAGAAGTCATTCTCGGGACTCAAAAGACTGATCGGTTTGTAGGAGCAAGTATCTGCAACCTGCTGCAGGACTAGATGTGCGCATGCAAGCAGACCTTGGAAGTTGAACACCAACCACAAAGTTGTGGTGATATGTATGTACACTTTGCACGTAACGAAAGTAGAAGTGGCAAGGCAAGAACAAGGAGTAGGAGAAGGAACCGGTCAAGTAGAGAGAAAGAGTGTAGCAGATAAGTAAAATTGAAAAAAAATAGAGTTGTGAGTGAAAACAAAGTGAGAGGGCTTTGTTTATTTTTGCTCTATTCTTATTTTTTACCTCATGTAATTTTTTCATACTTAGTGATTTTTTGTGGACTTAGTATCCCATAGTTTTTTCCTTAATTTAGAAGGGTTTTTCACGTAAAATTTGATATTCGTTTCTCTTTTCTTGTCTTTACTTCACAGTGCTCATTGTGCCTTATTAGTTGGCCGTCCATTTCGGCCAACAGGTAAAAATTGTTCTTATATTCTGGTAAGTAAGCCGCCCATTACCCGCCAACAAGTGGTATCAGAGAGCCGGTTGACAAATCTGTCTAAATGGCGTCATCATTCTCAAAGAACTTGCCATTTAGTGTAGAACAATTCAATGGTTAGGGTAACTTCATCCTTTGGTAAGAGAGGGTAAAGAATATCTTGACGAGAGAAGAAACAATTAAAGCATCGAAAAAGAAGGAAGATAAGCCAGAAAGCCTATCAGAGGAGGACTGACAAGATAAACGAGATCTTGCCAATTGCACTATCAAACTATGCCTTGCGGACAATATGCTCTAGGAGGTCCTTGGTTTGACCGATCCGACGGAGGTATGAGAGAAGCTTGAAAACCGATATAAGTCCAAATCCTTAACAATCAGGCTTCACATTAAGAAACAATTTTATGGCCTACGGTTGTCAAAAGGTGGCAACTTTAAAAAGCATTTGGACGACTTTAATCAGATTATAACTCAGATGTCCGCCCTTAATGAGGTAATTAAGGAGGAGGATATGGTATTTGAGCTTCTAGCCTCTCTGCCAGCTTCTTATGATCATATCGTCTCTACGTTGCTGTTTGGAAAAGACACTCTCAAACTGAATGAGGTTATTACCTCTTTGCTCATGAACGAGTCAAGACGGTCATAAAGGACCTTGTCGTCCCCTCATTCTGAGATGCTGGTGACTTAATCAAGGGGAAGAAGTAGAGGTCACAGCCAGAAACCAGGAGAAAAAGGTCACAGCAAATCACGGTCAAGGTATTAAAATCTTGAGTGCCATTATTGTGGTAAAAAGGGCCATATCTAGAAGTAGTGTTTCAAATGAAATTGCAAGAATGCCGAGAAGGAGAAAGGAGAAAAAGGATAAAGTGAGGACAAGTCCTCCGTCTCAGTGGTTATAGGAGGCGACCTCCTGGTGACATATGAAGAAAACATGGCAAACCTGACAGACGAGGAGTCCTGCTGGGTGATTCATTCTGGTACCACCTTACAGATCACATTAAAAAGAGAATTGTTTATATCTTATACTCCAAGAGACTTTGGAGTGATTAGGATGAAAACTGAAGGAATATCTCCAGTGATAGGTAGGGGAGATGTTGTCTTGATCACAAACAACCGGATAAAACTGACGCTGAAGGATGTACGTCATATCCCTGATACTCGGTTGAATGTCATCTCAGCCGGTCAACTGGATAACGAAGGTTTCTACAATATCTTCTGTGAAGACGAATGGAAACTGACTAAGGGATCTCTTGCTATAACAAGAGGGAAAAAGAGCTCCAACCTATATGTGATGAAGGCCTGTATAGTAGCCGAAAACGTGAACGCTACAATCTGCAAGGAGGCAGAGGATCTATGGCATAGAAGTTTGGGCCACATGAGTGAAAGAGGTTTGTCTCATCTGGCCAGAAAGAGCTTGATCAATGGAATAAATGAGGAAGGATCAAATATGTGTCCTCATTGCTTGGCCGGCAAACAGAGGAGAGTCTCGTTTTATAGAAACCTGTCCGCCCCAAAGGTAGAAGTGCTAGATCTCATACACACAGATGTGTGTGGACCAATCAAAGAAAGGTTGATTGGTGGAGCCCAATATTTATTTCTTTTATTGATGATTATTCTAGAAAGTTGTGGGTTTACCCACTGAAAACCAAGGATCAGGTTCTTAGTACATTTGAACAATTTCATGCTCTTGAAGAGCGTCAGACGAGAAAAAAGCTGAAGACCATTCGAAGCGACGACAGCGGCGAATACTTGGGATCTTTTGATGCCTATTACCAGTCACGTGATATCAGGCATCAGAAGACACCACTAAAGACACCACAGTTGAATGGAGTGGTAGAATGGATGAATCGTACACTTCTAAAAAAAGTACGTTGCATGCTTTCGGAAGCCAAACTTTCTGCATCCTTCTGTGCTGAGGCACTTAGGACGGCGACCTACATCATAAATAGGTCGCCAAGTAAACTTTAATTGGTTAAGTGTCGGAAAAGATATGGACGAGTAAAGAGCCGTCCTATGATCATTTGTGGGTGTTTGGGTATAAAGCATTTGTATATGTCTTGAGAGACAAAAGGACAAAGTTAGAGTCAAAGATGATACAGTGAGTCTTTCTAGGCTATGAGGAGGATAAACTGGGCTACCAGTTCTATGATCCAACTACTGGAAGACTCGTCCGGTCAAGGAATGTAACATTCACTGGAAATGAGACGATTAAAGATATTGGCTGGAAAGCCAAGTGTGTTGACGAGCAAACGGATAAAGTTAGTATTGAAGTTGTCCGTCTGGTGTCATTGGAAGGAGTGGATCATGGTCCTGAAATGGTTGAGGATAATGAAGAGGAGATCATGGCGCCAGATAACACCATGGACGGAGTCATCCCTCAACCGAGTGAGAATGTTTCTGTCAGACGATTCTCACACAACAAACGACCGTCCGTCCATCTGTCGCCCAACGAATACGTCATACTTACTGATATTGGAGAGCCGAGGACTATGTAGAGGCTATGAAGGATGAAGTAAGGAGAAATGGCTAGAAGCCATGAAGGATGAGATGAATTCTCTTCATGAGAATCACACTTTCGACCTAGTTAAGCTTCCTAAGGGGAAGAAGGCATTCAAGAACAAATGGGTCTTTCTAGTTGAAAATAGACGAGAACACTAAGGAGTCTAGATACAAGACACAGCTGGTGGTGAAAGGTTTCAGTCAACAAAAGGAAGTTGACTTTGATGAAATCTTTACTCTAGTAGTAAAAATGTCCTCCATACAAGTCGTGCATGGTTTGGCGACCTTTCAGGACCTTGAGGTAGAGCAAATGGATGTCCGGACGACTTTCCACCATTGTAAGCTTGAAGAAAAAATTTACATGGAATAGTCGGAGGGTTTGAGGCTAAGGGGAAGGAACAACTTGTCTATCATCTGAAAAAAGTCTATATGGTCTAAAGTAAGCTCCTCGACAATGGTACAAGAAGTTTGAGTCGGTTATGGCCGATCAAGGATACCGGCGGACTACTCGTGATCACTGCATATTCGTACAGAGGTTTTTGATGATGACTTTGTCATCCTTCTCCTCTACATGGATGACATGTTAATCGTTAAATGCAACAGTGCTCGAATAAAGGAGTTGAAAGAGCAACTTGGGCAATCATTTGCTATGAAGGACCTTTGATCGGCGAAGTAAATTATGGGAGTTAGAATTATACACGATCCAAAGGCAAGAAAATTGTGGCTGTTGTAAGAAAGTTATATTGAGAATGTGCTCCAGCGAATCAATATAAATAAGTCAAAGCCTGTGAGCATACCATTGGCGAACCACCATAAGTTAAGCGCTTGCCAATGTCCGTCTTCAGATGACGAGAAGAAATATATGAGAGGTACCTACTCCAAAGTTGTGGGAAACCCAATGTATGCCTTGGTGTGCACTAGATCGGATATAGCTCATACTGTTGGGACAGTTAGTCGATTTCTGTTCAATCCAGGGAAGGAGTACTGATCTGCAGTGAAGTGGATTCTGAGATATATTCGAGGAACTTTCAAGAGGTGCCTGTGTCTTGGAAGCTATAAGCCTTAGCTAGTGGGCTACTTGGACGCTGATATGGCCGGTGACATAGACTCGCGCAAATCTACTTCAGGTTACTTGGTGAAATTTGCGGGAGGTGGAATCTCTTGGCAGTCCAAGTTGCAGAAATGCGTGGCCCTATCTACTACTGAAGTCAAGTATATCACAGTGACGGAGGCTTGCAAAGAAATTTTATGGATGAAGGAATTTATTCAAGAATTGGGCATTGAATAGGAAAGATATGTGGTACTCTGTGATGCCAGAGTGTCATTCACCTATACAATAACTCCTCATTTCATTCCAAATCAAAGCACATTGATGTGCGATATCACCGAATAAGAGATATACTTGAGGATGGTCTACTGTCACTGGACATGGTTAGCACTGAAGAGAACGAAGCAGACATGATGACTAAAATTCTACCGAAAGGAAAGAATAAGACATGCTGCAGGCAGGCCGGGATGATGGACTTAACTTTCTCTCAGTCGTGAGTAGAAGTTTATTGGGATCACTCCCATGTGGAAGTCCTTAGGACTTGAATAGAGCACGAATGTGTTGGGAAGAATAAATTTTGGTCAACAAAATTGACTGGACTCAACTCTTCCGGTCATATGTTAACCGATCATAAGTTGTATAGTCGTCTAAAGAAGCGGGACGAGATACTTCAACCGGTCAACCACAACGGGCTACTTCAACCGGTCAACGTTATGGTTGACCGGCTAATATAAAGCAACGGAAAATAGAGTTAATATGTTATATTTTGGAGACCTGAACGATTGTTATACCCAAAAAGTGTATAGTTCACCTACCATTTTGTATGGTTGGTAGAAGTAATTCTCGGGACTCAAAAAGCTGATTGGTCTGTAGGAGTAGGTATGCACCGCCGGTGGTAGGACTAGGCGTGCGCATGTAGGCAAATCTTGAATGTTGAGCACCAACCACCAAGTTATGGTGATATGTATGTACACTTTACACATAGCGAAAGTAGAAGTGGTAAGGCAAGAACAATAAGAAGAAGAAGGCACCAGTCAAGTAGAGAGAAAGAGTATAGCAGATGAGTGAAAGTGAAAAGAATGACAGCTGTGAGTGAAAACAAAGTGAGAGAGCTTTGTTTATTTTTGCTCTGTTCTTATTTTTCGCATCCTGTAATTTTCTCATACCTAATGATTTTTTATGAATTTAGTATCCCGTGATTTTTTTCTTAATTTAGAATAATTTTTCACGTAAAATTTGGTATTCGTTTTTTTTATCCTATCTCTATTTCTTATTAGTTGGTCATCTACTCCAACAATAGGTAGAAACTATTCTTATATTTTGTCAGACAGCCCTTTCCAGGCCGTCCTTGGTTACCGATGCATCAATCCGGATAGTCGTTTGTAAGATAAATTAAGAGAAGGCTTATTTATCTTGGTCTGGTATATCAATGTCAGACAGCTATTTTTAATCCATTACATTTGGTTAACGTGAAGTTCAATAATTTGTGGTTTGAAAGTGCGAGTAAAAGTGAGAGTGACGTACCGCCAAATGAAAGGACCGTGGTTTGAAAGTGGGGCCCGAAGGACTGACAAGAAATTTCACTCCAAGGTCTAATAATTTGATAATTTCTTAGAAGAATTACACAACATAATTTAAAGGATTCAGTTATATTTATTAAAAAAAATTAATCATTTATGAGTCTAATCTTAAAAAATAATAACATTTAAATAATTTAGGAATTAATTTACTAAAAATGCTCATCTCATGTCTTTAAAAAGCTGAGCATTTTAGTCATGACAGTTTTAAAAAACAAAAATCACAATGGTTTGATATTTTTATAATATAGACATCTTTTTTTCCTTCTTTATATTTTCTCATTTTCCGACGTGAATTGACCGTCAACAATCACGCTAGGCCATATGTACTACAATTAGCGCACATGTAGTAGAAAGGCCCGCATCAAATATTACTCCTAAACCCTAGGTGCATATAAGCTCTGCATCAGGTACAACTCGAGCATCAATATTCTTCCTCAACCACACAAAACAGTTGCATATTTGATGCCATTATTTCTGTTTTAAATATGTACGAGCGTTAACATTGACACATCTTAGATGTCACTATACTGTCTAAATCATGTATAAGCGCTCCAAATATACCTATCAGGTATAATTTTATTGTCCAAAATCTAAATATTTTTATATTTTATTATATGATTATTTTTTAAAAATTAATCTAAAAATATATTAATAGTGTCATAAATTATAATTAAAAATCAAACATTACACCTGACATCCAAAATGACCAGGGGTACTAAGCACACTTGCATAGTAGTTTTTGTTATATACTTTTATCTTTTGAATCTATAAAGATTTAACTGATATAATTTAATATATAAAAGATGTAGCATAAGATTTTTATTATTATTTTTTTATAATATTAAAATATTCACATACTAATACTACAAAAGAAAAAAACGTAAAAAACTATTACATATTTTTTTGAAGTTAAATCTTATCATTAAAGTCATTTTCTTCAATAATTGTTTACCCTCCTGATTTGGTAAAATTTCTCCCTCTCCCAGAGATGCTCTTGTTTATTCTGTCGCTTTTTATCGTCGCGTGCTGCAAATCCACCAAAAATCAATCAAGAATTGTCCCCATCATCATTTTTTATTATATAAAAATAAATAAAATATTTTATTATAAAAAATTTAAATAATATATTCTTGGTATAAGTCAATAATAATTTGTGGCGTCCATAAGCCTGGCTGACAACGTACAGCTGTGTGGCCATGTTGATTCCCACTCACTCCAAAAATTTGCTGACCCCATCGGATCATTTTTTCTAGTGTTTTCTGTCTGAAATGTTGTCACGTTTTTAGTATGTGTTATTCGACTCTAATAATTGACCACTTTATTTTTGTGCAGGTTTGAAATTTTTTATTATCAATGGTTTCCAGCATTTTTAAAATTGTGTTGCATTCTAATATGTATTATTTGACAAGAATATAAAAATTAAGATTGAAAAATATGTGATCATGTTTTTAAATAATTTTTTAAATACTTTTAAAAGATACTGTATTTATCCATTATCTATTTTCTTTAAAAAAAAACTCATTAGTACATAAAAATAAATAAAATATTATATCATTAAAAATATTTAAATAATAATTAAATAATGCCGCCCTAATATTGTTGGTGATAATTTATACTTCCATACAGTTTAAAAAGAGTTATCAACATAATTAAATTAATAAAACGTAGTATGTTTTTTTCTATTTATTGATTATTAGTATTGTAAATTTAAAAAAAAAAAGTTGAATTACGTTTTAAACGGCAGCAACAAATACAGAGAACCATCCATTCCGATTCTATATTTATTCGAATAAAATGCTTAAAAATAATATGGTACTCTTTAGTTATTTTTAAAGTACCTTCAATAATATAATGCGTTATCTATTTATCTACCTGCCGATATTAATATGGTCCCACACAAAACTAATTACTTACTTTTGTGGTTTGTGGTTAGGCCTTACATCAACTGTGGTTTGTGATTGTCCGGGAGTTTTAATTATTTATGAGTTATTATTTAAATTATTTTATTAATAAATTATTATTTACTTGAATTTGGAATATAATTTTTGCTTAGAATATTATACATAAATAATAGTTTAAACTCTTAATAATATTACCGCACGATTTACTTATAAAAACACGCTGCCCCAAAAGGTGCACAAATAGGATTCAATTGAACGCCGCAGTTACAGGTACCTATGAGGCAATATATTTTCATTTTAATTTCCAATAAATTATTTAAGGAAAAGAGGAGATGGAGGGCTTCTTAAATGGTTGGATTGGCAGCGTTGGGCGTCCGCCGGTTGATGACCCAGTCAATGGCTTTTAGTGGGCAGTTTCCAGACATGTTGAAATAAGTATTTGAAGAGGACATCTCCACTGTTATGTTGGCTACGCTCCGTTTTCACGTTAATTCTACATTATTTTTTCTTCGTCTAGGTGCTATTATACTTTTTCTTACAATTTTTATGTAAATCAAGCATACTAAAATAAAAAAATATATTCCGTCTTTTAATCTTTTTCTAAAATCAAATTGAGTTTTGAAACTAACCATAAATTTATTTATTTATATATTATTATTTTTAGAATTTGTGATGTAAATAATACCCCATTTCGTAGTATTTTGACAAAGAAAAAAAAAAACATCTATTTTTCACTTCAAAATAAATAAAACAATATTTTTAGAATATTAAACGTGAAATAAAATTGAAAAACCTGCCGACAAATGAGCTTCGTCAGGTGGCCAAGCAGAGGAGGGTCCTGTGCAGAGTTATGCAACAAGAATTATTTATTGGCTATCCTCCTTCGAAGAATAAATATATAATTTATTTACACATAAGAGACAAACAACCCCTTGCTATGGCCCTACTAAAGGCGGAAGGCAGCGTTCAGAAGCTGGTCTATTATTTCAGTGGAGTGTTGCAGTTGCCAAAGACCTGATAAAAATTGGATTGATGAAACCGGATACGCTTCACAGGGAGATCATCTGCGTTAAGCATCCCTTTCTATCGTATATTATCCCCAAATTAATTAGGAAATTTGAATTTTAAAATAAACAGCGTGCAACGACGCCGTATTTACCATTCTTAGACATAAATAACTGAACTAGTGCGTAGCAAGGGTCATGTTTTATATTGCTTCCATGCGCAGGTGTATTAAGGGCTTAGAAGTAGTAGAATATTCTTTAATCATCTTTAAAATGATATAATATCTCATTTACATCACATATAATAATTTAAATAATCCAAGACAGGCCATCCAACGAGTCCCCAAACACTTACCGTGTTAATTTGTTGAAAAGCACTACAGATCAAGTTGGTAGCAAGTGGTGACAGCATTAACTCTTGTCCTTCTTTCATTTTTTTCATTGCATAGCTTAAGAATATTAACTGGGAAACAATGGCGGTGAAGATAGACTTTATTCAAGAAATAGGTAACAAACATAACCACTTTAATCAAACTTATCCAACAACCTTCATAAAAGGCACAGGATAATGCAGCAGCAGTTGAGAGACGCTACAATTATTAAATTGACAAACCATAACATCTGAAATCAGTACTCAACATCTCCACATGACAACCATGGGAAAGAATAAATCAACTTCTCTTTTTTTAATTCTTCTCTTCTTTTTTCGGGTTCTTCAGAAAGGGGGCAAGCAGAGGATGACAGATTACATTTAGTGTTCCAGTTTCTTCTCACATGAATGGGAATTTGAAAACTTACCTAGTGCCGAAATCGCTGGATGTGATGTGGCTCTTGGTGTCCCGACTATCAAAAATCCGATATGCCTGTCGGAAGATTTTACAAACTCTCTCAGTGGGATAACGTAGCAGTCACAACAAGCCTGCTTCGAAAAGCGTTCTTCTTCTCAGAGTCTCATCTACCAATTTGAAAGTTTTGTTCACTAGTTTCTGATCAAGGGCTGTTGTTCTATAAATCTTGAACAGACGATCGACACAGTCCGGGGCAGTGCTTTGGTAATACAATTCCTCAAATTTCTTCTTCACAAACCTGAAATCAGGACAGGCACAGTTCTCACTCACCGATATGAAGCAGAGATTGTGAAAATAAGAGATCTAGTTTCAATCGGAACTCCATCCACCTAGTGAGTATCTCCAGGAAAGGATACCAATTTGGCTTAAGAGAAGACTATTATGCTTATGTTTGGCTTCACAAAAAATAAGAAAGAAAGTGGGAAAAATTAAAGGGAAACCATTTTTTTGGTTTGGATGTCGCAAATTTACAAGAATATATATTATCCCTCATTATCTCTCTCTCTCTCTCTCTCTATACATACGTGTGTGTATGTGAGTGAGTTTCCAAGTAAAATTGTTTTTTTTTTCCCCTTAAATTTTACTATCCAGTCCAAACTATTGTCTTCCTCTGTTGCCTTTTTTTCTATCTTTTCTTTGGTTAAATTATTCCTAGATCAAAACAATTGAACGATATATTCAGAATGATTACAGACTTGGAATCCATTGGACTAGGGCTACAAATCTCGAGCAAAATGCAAACTTGCATGCAGACTTCAGAGACGTATAGCGTCATTCCCCATGTAGGTTTTCAGAATGAACCACAAATATGAATGCATTTTTATTTCTTATTTTACCCACACAGACCCAAGAAAACCCAATCACCACCCCCAAAATCAAATTAAAACACAAAGAAAACAACTAAAATTAGTAGAATTTTTTCCGATAAAAAGGACAAAAACAAAGTTGAAACACAAAACAACAGGATTGAGAGGTGATCAGATTTAAAATGAAATAAACAGCAAACACAAGAGTGAGAGAATGTCAAATCAAAAATGAAATAAGCAACAAAGCGTACTCATATGCATGCTCAATCTCTTGTTTCCCTGTTGAAACAGACTGGTAATCTTTAAACCAATCGCAAACATTAAGTGGGACCTGCATAATGTTTCAACCATAAAATTCCTCAAACTAGTGTTCAGCTCAATATCAACCAATCAATAGAGTTGTGTCAGTCCTTAGATCTTACTTTAAGAATCTTCTTCTCAAATAAATCAAACTTGTTCAAAAACAGCAAGAAGGATGTTTTCTGCACAAAAGGAACAGGAAATCAAATGACCAACAATAACGGATATCTTTTTGCAGAACCAGCGATTTAGAGGGCACAGTTTTCCATATACTCTAAAATAAAAGCATTTATAGTAGAACCACCTCAAAGCAAGACTGCTTTAGGACCCATTCGAAGAGCTCCTTAGCTTCCATCATCCGGTTCTTTTTTTCATCTTCGTACAGCATTTGGTCATAGCTGAATACAATTTCAGTATATAATGTAAACCATTTATAAAAGATGATGCATCTAAAAAATAGGTTGTCAGCATACCGAAAAGACAATTTATATAACTTCCAAACCTAGACCTACACCTTCAGGGTAAACAAATCTAGCAAAGTCCACTTAGATGACTTTGTTTTTTACAAAATAACATCCCAAATAGTTTGTAGAAAGTCCCATATTCAGTAAGCAATCCATTCTAATGAAGGCCCTAGAAGTTGAAGAAATGCGATGACTATGTAAGGATTAATCTTAGATAAACAGGCCTTCACTCCCAAACAAGAACCATCCATCAAAGAAAGGTATCAAATTATGAAAATCATAACCCGAAGGTGAACAAGGCTCAAAAGATTAACCCCCCAACAATCACCCAAAACAGGTGGGTTCTAACTTGTTCCTGTGTGTGGTAATCCACTCACTAGTAAATGCGCCAAAAGAAATAACATACTTACTCGCTGATGGCAGCACAAAAGATAACTGCAGTAACACCTTCAAACAGATGGATCCACTTCCTTCTCTCATTCCTCTGGCCTCCTACATCAAATAGTTTGTACACTTCACCACTTTTCTTATTCTCCCCGACAGGACTGCATATGTTTTGACCGAAGAAACAGTTTACCATATGATGAAAAGCACAAAGAAACATGCAAGTGTACACACATTAGAAGTAGATAAGATAATGATAAGTTAGGGTCACAAAAATAAATAAATTAGAGAAAGCATCAAGCACAGCCTCTCTTCCAAGCTTTTGTGCAAAATAGCATTTCATACTATGCAACTTCATGAAATCATCATCAAATTGAATAAGATAATAATGAACCCACTCCTAGGAAGCTGGAGATGCACCAACAGCAAGAAGGTTGCCCATGGTTTGACTATCTAAATCACTAAGGAAGCACCTCCCTTTAAAGAGGAATTTCGTATTGAATTGAAGGCAAAATTAAATGAGGGAAGATAATCACAACATCATGGTCAGAAATGAAAGAAAGCTGCAGTCCATTTGACAACAGTGAGGAGAACGGAGAGAGAGAAATAGACAGTGAGTGTGGAACTAAAGGTAGTTGATGCCAAGAAATTATCTTAGATTTAGACTTGCGATTTCCGAATAACAGATGTCGCACCCAGGGTCATAATTACAACGTAATTCCAATTTTTTTGTGTACTTTTACCCAATGTCATTTGAGCCAGTGTGGACCTTCCACTGTAGAACTGTTTGTGCATCCACCAAAATAAGTCAAAAATTCCTCCACGTATCTTAAGTGATCATCATGAAGATTATCTGCAATATTATGACAACTAAAGTATGTGTACCATTATAATGGAAGAATAGCTTGATGTTAACTGTAAAGTGTGTCACAATTGTCAAATCTCCTTCTTGAAAAAGTAGTCATGAAATAGTTGTGGAGCACAAGGATCTAGACAAGAACAAGTAATTAAAAAGAAACTAGCAAGGAGTGTTCTGGGCATGTTAATCAATTCAAACATACGAACACTAGAAAGCTTCCCTACTGCTCATTGTTTTTTATGGACCATAAATGGTACATCAAAACCAGTTGACAATTTTTCAGTTAACATATGTTTCTTGTAGATCTAGTTCAAATCATCTGTTTATTTGATAAAAAGGAGAGAGAAAATAAAGAAAAAAAATACAATTAAGAAACTGAACAACCAAGAAAGGGACAAAATTTAGAAGCAGCATGGAACAGTGAAGACTGGCATGGGGATGGCATCAATAGGAACCTTAGAGATTATCTATTAATTTGAAATAGAGAAAATCAGATTTAAAAAAAAAAAAAACAAGAGAGAGGGCCCACCAGCAAAGGTCGCAAGGTGATACAGGGGATGAAAGCTGAGGGTTGGGTTTAGGTTCTACCATGTTTGGGTGCTTATGTCATCCACTCAATCAACTAGTTCACATTTGGGTTTTTTAAGGCTGGTTTTATAAAAACAAACCAAACCAAAGTAAGCATTTTTCCCACTAGGCAAGGTAAACCTTTACTTACTAGGTAGGATCCACTACATAAACACTACATTTCTATATCTCCAACTCCATCACTAGTCTTTCCTATAGCACCAAATACGCAAGATCATGCATGGAAAGTTTCTTTCAGACTTTTCTATGGTCTACTTCTTCCCCTTTATAAGAAACTTCTTGCATCTTCTCACATCTCCTTATAGATACACCAAAAGCCAGGTCGAATTTGCCTTATGGGGCCAAACCACCTCAAATGTGTATCTCTTTTTTTTTTCCTCAATTGGCACTATTCGAACTTATTCTATCCCTCCTTGCATGAACAAATCCTGACTTCTGCATCACCACAAGTTTTCATCATAACACTCTAATATTCCCTCTACTCCATATGCGTCATGTTTGAGTTTTATGTCAAACAAAACCAGCTCTGACCATTTATTTTTCACAAATTCTGTTTTCAAAATTCTTAAAAAATTAAAATAATACTTATTAGCAATAAATTTTTAGAATTTTAAATCAATATATTTTTTGAAGAATGAACAGTCAAAGTTGGCTTTGATTGACCAAAAAAGTCAAACAGGTACACTTAATCATAGAACTGAGAGATTATATAATTTTTATATGCATTGGTCAGACCTATCAACCACTGTCCTTTCAATATAGCAAACCCTAGACCAAACTGACATCCAAAACTTTAAACTCTAAATCTCATAAATGTAAACTGATGGGATCTTTAACCCTTCCTTGCTCAGTATTCATTTTTTGAATCAGCTCTTAAATTAGCAGTTCTTTTGAAGCATCCCTATAACTAGCAGGAATTTCGATTTTGGAGGAAATTTTTCTTTCATTTTGGACACAGGAAAATGTTTGGGAGAGATGTTTGCAGATAACATGATCTACAGAAAAGGACTTTTGCATTGCCAATTTTGCATAAGCCAATGTCACTGAATCTGTGAAGAATCATTTTCTGCATCACAGTGTTTCCTAGAAGTTGTCTTCAGCAGTTCTTTCAATCCTGAGCCTTTGCTCATTTCAGTCAGATTCAGTTATTGAAGAACTTAAGATTTGGGAGCAGTTAATTCGCACTAGATGAAGGTACAAAGTATGGAAGCATACCCTTGGCAGTCTCGTCAATCATTTGGAAGGAGACAAATGATAGAGCTTTCAATGATCAAACTAAGTCTCTCTCGGAGCTAACCTTTTATGGATAAAGATGCTATTTTTCTGGACTATTGGAAAGCTCAGGCATCTTCCTCTTTTTTGTTGGACTTTTTATGTACATTCTTTGATGCCTCCTGGCATCTATGTTAATAATAATTCCTCTCTACTTATCTGAAAACAAATTCTTAACAAATCTGTTTTGAATACTTATAAGAATCTTGATTTGAGAAAGAAACTAGACTTAGAAACAGTTGTAGCATATAAAGTAGAGCTTTTCAACCCCACAATTGAGCACTCTTTTGATGACAAAGAATCTCTTCTCTACCATATCACCCAACACACGAGTTCAGAGCCATAGTGACTCCAACAACATCCAGGGATCTAACTATACCACCCAAAATCACCATTACAATTTGTGCTCCATTGTGCCGATTATTTTGGTAGATGAACCAAATGATAATCTGAAGGCTGAAACTTAGCCCTTCCTCAATAGAATGATCAGTATAGACTATAGACAGGAAATAACACCTTATGTTCCCACATTCCTTGAGTTCAGAATAGACATCTATTCATTTACTGGCAAGGGTAGAAATCAGAAAAGAGGGCGTAAATTAAGAATAGCATTTCACCTGAATTGGATTTCCACAACACCAGTTGTGCGAACTCTAGCGTAAAGTACGTCCTCCTGCATATCAAAACACCCAGAATTACAAAGTTTGTGAAATAGGTTCAGAGCACAATCTGATTAGAAACTATGACAAGCTGTACAACATTATTGTAGAATAAAAGCCGATTTACCAACATGGCATTATGCCCCCAGACAGTTAGATGTGCGATTGTTCAATAATCAAAGGACCCAGCACGAAAAGTAGCTGTTAAACAATCATCTTTATTCACTGGAGGTGTAGGATAACGGTGGCAACACTGCCAAAAGGCTCAATGACTATCCATTGTGAGAGATCCTTTTAAAAAACTGGTTCTTAGAAATTGACAGACACGAATTATGACTTTTTCAGTCAACTCATTAATAAAATGGCATCCTAATAATGACAAAGATTTACACACATTTACATAAATTAGGACAATGAATACAGCCAAATATGTATGTCTATCTATATAAAACCAGCCCACTAACATCCTCCTCAAATTGATGTTGGTCAATCGAGAAGCATCAATTCGCTGCCTATGGAAAATTGATAACATTGTCCAGCCATGGCATTGATAAACACATCAGTGATCTGATACGTGGTAGAAACATGCGGGAAAGTAATGAAGTGAATTTCCACAACTTCTCTAATATAGTGACAATCTACCTCAACATGCTTGGTATGTTCAAGATAGATTACCAGCAATTTAAATGGAACTGGTATTATCCACAAGGAGAGGAGTGGGATCAAACTGAAAAAGCAAAGCTTAGCTAGTTCATGAAGCTAATCAATCTCAGAGTAAGCAATATATATCGCACAATATTCAAACACATTCAAAGATTTGGAAACAAAATCCTGCTAATTGCTCTTTTGGGATGCTAATAATTCTCAGAGAAACATAAACCAACCTGTGACTGAACGATGAGTATCTAGACACCTGACCCAATCAGCATCACTAAAGACCAAAAGGAGAATAGGAGATCCAACAAAAAAGAACAATCCACAGGTATAGGATAGTTTGAGATACCATACAGTATGCTAGACAACTTCTAATCAACATGGAGTGGAGAATTCATAAACTAACCTGCTAAACAGTCTAGACTTCCTACTAATTTTTGAAATAAAGTAAGACCAGGAAAAAGATCTCAATCACTAATGTATTTAACATTAACTTCTAGAGGGTACCAATTGAAGTTGAAATACAAAAGACCGCCTAAGCTATCAAATCCAATGCAAATTGTTGTTAATTCATAGATATACCAAAAGGATCCATATGAAGCTCTAATTCCAAAAAAAAATATGCAAGCCGGCCAAAGTCTTTCATATGAAAGAATGCCCGGTGATGTGGCAGAGATAACCAAAGGGGAATAAGGAGGACCAAAATCAAATAAAAATAATGCAATTGATTTTTAAACAATAATTGTTACAAAAGGAAACTCTAATAATGAAATAAGAAAGCTCTAATAATCAAATAAAAAACTATAATATAAGAAAACCCTAATAATGATTAAGAAAACTCTAACAACAAGGAAATCCTAATTACAAAATAAGAAAACTTTACAAAATAACCATAAATTGCCTCCATAGTAAGTAAAGCCTAAAATTAATAAAACTAACAAATAAAAATTCACATCCTCATCTTTCACTTGGGATAGAAAGAACTTGACCCTGTCAAGTTAAAATCATGATGCTCATGTAATCATTCTCCTACCCACATGCTACAATGCTATAATATCTTCCAGCGGCATCTATAAACATGTGCCAATGTATGTTGGTTTTGCAGTGGTGGTGAATTTTTTCATAGCAGAAATGTAAACAAAGGGTAGTGGTTGTAGTAAGAAGAAATTTAAGTGATGATCCGTGTAAAATTAAGAATTTTGGTTTTGATATCAAATTTGATGCAATGGAAGGGAAATAAGGAATGAAAGAGCAAGATAGAAGGGGAGAGAAGCAAATAAGAGAGCAGAAAGGAAAAACAAAGATTACCATGGAAACAGGAGAAACACAATTTGTCAACAATAACTTAATTCATCAATAAACAATAATAGTTAAAGTAGTCATTAATAGAAAACAGAAGGCAATAATAATAATGAAATTAAAAAACTCTAATAATAAGAAAATCATAATAATGATTTTAGAGAACTCTAAAAATTAGGATATCTTAGTAATAAAGAATCCCTATTGTTAAAATAAGAAAGCCTTACGAAATAATTGATGAATAACAACATGTAATAAGTAAAGCCAAAAATTAATAGAACTAACCTATAATCCTCAGCACTTTCCCACAAATCCAAAACCCACAAGAGTTAACCAAGAAATTTAAATATATAATATAAATTTCAGTGCTTCTGGCTTTTATATGATGGCATGGTAATGATGCAGAAAGGCTCAACAATCCAAGTTGAGAGTTCCTTCCATCAAAAAGAATGTCACAAGTGATTCTTAGGGATTCATAGGCACAAAATAAGGGATTTACAATCAACTAAATAAGAAAATTATATCCTACTGATTACAATAATTTACAGGTTACGACACATTTACCTAAATTAAGGCATGAATACATCTAAATATATGGCTAACTATAACTGGTCCCACTGACAAGGATTTTATTAATAGGTTCCAAGGGGGCCACCTTTTAAATGTGAACTAATAGCAACACAAATATTACATAGATAAACTTTTGTTCAATCAGTACACATCAATATACACTTTAACACAGATAATAAACAAACAAAACATTAGAAAAAGGACAGTGCTTTCGTTACTATCGGCCAAACATGCTGGTACACAAGCATGCCTCCAGACCAGCAGTGACAGAAACAGCATTACTAAAATTCTACACAAACAGAAAATGCTCTCCATAAATCATCGATTTCTAATATCAACATGAGGTGGAGTAAAGCAAAGGGAAGAAAATTTTAGGTGGAGACACCATTTTAGAACCATGAAAATTTCCTCCACCCTATGCAGCTTTGCCTTGGTTTGTCCCATGTGAAACGTGTCTGGAGGCTACAAACTGGATGAAGGGATGAAAAAGTAGATATAAGCCAAACCCATACATGAACAAATGTAGGTGGACCAAGATTCACCCAGGCCTTGCCTCACCTGCCATTCCTATCCACATCCCCCACTAGTAAATTCAAACATCTTAATGCAATTTTAAAAAATTCTTTGTTTTATGGGGCTTTTCATAGCAAATGGTTTGATATGGCATTTGATTGTCTAGTTTGAGCATTCTGGTGAATCAATTCATTGTTAATTAGGTTTTTAGTGCTACTATTTAACATTTTTACCTGCACTTGAGGTGAGAATTAAGATAAATACAAGAGATAAAATATCAGCTGATATATATTAGTATCAACCCTAAAATACCAATATTTTTCTACACAGCGATAATCGCTATACATCTCCAAATCAGCAATATATTGGCAAATATTTTGAATATAGATTGATAGGTCTAACATTTTTTGATATAACAGTCAATAATTGGTCCCTAAAATTCCAATTTGTAAAAAATATTTAAGGCTAATACCAAAACATATCACCTAATATAACTGATATTGACACCATTATTGACATAAATGTAATGGATACTAGACGGGAACAGAGGTTGAAATCAGGAGTCAAACTTCACAAAGCTATGCATATCCCCTCCGGGGTTGAGGTAGTGGCGGACAATCGGTTCAACCCAGTTAAAGGAATCAGACAGTGGGAGGTGGATATATAAAGTGGAAGTGGGGGGCAGAACCCCATCCCTCTGTACTCCATCTGATCACTACCCTGCCTTCTGGCCTTACCAATGTAGGAGAACCAGAGGATCTCTCACCTATATAGTCACTATCATCCAAAGATGCCATTTCTGAATAATAATATCAAGAAATGACTCCAGAATAATCAAAAGTATTTTTATCAGCAATGAAAAAAATATATATACTAAAGCCATCGCAATTTATTGAGATACAATATGCTTCAAGCTTATCCATGTACCCACTTCTAATATTGCTGAATTCATTACAAGGTACAAATAATGGTGCAAAATAATTCATATGTCGATCTGCAATATAAAAATCTGAGGCCTGTTAAAAAGGAATGTGCCAAATAAATGCTAGCTGTATGCCAAAGAAGCTTCAAGTTTATTTCACATAGATGTGGCCTTTGTTTCTTTAGAGTGTATTTGAAACCCCAATGTAATGTAATTACAACATAGCTGAATTACAACTGAACTGAGTTTTTGAAAGCTCAAACTATATTGCACTTATCATTTAAAAATTGTCAACATAATTAACTTACATTAGCAGATGCAGTGTAAACTAATATCATTGCAATTGCATTATCAAGGAGGTTCCTAGTGCAACTTAAAACATTGGATTAGCACAGTAATTAAAGAGTTCATCAGGACATTATTTTATTGATAAACTAACTGCCAGCAGACATTATTGTCCAACTGTTGAGCCACCATTGCATGCCAACAAATGTAAAAACAAAGTTACCAAGGGGCATGCTTATTGAGAAATTTCATCAACAATTTAAGCCCAAGTTCAAGGATGAGTTTCGGAGCAGCATTTCATTACTTGGACATGCTTATGTTGGGAAATTCATGATTCAATATTGTTAATGGCACAAGGCACATGAAGGCACAAAGAATCCCAGCCCCAAGGCACAAGGCACAGGTGCTGGATTGTGTAGTGCAAGAAGATATGCATCCTTCTTAACTACAGTGAGGACTGAAAAACAAGAGAAAAGAAGAGAGGCTAGCAAGAAGAGAAGAAGAGGGATGATCAACTGGTTGCTCCTCTAGGTTCTTTCTCTCCAACTAAGCAAGACTCAAGAAAGGCAAAACAGGAGAGAGACTCGGTAGAACCAATCTGATTCCTAAGAAACAGCTTATCCAAAAATTGCATTCATTCAATCTATATCTTTGTTTACATTTTCCTTCGCTACTTACGCAAGTGCAGATTACAGCTACTTATCTGTCATGTACCGGCTCCCGAATGTCGTAAATTTGAATAATTAAGTTAATATAATCAAGATTAGGCTTAATATGCGTGGAAAATTATGTTTCAGGATCGAGGGACAAGTTTGCAGGGGGTTGGCCCGTTGGGCGCCCGAGGCGGCGCCGGGCTAGTGGACCAGCGCCCTCCGGGCGCTCGAGCGCTCGGGAGGGCACTAATTCCAAATTGCTCCAGGTGCACAGAGCCTGCTGCACGCTGGAGCGCCAGCCTGTGATTTAAACGGTCGAGAGTTTCTCCCTCGGTCATTTTTCGACCATTTCCAAGAGAGAGAGAGACGAGGAGGAAGAGAAGAGAGAGAAGGGGAGATCAAAGCCTCTGCGTTCGAATCCAAGTTCGAGCTAGTTGGAAAAGTAGTAGATCGGGTCGAGGTAAGTACACCCATACTCTCCCCTTTCGTTTTCATACACTTTTATTCCGTTTTCTTTTGGTATCCTCGTTCTGATACCCAAATAAATTTATATTTTGTGTAACCCATAACCTAAACATAATAATACGTCAAAATCATGTCCGAATATCAAGTTTTGAGTGGTATATCGCTCTCCGGAAACCCTAACACCCGCGTGGCAAAGTTTACCCGTGCACGAGCTCTTTTTACCTACGAATTTTTGAGGCTTTTGTCTAATTTTGAACTAGAATATCATTACTCATGTCTAGCATAAGTTAATTTCTCGATTGAATATCCGATAGGATGATTTTAAGTGAAAACCCGTTCGTCGGAACCCTAGGGTGCATTCGGACCACATTTGATCAAATATATTGGGTTTAAAGCATGAATTGGCCTTAGATGATCGATACCCATGACATGGGCAAGTGATTGTGTAAATGTTATGCTCGAATTTGTAATTTTGACCCGTTTCCGGATAGGGAACCTTAAACCCACGGCCCAAAGGAATTAACCGATTAAATTGGGATTTATGAATGAATTGGCTCGAAGATTCTATTACCTGCACCATGAATAAGCAAATTTATCAATTGGGTGTCCGAATTGGTAGCTTTATAGGGTTTTATGTTCTTCAGAACCCTAACCCATGCCTCTCTTTGAACCTTATCCGAAATAATCATAATTATGCATGATTCTAGCTCCAAAAATTAGGACACATGAAAGCGCAAAGGAGTTTGTCATCTGAAAGCTCCAGAGACATGATAGGCTCGTTATGGTAAGAATTTCCTAATTGTTCTAATCATATGATGAATTGTGCACGTCTTACGAACACAATGATTCCAATGCTCCAAAAATCATGTCATGAATCGTTTACGAAAAAATTAACGATCGAAAGCTTTAAGAATTATGTCTGACATAATCAAAAAGGGATTTCATAATCCTTCTAAACTCCAAGAAATATTATGTATGAACTATAAAAACGTGATGACCTAAACTCACGTGGTATGAACTACGAACACGTGAGGACGAATACGTGAGGACCCAAGCTCACGAGGAAATATGAAAATCTGTATTGAAATATGCTTATGGAAAAGGAAACCTGATGATGAAGGGAATTCTATAATTAAGTGAAGGACCTATGAACTATTCTTCGGAATAAAGAATTGATGAAATTATGAACGTTCTCTAGTAGAGTGGGAACAAAGGAATTACGAAACGTTCTCTAGTAGAGTGAAAACGAAGGAATTACGAAACATTCTCCAGTAGAGTGGGAACGAAAGAATTATGTGCTTAAGAGCGGAATTCCCCAAAAAAATAAGAAACTTGGACTGAGGATTACGGATAATAAACTTTGACATGCTATAATGTTACGATGAAAACTCAAGGATTACTCTAACCGTGTATCCTAACCGCGTTTAGCGGGTGATATTCCCTAACATGCCTTAGCATACTATAGTAAAAGGTAGTTATTTGTTATGGATGCCTTTTGCGGCCTATGGATTATAGCCTCGTCTATAGGGTTGAAATGTAGACGGCCTGCCTTTAGGTCCAAAATAAGAGATGGACTTTTGATTGTGTAGGTGTAACACAACCCGGGCAACGACCGACTGCTCCTTTAGTCAATAAAGCCTATTGGCTCCGGTCCCTCAACAAAATAAGTTTTCAGTAATGAGCAGATAATTAAGGAAATGATAACGAAACGAACCAAAGAAATATGAAACGAATCATGAAAGCATTCCCTCCAAAAATCGTGAATTAAATCTCGCATGCACCTTTGTTTTTCATATATGCAGTATTCTATTTTGAATATAAAATTGTGCATGTCCTTGATATATATATATTATGCTTGTTGAGCTTTTAGCTCACTCTTATTGCTTTCCTTACCTCCAGATTAGCACGGGCTTATACCCAATCGAGCAAGGTAGAGGATTAGAAGTCAGAAAAGCACGAAATTTTGAAGGATAGCTTGAAGACTTAGTTTTGTGATTTTATACTTTTGGAGCCCTTGTATTATTTTGATGATCATATTTAATGGCAATGATAATATTGTATTTGTAGTTAGCTTCTGCTGTATTTGCCGGATTTAATTGCTTCCGAAAGTTTATATGGTTTAGAAATGTACCGAGTGGCATCTTGTCTAAACCGACATCATACTAGAATTATGACGTCAATGCCATGTATTGCAAATTGTGGCATATTTTGAATCCTGTGTGGTTGTGTTTGTCTGGACGTTGGAGTTTTATCGGTTGGAGTTGCTAGATGTGTCAAAGCTAATTTGGATGCAATTTTGGCTTCATTGAGGTTGTATAATTGATGTACAGATTTATTATAGGTTTTGTATTTTGTGTCGACATCTGTATTGTAGAGAAAACTCTACCGGATTTTCGGTAAAAAATACGGTACGTTACAATTGATATCAAAGAAAAAGATGCCTTAGGTTTAATCGGAATATCACACGGAAGCTTAGGATAAAATAAGAAAGATCGAATAAGTAGATGAGGGCTTATGATGATTAAGCTAGGTTGGGTAGTTCTAGTTACCCAAACTTTAGAGGCTTAGGTTAAGACTAAGCTAAAGTTAGAATATAGATTTGATTATCTAGTCGTGGTGACCCGTATCCAAAAAGAGATATGGTAATGTTTACCTTATATAAGTTGGAATATGGATCTTGAGATTTGATATAGTATTTTGCAGTGACCCAATATTCGGGACAATAAAGACACATCGTGGTATATCTTTGTGGATAATCTATGAATACATATCTTTCTGAGGAGATTTTGGGAACATGTCCTAAGATGTAGATAGCTTAGTCACTAGATTGAGGATTGTTCGCACCCCCTGGCCGGACAATGAAGAAGTCCAGTCCCTTGGATTGGGGTTTTGTGGTAATGGCACATAAGGTGAATGTGTCGTTTACCGTGATGGAATGTGGGATTCCTAAATCTGATAATGCGGCACATGTATCGTTTGAGGATCCCGAATCTACGTTTTTATTTGTGATTCTTAAGTTTATTTGTTTATTTAAGGATCTAGGCTTGGAACTAGCGATATAAAAATTTACGAAATCTCCTTAGGTCCGCAGATAATGCTGTTTTGGATTGTGTTGGTAAGGATGCTATGGCTTGCAATTGGATTGAGAGATTTTGGGTATGAGTTCGAATTGATCAAGGTATTAAGAAATTAGTATCGTCTTACTTACAAATTGTTTAATGAGGATGTGCGCCCTATACATTTAGTATGTGAGACCACATCTAAGGGTCATTTCGTGGTCACTAGGAAGTTCTAGTCGGGTGAATCTTTGAGGATGCTTTGAAAGGACGATTAGGAGATTGGTTTTCTGATTGATAATTTGAGGTTATGTCAAATCGACACCGATCTATAAGGATATCAGGTAGAACCGAGAAATCATCGGTTGAGTGCCGTAGTGGAATCCTCTAGACCTTTGAAGTAGGTATGATGAATCGATGAGTTTATTCGTGGATAGTTGAGAATTGCGCCGTGACGGCATTCGGGATAAAGATTCGGCTATTACGAATTTCGATGACACCATTTGGGTCTGAAGATTTGTTAGTGGTTCAGTGGGTGCAATCGAATGAATCATTCAACCACATTTAGGTTAGTTTTGTGATGGCCTTATTAACGAAACTATGGAATCAGGGAAACATATGAACTTTGTTTGAGGTCGGTTGCATGGATTAGGAATGCCGATAGCAATGAGCTCGTTCGAGTAAAGAATGTAGTTCTGGTTAGGGAAAGCGTTGGGCTAAGTAGGTAATTCTTTCGATGGCCTGGATGTGATTCTAAAGAGTATTGAGGAATGGCTTATCTGCGAAAGATTGTTTGAGGTCGCGAAAGCGCGCGTCTCTCTTGAGCCTAGGTTAATTAGGAATGCCCATTAAGTATTTCTCGAGGTTTTGCAGTGTCCGTGGGACAGTTGGCTGGGAAGCGTTCAGCATCTGCTGGGATGAGATACATGAAGGTAGTTCTCGAGGAATGAAGGGTAATTATCGATCATGTCATTTGAGTTGATCCCTGATGGATCCAATAAATGATGGCAGAATGTGATGCTTTGAGGAGGATCTAGGATTTTGATCTTTCCTGCATCGTATGTTGAGTAGATGCCCTTAGACTAAGTGGGGGAGGGGTCCACGATCAGGAATACTCCACCCATGCCGTAGAGTTGGCAATCGAGATCCCTGCCTGAGGACTCATAGGTAATGATTTCAGAGTCCATTAATGGAGGATTCGAATATTTGTGCCATGAGAAAGAAATGATCGCACATTAGAGAAAGCAAGTGATTTTGTTTTAGGAGTGTGAGAAAGGATCTCAGCATTTTTGAAGAAAAATGAGTTTTGGTGCCGATGATTTGATATTTGGACGCTGTGCTTTTGCCTTGAGGTTGTTACAACGCAAATGATTTGAGTGTTTGGATAAGACTTGCAAGTTGTTTCGGGCGTGCAGGTGATTGGTCAATCAAAGTAGCGCGGCTGAAGCATTATGGGCCCATGGCCCAAAAATTTTAGAATCAAATTAAGATTCCATGTGATTGATCATTCTCGAGGCCTAGAATGAAGTAGAAGTTCAGTAGTTCGTTCGAGGTATTGAATTATATTGGAGATTGGCCAATATAATTTTGGTTGCCTAGGTTTAGAGGATTGCAATGAAATCTCCTATGATTTAAAGATTAAGGAAATAAGTACGTGATTGAGTAAGCTGCAGTTAGAGATTAGAAATTTATTTTATCATAAGATTTTAACCTAGGATTGGATAGGAAGCATGGGATATTGAGAGATAGGATAATTCATTTGTATAAGGCACCATAGGATGAGTCTATGTTCATGGATGTGGCATAGAATCGTAAAGAAGAACTCTGAAAGGATTTCCCCTAATCATAAATCTTGAAGTTTGTCAAATTTCGAGGACAAAATTTTTATACGTGGGGGAGATTATGATGTACCGGCTCCCGAATATCGTAAATTCAAATAATTAAATTAATACAATCAAGATTAGGCTTAATAAGCGTAAAAAATTAAGTTTCGGGATCAAGGGACAAGTCGGCAGGGGTTGGCCCACTGGTTGCTCAAGGCGGCGCCGAGCACAGTGGACCAACATCTGCTGCTTGCCGGGCTGGCGCTCGAGCGCTAACCCGTGATTTAAATGGTCGAGAGTTTCTCCCTCAGCCATTTCCAAAGAGAGAGAGGGAGGAGGAGAAGAGAAAGAAGGGGAGATCGAAGCCCCCGAGTTCAAAACCAAGCTCGAACTAGTTGGAAAAGTAGTAAATTAGGTCGACACAAGTATACTCATACTCTCCTCTTTCGTTTTCATGCACTTTTATTCTGTTTTCTTTGGGTATTCTCGTTCCAATAATCAAATAAATTTACATTTTGTGTAGCCCATAACCTAAACGTGATAATACGTCAAAATCATGTCCGAATATCAAGTTTTGAGTGGTATATCGCTCTCCAGAAACTCTAACACCCGCATGGAACTGTTCACCAGCACGTGGGCCCTTTTTACCCATGAATTTTTGGGGTTTTTGCCTAATTTGGGATTAGAATATCATTACCCATGTCTAATATAAGTTAATTTATCAATTAGATATCCGATTGGGTGATTTTAGGTGAAAACCCATTCGTCAAAACCCTAGGGTGCATCTGGACCACATTTGATCAATTATATTGAGTTTAAAGCATGAATTGGCCTTAGATGATCAATACCCATGACATGGGCAAATGATTGTGTGAATGTTATACCCGAATTTATAGTTTTGGCCCGTTTTCAGATAGAGAACCCTAAACCAGCAGCCCGGAGGAATTAACTGATTAAATTGGGATTTATGAATGAACTGGCTCGAAGATGCTATTACCTACACCATGAATAAGCTAATTTATCAATTGGGTATCCGAATTGGTAGCTTTATAAGGTTTTATACTCTTCGAAACCCTAACACATGCCTCCCTTTGAACCTTATCCGAAATAATCATAATTATGCATAATTCTAGCTCCGAAAATTATGAAACATGAAAGCACAAAGGAATTGGCCATCCGAAAGTTCCAGAGACATGATAGGCTTGTTATGATAAGAATTTCCTAATTGTTCTCATCATACGATGAATTATGTATGTCTTACAAACACAATGATTCGAATGCTCAAAAAATCATGTCATGAATCGTTTACGAAAGAATTAATGATCGAAAGATTTAAGAATTCTGTCTGGGTATGATCAAAAGGGATTTCATAATCCTTCTAAGCTCCAAAAAATATTATGTATGAACTATAAAAACATGAGGATCTAAGCTCACGTGGTATGAACTACGAACACATGAGGACCCAAACTCACAAGGAAATATGAAAATCTGTATTAAAATATGCTTATGGAAAAAGAAACCTGAAGATGAAGAGCATTCTGTAATTAAGTGAAGGACCTATGAACTGTTCTTCAGAACAAAGAATTGATGACATTATGAACGTTCTCCAATAAAGTGGGAACGGAGGAATTACGAAACGTTCTCCAGTAGAGTGGGAACAGAGGAATTATGTGCTTAAGAGCGGGATTCCCTAAAGAAAAAAGAAACTTGAATCGAGAATTATGGATAATAAACTTTGACATACCATAATGTTACGGTAGAAACTCAAAGATTACTCTAGCCGTGTATCCTAGCCGCGTTTAGCGGGTGATGTTCATTGGCATGCCTTAGTATATTATAGTGGAAGGGTCGTTATTTGTTATGGATTCCGTTTGCGGTCTATGGATTTTGGCTCCGTCTATAGGGTTGAAATGTAGACGGTTCACCTCTCGGTCGAGAATAAGAGGAGATGGACTTTTGATTGTGTAAGTGTAACACAATCCGAGCAACGACCGACTACTCCTTTAATCAATAAAGCCTATTGGCTCCGGTCCCTCAAGAAAGTAAGTTTTCAGCAATAAACGGATAATTAAGGAAATGAATTAAAGAAATATGGAACGAATCATAAAAGCATTCCCTCCTAAAATCATGAATTAAATCTCACATGCACCTTTGTCTTTCATATATGCAATATTCTATTTCAAATATGAAATTGTGCATGTCCTTGATATATATATTATGCTTGCTGAACTTTTAGCTCACTCTTGCTGCTTTCCTTACCATCAAATTAGCATAGGCTTATACCCGATCGGACAGGTAGAGGATTAGAAGTTAGGAAAGCTTGAAGTTTTGAAGAATAGCTTGAACACTTAGTTTTGTGATTTTATACTTTTGGAGCCCTTGTATTATTTTGATGATCATGTTTAATGGCAATGATGATATTATATTTGTAGTTAGGTTCTGCTATATTTGCCGGATTTAATTGCTTCTGCAAGTTTATATGTTTTAAAAATGTACCTAGTGATATCTTGTCTGAACAGACATCATACTAGAATTATGACGTCAGTGCCACGTGTTGCAAATTGTGACAGATTTTGGATCCTATGTGGTTGTTGTGTTTGTCTGAAGGTTGGAGTTTGTATCGGTTGGAGTTGCTAGATGTGTCGGAGTTGATTTGGATGAAATTTTGGCTGTGTTGAGATTGTATAATTGATGTACAGATTTATTACAAGTTTGTATTTTGGGCCGACATCCATATTGTAGAGGAAACTTTGTCAGATTTTCAGTAGAAAATACAGTACGTCATAATCAGCTAAACAACTTAATTAGTTGGATTAACAGCACCTGCTGACTAATTCAGCTTATACACCTTGCTGATTAACTTGCTGATGTATTTAATCTGTCATGTGGCATTTGCAGCTACCTATCTGTTGTGGCTTTGCTTTCTTGCCGTTAAACTGAAGCTGCTGCTTTGATATGCATTCAACAGGTATTCTGCTTGCTGGAATTCAGTCAATTCTCCTGCATCTAATATTTTGCTGCTATGCTTCTGTGATGAGTTGTCATTGGTCTGCTCCCGGTTACAAGACAGCTTGATGATAGCAAAATATATATTTATGAAATGTGTATATAGGGTGCTTCTATGATAAATTTCCAATTGATAAAACTGATAATACAATAAGATGTATTGCCAAAAAAATGGGATGTAATAACAACAAATTCCTTCACATGGCCAACACCAATTAAAAAACTCAAAAGCTTGTAAATTCATGGTGTAGTACTCACTAGTAAATAATCAGGTGTTAAAATTATTCTTCCAACTCGTCTCAAAATGGGAGTCGTGGCAAAGAACAAGAAGAAAGCAAGATGGAATTTGTCCAATAATAACAATTTATAAGCATAGTTGTCAATAATCATGGACTCATTGTTCAACAAGTAACATAAAATATAGCAAACAAAGCATAGATAACGACAAACACACGAGCAATAGAGTTGATTAGCATATTCCAAATGTTATTTTCAAGCTACAGGTGGCACATACAAATAGTCATTATCATCAAACAAATGTACATCTTCCTCTTCATTAGACTTAGAGGCCCAATGTCTCAAAACTACAATCATACAATTTTCAAGGGCACTTCGCCGGCACAATTTTCTCATATGTTGTAATCATCCAAGAGGTATACTAGAAAAACGACGACGGATAGTTTAAAAATGAAAAGGTTAAATTATAAAAAATCTATAAAGCTTCGAAGGCATGTGCCTTGTCCCTTGTGCCTTGTAAAGAGGCGTGCCCCTCAGCACCCAGGCCCTCGATCTTGTAATGTGCCTTGCATGTGTATTTATAAGGCACTGGCATTTGTGCCCTACGCCTTTAAAAACAGTCATAATTGAAATGTAAGATTTTATAAATTATTTGTTCCCCCCTCCAAAATATTAGAAAAGTGATATATAACAAGCTACCTTTGTTGGAACATAGTTGGCATCAGCAATTCTATGAAGATTTTCCATGAAATAATAGCCACTGTGGGGGACTTGGAGCTCATTAGCACGGGCATAAGTTTCCTTCAGTGAAGAATGACTCATTAAGAACATGGTAGCATAGCAAAAACTCAAAATATAGAGGTAAATTCCCAACGAGAATACCAAATTCTATCAGAAGCTACCTGAATTGCAGAATCGTTCCACAATGTTTCTATCTCTAGTGCAATTTCTTTAGTGAGACACGGATAATTCAATCTGCTTCCAATTTCGGAAAGTTTGTCTCCAATTTCCTGAAACAGAATGCATCCATCAGTATGATATGAGAAACAGATCCTTTTATCACTGAAAGTAACAGAGAACCCAAAATAAGTGAAATTATGTATACCAGAGCATCGTTTCCAATGAATATCACATGATTCAGCAGTATAGGCAACTAACAAAAGAATTACATAGCAAAACCTCACCTTATTCTCAGTGGACAAGACATACTTTGAGGAATCAGATTCATTTTGGGCCATTTCCTTGGAACCATCATGCAGTAACTGTTGAAAGCACATATGTTTTGATTTAAGGCTTAGAAACCACCTCAATTAGATTCACATAAGAACATGAGCTGACACTAAATACAGTTCCTGTATTGCAATAAGGAGAAAAAACCAACACACCCTTTCAATTATTGCATACTTTTATTGTCTGATAGACATTGGCATGGATGACAGGTATATAGCTCCTCAGCTCAGCCTCATCAAAGCCAGTTTGAAACAAAAGCTTAATCTGCAATAAGATCATATATAAGAAGAAATGACTTGTGTCTGGAAACATCACATACAAAATATCCAGTCAGAGATTTTGCAAGAACTTGCCTGCTTAAATATTGTTGACTTGCCAGATTCACCAGCACCTTACAAACAGGAAAGCATATCGTCAAATACAGCTATCAGAGGGAGAAAAACATTTTAATAATCATTGAATCCTTAAACAGCATGCATTAGATTTTCAATCAAACAAAAATAATTGCACCCTTTGTGTGCATGAACATGTAGCGACGTAACCCTATTCCAGAGTATGCGAAGTACAAGCGTGTACGAATGACAATGAATATTTGTGTGCTCGTGTTTTTGAGCCCTTTCATTCTGAATTAAAGAATTCAGAATGAATTGAATCTCCCCAGTAGGATTCAAATCTACAACTAGTAAGTTGACAGCAGACCTGTTTCCCTTGGCATGCAAAAAAGAGTTGATGGAAACATTTCAATCACCTTTTCCATTCAAGGATGAACAGGATAACTTCCTATTTTTTCATAGTGAATTAAAAGTGCAAGCAGGCTAACCATGGGAAGGAAAAAAAGGTAAGCTAAGAGATGGAATTCTTGAGCAAAATCTGTAGGGGCCTTCAAGAGCAGCTACACTTTCCATAACAGGCGCGTTAGAAAACAGGGTTAGCAAACTATCAAAGTAATTATAATCATCTGGGGTCAAATTGTAAGCTCTGTAGGCTAAAGGATGTCTACATACATCAGAATTGGATGAAGGTTTCTTTAGCTGGCATGTTTGGTTAAAAGAGAAGAGCTCTAATATTATTGGGGTGGGTAAACAGCAAACCAGTTAAGTCCAATTAAAAGCATCACTATATCATTATTGAGCATTGAAGAAAGCTATAAAATTAAACATGCCAGGTTGTTGGTTCAATGTCTTCACATAACAAACTTTCTATCCACTTTCTGATTCAGGATTTTTTTTTAATTAAGCACAAAAATTGCACGAAAAATGCACAGAGTGAAAGGTAGCTTAACTTGTTAACCCAATTACAATCACTTATCAGATCAAAGAGATGCAGTTGACATATAATAACCCAACTATGGATTAAATATTAGTATCAGTCACAATAGCCATACCAGCACATGCATATTGGCGTACATATTGGTGTTAGAAATCATAGATGCAAAATAGAAAATTTTTCATCACCAAATCAAAAATGAGTTGTATACTAAATTTTTACCCTCTTTTATCATATATTTCATATTTGAAATTTTGTCAATTTTATTCAATGGGTGGATGAAGTATCAAAACTATATTTGGGGAGAAACACTAATCAAAGTGTTTTTGCGCCCAAAATCCAAAAGGATTTGTGTTAGAAATACTATAAACAAGCTAAATAAAGCCAAAAAATGGATCTGAAAAGAAAATTTTACATTCATTTTTCTCAAAAAAATCTTGGCCTTAATCTCACATCTACAACAGAATCTAGTCTTTCGGGATATGAAATCTATTAGATAGGATATGCTACTAGAATATGATTTAGGATATACTATAGTATATTCTTTGTAAGTATAATTTATTATTTTTGATACTTGTAAATAATTCTATATATATGTGTGAATAAAACTAAACCTTCCATACTCTTCAATTCCTATATTATCGCATGGTATTAGAGAGGTTATTTCCTAATCCCCACTGCTTCCATTGTAGCCACTATCATGCCACTGCCGCCCCCTGTGAAATTTTTTTCTCTGTTAGCTACACCTCCTCTCCCTAAATCATAGCCCCCAATCAATTTTCGATTTTCTCCACCATTGATGCACAACTTGGACCATTTTATCTCCTCACCGAAAACCTTAACATTTGGTCTGTTGCATGATTCTCCACATTCAGGCATTGTTACTCTCCCAATTCTTGATATTAAAGGCCAGATTGGTGATGTGCTCCAGATTCTGGTGAGTTCCCATCCTTTTCCTTTATCGTTTGCAAACTAGAATGGTTTCTCCATCCATGGTGTCCCGATTAGGACTCTCTAGAGCTAGGGTTGTCTCTGGTGCACAAATTCGCGTGTGATTTCACCAACTGCCTTGCTCCCTGTTGGTTTGCGACAATGGCAACATCAGTTAGGGAGAGAATAGCATTACAGGTATTCTTGGTATAATCATGTTCACTATTCACTATTCATTGTTCATAAGGGTTTCAAAGACTTGTGGTTCATTTTGTGGGTGCTTCAGTTTTAAGCACAGGGATAGCATTTACCTTGAAAGCCACTGTAGTTACTATTTACTGTTTATTGTACTTCTCCATTCTATCCAATATATTTGGGATTTTTTTCTCAGGTTGCCGGTCTTCATTTCAACGAATGTGACTCAATTCATCATGGTTGGTTGATTATTCATGAATACTAAATTTGTACTAGGTGTTTTTCATGGAAGAGGCAATAATACAAGATTGATTTGTTTTTATTATGATAAAGTTGGTCATACATGAAATAAGTCCTAGCTCTTACATGGGATGCTTGTTACAACTCATAATAATAATAATAATAATAATATTATTATTATTATTATTATTATTATTATTATTATTCAATCCACCGCCAATCACTCAACATCCTCTAGAGTTTGGGTCATCGACTTTAGTGCCTCCAATTACAAAAATGGATTCACTGGTATCTTGTTTGATTATCGATTATGTTCCATCGTTCCTAACATTACTTTAGCTAATGGCTCTTTTGCAAAAGTCCAAAGTGTTGTTTCTACTTTTCTAACACAAACTTTACATCTCTCATCAATATTTTACCTACCGAATTTTCTGTTCAATTTACAATCAGTTAATAAGTTTACTTGACAATATATTTATTGTATAGTATTTTTCTTCACTTATTATGAATTTTAGGACCTAACCATGAGGAAGGTTATTGGTAGAGGTTGTCGTGATTCTAGAAGCCTCTACTTGTTTAATAAAAAGCTCAATCCTATTGTCTGTTCTAATGTCACATCTACGCCCCTTAATCTATATTGTAGATTTGGTCATCTATCTCTTTCAAATCTAAAAAATTTATATCCAACTCTAACGTTAGTTACTGACTTGTTTTGTGAATCATATCAGTTTGCCAAACACGATCGTAAATCATATTCCCCTCATGTAAATCCACACACCTCTGCCCCTTTTGAGTTTATAAGCTCAGATGTCTGGGGACCATGTTCACTTTCATCCAAGATAAGATTTCATTAATTTGTTACTTTTGTTATTGACTTTTTACGAGTTATCTAACTATATTTAATGAAGAATAGTTCTATGTCATATTCCATTTTCTACTCATTCTATGCTTGAATTAGGACCTAACTCTCTACTTCTCTACATACTCTATGGAGTGACAATGGTCGCAAATACTATTCTAATTCTTTTTCATCATTTCTATCCTAACATGGGAGTTATTCAAGAGTCATCTTTATCCTGACCCCAACAGAATGAAGTAGCTAAGAAGAAAAATAGATGCTTGATGGATGTTGCACAAGCTCACTTATTCCAAACAAACATTCCAAAAACCTTTTGGAATAATATGGTGTGATCAACTAGTTTCCATCAACTGTTCTCCAATAGGAGATTCCATATCATATGTTATTTCCTAGGAAGCCATTATTTTTATCTTCCTCTGAAGATTTTTGGTTGTGTACGTTATGTCTATAATATTCAATCTCAGGTGACAAGGTTTAATCACAAGCCTTTACAGTGTATTTTTATTCAATATCCGCGTAATCAGAAGAGGCATCGGGATTTCTCTCCAGAGTTGGGATATTTTTTAGTATTCTCTGATGTTACATTTTATGAGTTTGTACGTTTTCATCCCAACATGGTTTTAGCAAATCCATCATTGAATCTCCCTCCCAATGACGATATTCTTGTATATGGGATTATTCATAAGGTCGTATCACTTGCACCAATGTCACGGCTACTTTTTTGTCCTCCTGTCACTCAAACATATGTTCGTGATCCTCGTCAAACGTTTGGTAACTCTTCAGGAGTGGATCTAGAGACAAACACTATTTAGTAGGTTACTCCAACTGTAGATACTATTTCTAAAGGAATCAATTCAGACATTCCGATTGTATTATAACAAGGTCATCGTAGCTATGCTTAGTATTCGTTGTCGATTACTTTATCTTATGATTGTGTTTCATCTTCTCATTAAGCTTTTGTGATTGTCTTGGACTCAATAAGTTTGCCTCGATCTATATTACAGGCTATTTCCCATCCTAGTTGGCGAGCAACTATTGAGGAAGAAATGACTACGCTCTAACATAATCACATATAGGATCTAGTCTCTATCTCCACGAAAGAAACCCATCTTACATGATAAAAGTCATCCCAAATGGTTTTTTTAGCCTAATTACAAGCTCGTCAAATAGCCAAAGGATATTATGCCTAAACTTATGGTATAAACTATACTAATACATTTTCTCCAATTACCAAGTTAACTTCTATTAGGCTGTTCATCTCATTAACTGCAACTTATCACTGGTCTTTACATAATTAAACATCAAGAATACCTTCTTGCATGGTGATATTCAAGAAGAGATTTATTTAGAGCAACCTCTAAGGTTTGTTACTCAGGGAGAATTTGGATTTGTTTTCAACTGAAGAAATCCCTATATGATTTGAAACAATTCACGCGAGTGTGGCTTGGTAGATTCAATGAAACTGTGTATAAATTTGGGCTCTCTCATTATGACAATGATCACTCTATGTTATATAGTTACTCTAACACTGAGTGTATTATTCTTTTAATATATATAGAGGATATTATGACTACTAACTGAGATAAAACTAGCATTATGAATCTGAAATTAGTCCTTAAAAGTTAATTTCAAACCAAAAATCTTGGGAGCTTGCATTATTTTTTGGGTATTAGGGTTGCTATGTGCCATTGTGGCATCTTTATTTTGCAAAAGAAGTACACTACAGATTTATTTCAAGAAATTAGTATGGTGGACTCAAAACCTTCTGATGTTCCCATTGATCTAGCAATTAAGTTATTAGCAAATGATTAGGAGATCCTTACTAAGCCAGACAAGTACCAATGACTAGTCGGAAAACTCCATTACCTTAATATAATTCACCCAGGTATTGCCTTCTCGACTAGCATTACAAGTCCATTTTTGTCTTCTCCTCATTTTTCACATTGGGAAGATGTGATGCGTGTCATAAGAAATCTCAAGGGTACATCAAGGCAAGGGTTGATTTACAGTGATCATACTCATAATCAAGTTGACAACTTTTCTGATACAATTAGGCTAGGTTGCACTATGTTTGAAAATCTACCACAAATTAATGTGTTTTTAATGGAGGCAAGAGTTTGTCAAAGAGGAATAAAAAACAAAATGTGGCAACCAGATCAAGTACAGAATTAGAATATTATACGTTGACACATTTACCTATAAAGTTATATGATTGCAGCAATTACTTAAGCCTCATGGTTGTAAGAATTACAGGCCTTATTACCAATGATATAATAATCAAGCAATCATCCATATTACATCAAATCCAATATTTTCATGGGCGTAAAAAGCATATTAAGGTAAATTGTCATCTTATTTGTAAAAAGTTCTAGCATGGCATAACACATTTGCCATGTGAGAACCGGATATCAGCTTGGAGAAATTTTCATCAAATCCTTGAATAAAATTCAAGTTACATATATTAGTAATAAATTGGGCATGAACAATATCTATACTCCAACTTAAGGAGTGTTAGATAGGACATACTATTATAATATACATTAGGATATGCAAATAGTATATTCTTTGCAAGGGTAATTAAATACTTTTAATACTTGTAAATAATCATATATATACATGTAAATGAACCTACCCTTGTGTGTAGTTTTCTCTTCTCTTCAATTCTTATATTATCACAAAATCCATTTGGCATCGACCAATTAAGCATTGTGTTGTGTATGTTTTGATTTCATTGAATTCGAAGAAAGAAGAAAACTTAGAAGAGAGAAGAATCTGAGTCCAAAAACTCTGCCCTGTGGAAAGAGAAGAAAATCTAATTAGATATTGTTTTTAATATGGCAATATATTTCGATATATATATATATATATATTGGTATCATGAGACATTGGTATTGGGACTTCCCAATTTCAATACATGCCGACCAATGTTTTTACTATGCTGGTTTATAATTTTAAGTGGATCTAAACCCTGATTTTTCAATTTTGACCTTTGAACCCTATAATAAATGCATAAGTGTAAGATTTAGATTTCAAAATATTTTTTAAAAAATGATTAATAAAATTAAGCTAATAAATTTTCAAAGTCAACTGAAATTTTTTGTCAAAAATTAATTTTCTGACCGATTTAAGTTAGACTGAGTGGTACTTGACTAGCCCCCACCCCACACTCATGCACATTTTGGACAATTGCGTGCACTTAATAGACGCCTCTGTGAAGCTTGTGCGTATTTTAGGCAGATTGATCGCACCCGATGCATATTTAATCGAACACGTGCATATCTAGGACAAAATGTTGGCGCTTGATGAGTGTTTAATTAATGCTCATATACTGTATAAATTGTGCCTTAGTGCCTGATCCTTGTCTGACCGGTACACGCGTCAATTTTCTATAAATAAGCCCCTTGAATGATTTTAAATAATTTTCAATCAATTTCTATAAGAGAAAGAAAGAGAAGAGGAAAAGAGAGAGAAGAAGAGAGAGAACGAATGAGGAGGATTTGAAGATAAAATCAGAGATATCTTGTTAGAAATCAAGTATAGGCAAGTATATTCAAACTCTTTTTTATTGATATTTATTTCTAATCTCTTTCAATATTTATTATTCCAAACACTCATGCATATATTATTTTTGTACATAAACTGATAATAATTTATATGCATGTCATTCCACTCTTATTTTAAGAAACTTTTTATGAATTATGTCTTAAATCCATACACATTATGTTTAATTGCTAAATTTCTATGACAATGTTCATACATGTCTTTAAATTCTATTTAATACTATTGTGTGTCTTCAATTTATAAATATATGCTTATGCAAGGCTTGAATTATCGTATAATTGTTCATGCATGCTTTATATTTTAAAAGAATTGATGAAATTGCTTGAATTATGTTAATTTCTATAATTTTTTTGTGCATAACAGTTTCTGAAATTTTATCAATCACACATTTAAGCTACTACATGTCATATATTTAAAGAAATTAAGAAAAATTATACATAAGTTTTGATGAAGAAAGAATTTTATCTAATATAAAAAAAATTAAAAAATATTCATATTTTAGTAGAATTTTTTCGTTTGACTAAACATAAATCATTGTAAAGAATTAACAGAATATATTCCGATATATCCAAATATATTATTAGTAAATTAAATGTCGAACTTATCATCATTGAATTAGAAAAGCAGCGTTCGACCTCATTAATAGTATTATATGTAGATGGCTCACTTGCGAATCTTACATAGTAGCATATGGCATTCAATTACGTGGAAATAATAATAACCCGAGCTTCGATATTTGCCCTTTATAGTCAACACTATTCCTTGGTCCTTTTTGTGCATTAGTATGATTTAAGCATGACTATGTATTTGCACAGTTAGGCAAGTTTGACATCGAAAATATAGATTTGAGCATGAATATATATTTGTACAGTTCGTAATAATTAAACATGAATTTTGAATTATACATGATACGTTTGCGAGATGATTTTATTAGCTTTTTAGATTTTAGATCATAGTCAGTATCAAACATGTTTATATTTGCGAGATGATGTTACTGGCTTTTCAGATTTTAGATCATATTATTATCTAACATGTTCCTGCAATATATGTCCCCATATGGAAGTTGTATACATCTTATTGATCAATTGACTCACTCTTACCTTCATTTCCTAATCCCTCCATATTAGAAGGATCGAATTACTTGCAGGAGTTTTAGATCAAGAGAATTACTATTCAAATATTAGCCAAAGGGGTTGTAGTTAATTTAATATTTTATTGTAAATTAACGTTTCAGGGCACTAATCTTTCAATTTTTGGTTATTTCGGTTATTGTTGTATCCAAACAATAAAGATATTATGATGACCATGTTCAAGTTTGATTTCAGATTTTTGGAAGTTAATTTTGATACTCTGATATTAATTAAGATAGTTTCCTTACCCATGAATTTGAGGTCGGGTAATTGTCGATTTTGGAGTCACTTGTGGGTATAGCATTTGGATCCTGTGGTTAGAATATTATATTATTTCAGGTCATTTAACGGTATTTAATTTACAAGTTCGTATATCAATGTTTGTTTTGGGTTTTTTTATGTTCATTGGAATATAATTAAATTTCAAGTCTTAAGGATTAAAATCTGATATAACTTAATTATAAATAAGCTCGATTTCGGGAACAAAGTCATGACAATAAATATGGTGGATACAGTAGAAAGAAATTATTCAACCCAATTAAGGCCTGATTGACCCTACTGACACCCACATAATTGCCATCTCTAAGGAAAACAGATACCATATGATAATTGGGACCATTTTACTAGAGCACTTCCTTGAGTGAAGAAACTTGGGACCCACCCACTTAAAGATTGTGCCAGGCCTAGGTTCCAAGACAATTAGGTTGTACCGGCTCATAGCCATCACGACCATCAAGTACAGCAGGCATCATAGTTATTCCAACACTGGTTAGTTGCCCTATTTTTTAGCTTGATGATTCCCTCTTCATGATTTCCTAGAATAACTAGTTTGGCCATCTAAAATAAACAAACATAAGCTTTAAAAGGGTATTTCAATAAGATAACAAATTTTAACTCAGCATAAGTATGCCTCATCCTTAACCATTTCCACCACATCAATTAGATTGCATTTGTACAACCAAATAAAATCACAATCCTCTTTATTATTCTCTTGACGATCTTATTATTCTATGACATAAATCAAAATATCAGCCACTACAAATCAAAATCAAAAAAATTTTGATACAAGCATTTCCGTTACCAAGAAAAACATCATGATATGTTGCATATTGGAGACATCAGCCAATACATCTTAATCAACCAGTACTATAGCACCAAGAAATTTTTGTCTCCACCTCAGTGCCAGCACTATTCAAGTTTATCTTCCTTCAAAGTTCTCTTCCTTCTTCAAATCCAACAAAATCAAGCCATAAACAAAGCTTAATTGAACAACTTCAAATCTTAGATTTCATTGATAAAACCGAGAAATGAGACCAAGATTTTTCCCGAAGAAAGAGTAGCAGATTCCATTTTAGATCTTTTTTCTTGTTTTTGCTTGATAGCTTGAATCTAGTGTTTTTAATGCATATCTAATTGATTTAGGCCCACACGATTTCATTCTTTTTAATCTAATCAAAATTGAAATCCAGTAAACCCCAAAAAAACCTTGTAAGTTAAAAACTTAACCATCCACCAAAGTTTATTTTTTAAATTAGATTTGAGTTGGGTAAGCATAATTAAGCACATTTTGTTGATTGTTGATTTTTAATTATTTTCTAAAAACAAAAAAAAAATCATAATTTAAATTGTAGCTTTTGCTAAAGAATACGTATGGGCTATGACATATTTGTTCTAAGCATAAATAGTAAATACAAATCCTGTTGATTGTCGATTTTTTGGCAGTTCTACTACCTGCTAGTTTACAATATGTTGATTCCATTGAATAAAATTAATGAGAATTGTTCAAATTTGAAAAATAGCTCAAACGTGATGTGGTCATGGAAAAAACTGTGTTAGCAACAATTGATATTGATACAACAGATATTCATACTGCCACAATGAATCTAAAGTAGAGTAAGGATAATACATTGGCAAGCATGTTAGGTCATAAGAAAGATATCATATCCCCTAAGCTAGGCCAGCCTCTTTTTACAATTCCGTATATTGGGTCTTCAATATCAAAATCATTCCAATACGGATACCAATATGTTGACCCATGCACTGTACATTTCCTCTTACTGATCAACTCTCTTACTTCTAGTCACTAATAGAAGCTTTGGCAAAGGAATTCAGGAAACTGCAGCGCAAGTCACTCAATATATGCAAGCTGTAAGGGCCTTTGAGGCAAGTTATGACAGGAAATCTGTAGCTGCGGACCTCATCAAGGAAGCACACTCATTTAGAGAATCGGGTGTTTTTAAGAATGAATCAAGGAAGAAAATATTGGTATCGGTATCGGTATCGGTATCGGTATCAAACAAAACGATATTGGGCACATTAGAAAATATATATCGGTATCAAATATATCAAACGGAAAGAAATTCTTAAAATAGTAAATTGACAAGGCCGTATCAACCAATAGATTAACTATATCGGCCTATATATCAGCTTTTGTGGCTGATATAGAAATATTTTATGATATTGTCTCTATATCGGAAAATATCAGTGTCAAGAGGACCCAATACAGATATTTCCATCAATGGAATGAATGCATATGTGAACTAGCAAACATAATCAACTTTAGGCAGAATATTGCAAAATTTGTTCACATCCTTCAACTCAAGGAAGAAGATGTAACTGGCATTACATCAAAAATGAGCATCCATTGTCCCATAAACAAAGTGGATCGCAAAAATAACAGATAAGTTGGTGAGACGAGAGAGACTGTAACGTTAAGGGGAACCAGGCAAATGAAAAGAGATAAAAAGTTAACATGCAAAATCCATCAGCTAGAGAGGAGGCCCAATGAGACAGTTTATAGAATATACCTTCAGTTAAGTGTCCCAAAACTAATAATTACCATGACATGAACACATCTCTAACTATCATAGAGACATGCACGAGCAAGATAACAAATGCAAAAGGAATTGATTTAGCAAGATAGCTGTCAAAAAGACACTTAGGTGCGTAATGAAGACAGATAACACTACCAGTCCTTTTTCTAGAGGATTAATGCTAAATGCTAGAAAGTTGAGAAAGCAGCAAATGAAGCTTAGAAAACCTAGAAACAGATCAAGGGAGAGGGGAAGAGTTGTAGTAAACAAAGGTGTGGATGGGGTACCAACAGAATACACACACACACATATATGTATATATATATATATATATACACACATATACGTGGAGGTTCTAGAGAAAGAGGATCAGTTGAGAGTCACAGATGCAGCAATGTTTTATATACACACACATATACGTGGGGGTTCTAGAGAACGAGGATCAGTTGAGAGTCAAAGATGCAGCAGTGTTTCACATGGAGGAAGGAGTCAATGAAAAAACAGGCTGGTTCAACTGAGGGTGGCAGTAATGAGATCAAAGTAGCTGCTAACTTGATTATTACTCTCATCTTTTCAACCAAAAACTCATTTCACTTGGCTTAGACCCATCTCCAACCAAATTATAATGAGAATTGCATTTTCAACAGTTCTTAATTATTTGTATTCAGAGGATAAGTTCGAAAAGCAGCAGCTAGAACAAATCAACAGCAATTGAGGGATCTTATACATAGGATTGAACTTAAATCCTTTTGTAATAGAATTTTAAGCTCTCGTGTGGGATTTATCAAAAACTAGATAAGTTTGCCTTTCACACGTATTTTATACAAAGCATATTAACACAATGTGGCTTCTGAATATTGATTATAGACAACTAAGTTCACTCATATATATGGACTCACCTGTATACAGTCAGATGGAACTAAGTTCTTTCATAGTTCTTTCTGGATTTTGATGTATACTTTGATAATGGAGCAAACTAAATATTATTTTGTTAATTTAAAGAAGGTTTCAAAGGCTGAATTGCATTTACTTTATTAATTATTACAGGTAAATATTGAAATTCATGGTATTTCATTATCTGGCAATATATCAACTAACAGCAGTATGCCACATGATTCAATTTCATATTCTAGTTTCCATATTCTAGATGAACATTCCAATAAACAACATGAAGTTAAACACAAAACTAGGTGATGCAAGAACTTTTCATATTACAGTACCTATTCATATTACACAGTCATATTACAGTATCTATTCATATCACACAGTCATGCACAAAACAAAAGAACTACAAGCTTTTCATCCCCTCACCGCATGACTTTATGAAGCTAAGGATCTTGCACCTATAAAATTAGGCTTCGAAGTGTATAATCATGCACAATGTCAATATTGTACACAAAATAATAGCAAACACAAATCAAAATTATTTTCAGTTCTCTTAAACTTTGCACTATGGCAGGAAGTTCTTCAAGTTGACTGCAAAACTCAGCATTTTGACACAATAATACAAATGAAACCACAAAAACTCGACTGTGTGCACAAACCTCAGGACCAATCACTTAATATGCCCAAAATCAAGTAGTATCCAGAATTTTTAGTGGCAAAATATTTTGGACTTTGATATTTAAGCTAGATTAATTCACAATCCATAAATAATTGCAGCAGCCTCAACATAGCTCAGCTTACTCCCACCTATGGTATTGTTACCTGAAATTTCAAGTCTTCACATAAACTTAATTCAATTATAACACAACTTGAGGAATATTGTACATGCAAGTGATGTGCAGAACCTTACTCAGACGGTTGCAAGAAATATGATTGTCCTCTGCTGCGAAAATAGCATCTAATTTGAAATACACAGTGCCAGGACTAGAGAGATAGAGATAAAGCTTCAAATACCTATGGCTTGATATTTGTCCAATTCATGGACACCCATCTACAAACTTTAGGCCACCTAGTTTGCCTGCTTACCTTCTTCAGGCACCCAGACACAGTTACCAATAGAACAATCAATCAGAAGTATCGACCACTGAAAGCACACCATCTCTGGTTTTAGTTCAACTCTTGACTCCCTAAAATGTACCAATGCTCTAAGATGATCCTGGCAATCCTCCTCATCCAACTACACTAGCCAAAGTTTGACACTGTTTCAAAAGGAGTTGAGTAACACACTTGGTGAATAATTGTTAATGTCTATGCATAATTGACCCAATATTAGGATAAGGCATCCTGGTAGATCTGATCAAAACCAGGCCAGTCCAGCAAGCCACGTTCGTCCAACCCTGGATTTTATATAGAATGGCCAAGGTATATGAGCATTATGGACGAACATGGTTAAAATTCTAGGCCCAATCCAAATTCGGATTGGGCACAATCACGAAGGAATATGAACGGCCCATCCTGGGTTTTTCTTCATACATGTATATATGTATGTATGTATGTTTTTTATTACTTGAATATATATTTTTTAAAAATTTATTCAATTTTATATATTTTTTTTTTTATTTTTTATGCAATTATTTTATTTTTAGGTTTATTTTGTGAAAGTATTAATTGGGCGGAATCCTATTTCAGTAAAAACCCGTTCGCCGGAACCCTAAGATGCATCCGGACCACATTTGATCAATTAATTCGAGTTTAATGCATAATTTAGCCTTAATTATGAGTTACTCATATCTTGATTATAAACATATATCGGTTGGGTGATCGGATTCCAAGGTTTGACCCATTTGGTGCATCCGGGAGCCCTAACCAGCGCCCCGGCACTGTTCATCCGAAATTATTTGGGGCTTTGGCATAATTCTATCTTGTTCAATTGATGTTTAATCATATGTAATTATATATGCTCAAATGTTTATTCCGGAAATATTAATATAAACCTTTGTGAAGGAATTATCATCTGGAAGCTCCAAAGTTACGTTTGGTTAATGTGGTAAGAATTCCTAATTGTTCCAAAGCATTATATTAAATCATGCACATGTGTAAAGTCATGCAAAGACTTTAACCCTCAAGAAAAGATAATCTGTATCTATATATAAGAATTGAGTATGATATGCAAGAATACGGAGGGAATACCACAATTGGTTATGTGTATAATCCGTTCTCCTGATGTGAGAACTATATGAACGAAATTTAGTAGACCTTTCCTCAAATGAATAAGAAATTATGAAACTAGGACTATAGATTATGTTATGAAGGGTAATATCCCTTGGCATAACATGGATATCACAATAGAGACTCAAGGATTACACTGGTCGCATATCCTGCCGCTTATTGGAGCGGATAATACTCTTGACAAGCCCTAGGATATTACTGTGGAAGAACGAGGACTACCTCTAGACCCCAAGGGACATGGGGGCATATGTGATTTATTTGGCCCACCTCCGAACAGATAATGGGAGCGTATGACCTTAGATCGTAAGGTTATCATGATCCTTTCCTCGTTCTCCCACACATTTACCTAGTAAGGTTTATTGACTCTCATCTGCAAAAATTAACGTAATCATAAAAGTACATAAAAACACATCTCATGTCATCATGCATCTTTACCTATCTCTTCCGTCTCATCTCCTATTCTGTTGTGTATCTATGTTGCTCCCATCCCATTATCATTTCATTTGATCATATATTGTTTATTATTTGCTTATGATGCACTTACTGAGCTGTTTGCTAACTCTTGTTGCTTTCTTGTCTCCATATTAGCATAGGCTTATACCCGATCGGGTAGGGTAGAGGATTAGAAGTCGGAATGCTCAAAGTTTTGGGAGGATAGCTTGAAAACTTAGTTTTGTGATTTTATACCTTTGGAGCTTTTTGTATTATTTTGATAATTATTATTAATGGCAATGATGATATTGTATATGTATTTAGCTTCTGCTGTATTTGTTGGATTTAATTGCTTCCGCAGATTTATATGGTTTAATTATGTACCTAGTGATATCTTGTCTGAACCGACGTTATACCCAGAGTTTTGACGTCAGTGCCACATGTTGTTGACTGTGGCTATGGTTCTTGTGTAGTTGTAATTGTCTGGATGTTGGGATTTGTATCGGATGAGTTTTCTAATTGAGTCAGAATTGTTTGGGATGGATTATTATTGTTGTATAGGTTGTTTAACAGGTTTTGTATTTGTTTTGATAGCCGTATTACAAACGAGACTCTACCGGATTTTCGGTAGAAAATACGGTCCGTCACCGCTTTAGCCTGCATAACGGACCCGAACTGAGATAATAGGTGGATTTTTTCTCTTTTGGCCTGTTTCTAATCATATATACTTCCCTGCATTCTGAAATATGTTGATGACTACAGTACTAGACATAACATCCATGAAGCCTTAGTATTCCCCAGTCATTACATATAAATTTTAACAACAATAAACAACTAGAGTAGTCCAAGTTGATGAGAAAGGGTCAATCGGGAGGAAAGAATACAGAATCCAGCGTTTAGCATCCATGAAATGATATTGTTTCTAGTAATATAAGTTAGATCACCTGAAAATAAAAATTGATCAATTGATGGCACATAAGTTTTAACGTATATATACCAAGTAATAAGAGCTTTTGTATGTGCTTTTCGGCTTTTGTCTCTTGTTCAATCCGCCTTTCAATTTCAGCAGCCTGATAATGCATTAAAAAAAAGAAGAATAATGTTTCTATTTCAAAGTAAAATCAGAAGAAATCAGCATCCATGAGAGCATAGCTGTTGCATGAATACTGCTCCTCAAAAATCCCAGTATTGTATTACAAATAAATACCTGAGCATTTTCTTCTGAATCTTCGTTTTTGTAATATTGGTGTCTACTGCAGAGTTGTCCCATACTTTGATTGTATCATAGAGCACCAAATACCAGCTACTCAAGCTGCGGCAACTGTTTCAGAAAACAGGGTCAGCTGACCCGATCTATGAATCTATTCTAACTATCAACAAATTCCTAGAATTGAAGGCAAAATTTTTTACTTCTGATATACAGAGTCATAAGGTTCAAGAGCACCTAAATCAGGAAGTTAGAATCCTAGAATTCTAGAGAACGGAAAATGCACTTTTTTTTCTTTTTTTGTTTTTTTTTTTTTTTGGGGGGGTAGAGGGGGAAAGCAAACAGAAAACATATCATACGAGAGCTGATTTCTCAAATCGTCTTTCCAAGAAGACATGAGATGAGCTTAGGGCAAATAGGATAAAAATATACCATGGACTTAAATGAAATCACCCTAGGATCCATGTATGACACAAGAAGACAAGATGTTGGCTGTAAAAATGTACGAAATGCAGATTAACAGTATGATGAGCTGAACCTCCCGTGAGATGCTGCAAATTCCCATATGGACAATGAACAAAGTTGAAATGAAAAGTCCAATGTCCTCTTCTGCATTTAATTTACTTAAAGTTATGAAAGAAATATATTGTCAGTGTTGACATTTCTTCATCACACCCCCTCTCTTTATATTTGCTCATCACCCATATTCCGTATCTTCATCAAAGCTCGTTATTCACCAATCCAAGTTCTCTGAGGATCGCATTGAGATTTTCTTCCTCCAACTAGTGTATATAGATTCCGCGATCAAGCCCACCAGCAAATCCGAATCCCTAAATTCCCGTCCACTCCATCGCTAGATAAAAAAAAAACAAAATCTCTCCACCTCCAGAAAAGAGGCCAAATTGTTTCCCGGTGTTTCAAGTCCTCGTAAAGACAAATTAAACTACATTAGGGTAAGAATGAATAAACAAAGAAGCAGGAGGCGGATCTGAGGGTGGGACTCACCAGAAGGCTCAGCATATGGCTTCATGGCGACTTGCGAAGGTATCATGTTAATATTCAAGATAAAGTAATTATTGCGTAGCTTATTCAAATCTGCTTTCTTGTACTTGGACGATGAAACTTCGTGAAAAAGATAACTAAATTCCACGAAGGCATCTGCAGCCGCCGTGGCAGAACTCAAGTCCTGGACTCTCGCCTACGGTAGGGCAGACCATGGAAGATGCAGATTTGATGCGATGAGATATGAGGGAGCAACAAGACAGGGAAGTTCGAGAATCGGAGACAGAGGAGAGCCGGTTTGTCGTTATGTTGCTCTGACCGAGAGAACGAAGAAAAGAAAGAACTTGTGGACTTTTCCGGGGCTAAGGTGTGCGACCACAGTCAAAACACGCGCCTACCAGGAAAGGAAAAATCTTAGACAATTCAAGTTTTGTCAAACGATTCCCATTGCCGACTTACTCACAGCATTTATAAAACCCTAATCCTCTCTAAAGTGGATACACTGGTTGTAGGAAAAGAGTGATTGTATGGTCTTTTTAGTAATAATATTATTATATTTATTTAATAGTTAATATTAAAAATTAAATAAATAATAATAGATATTAAATAATCATTTAATATATAGTTTCTCTATTGATAAAATCATAACAATATTATTACATACTCAATATACAATAAGCTAGAAAATTAAGGGGGAGAGGGAGGGAGAGATTGTGGCTCATTTTTCCTTCCCCTCCTCTTAATATGGTGCTTCTAATGTTGGATTGGGAGCCACTGCCTACATTTTATCCTTTTTTGCACTCTGATATCCACATTTTTTCTACCTTTCTTGCTATCCGTGTGAGTGGGGCTATATTAATGGGGATATTTCTTCATTGCCCTAAGAAATCACTTCATCGCTAATAATGAAGACCTAATATTTAATATGAAATTACTTTAGTAAGCTATTATGCGTAAATAGAATTTAAATTAATTTTGATAGCTATTTATCCAATGAAGAGAATTAAAGAAGCGTAAGCATTAAACACCATAATGCAAAACAAAAAGTCATAGGGCCCATTGATGTAGCCTATGAGGTTCACTTTAACACTTAAATCAATAACTTACTAACAATCTAGAAGGCATCTAAGATTAAAAAAATATATATCTCTCTAGCAATAGTGATGATATAGACGATGTCAGATATGTTAGAAATTTATGTGGCTAAAACAACCACAAAAGCGGAATTTAGAATCGATTAATATACCTCCGGCCATTTGGTGCTCTGTTTTCAGACGTTCGATTGGACCTTTTTCCGTCTTGGACACTCCTTCACTCGTTTAGATGGTGTATTACTTGAGTTGGGTGCCAGGGACAAAGCCAAAAGGTTCAATTTATAGGCGAAACCATCACCCGCCTCAACCGAGCGTTTTGAACTCAAACCGGCCAAAATTGATGAATTAATTAATGATAGAGTTATCACCACTTAATGGACCACAAATGCTTCAACAATTAACTGAGATAAACGCTTGAAGGTTACAAAATCGATCGAGGAAGACGAAGAGGACGAAATCCTCTGTCGGCTCGAAATCGGCTCAAACAAGCGTTCGTGGCTTGGCGGCTCGTGGGCCGACTCAACGGCTTGGGCCGGCTTAACATTTGGGCTGAAGCACACATTCTCCCACTTGGTCCATATTTAACTTGATGTGATAACTAAGATCATCAATTTTTCAAACTTTAAGAAATAAATATATGAATTATGGCGATAAGTCCTCTAATAATGAGTAATATCTTCCATGTATTACAATATATTAATTTCTCAAGTCATCCGGTAACTTTACTTTATAAATAAACCCTATGTTTATTCTTTGTCCAACTTAATGATATTCTCAAAATAATTAATGTGCACACAATTTTAAGAAATCTCACAACAATAAAATAGAAATTTTCAATATCATTGTTCATACAATGAAAATTACAAAATGAAACTCAATCCCATTTCAGTTACAAGATCATTGAACCGTAATGGTGGCATGCCTTTAGTCAAATGATCAGCGATCATCAATTCAGTGCTGATATGCTCAATAGCAATTTCCTTTCCTTTAATGCGCTCCTTTATGGCTAAAAACTGAATGTCAATATATTTACTTCGACTGCTACTTTTGTTATTTTTAACCAGGCAAACAGCAGCTGAATTATCGCAAAAAATCTTTAATGGCCTTGAAATGGAATCAACCACTCTAAGCCTAGACATAAAATTTCTCATCCATACACCATACTTTGTAGCCTCGAAACAAGCAACGAACTCGGCCTCCATAGTGGAAGTAGCAATCAAAGTTTGCTTTGCACTCCGTCAGGATACAGCTCCACCGGCAAACAAAAATATGTAACCGGATGTTGATTTACATGAAACAACACATCCAGCGAAGTCTGAATCGGAGTAGTCCAAAACTTCCAGATTGTCGGTCCGTCTATATTTAAGCATGAAATCTTTGGTACCTTGAAGATACCTCATGACTTTCTTGGCAGCTTTCTAATGTTCAATTCCTGGATTACTCTGAAATCTTCCCAACATTCCAACCGCAAATGCTATGTCAGATCTTGTACATACCTGAGCATACATCAAACTTCCAACAACGGAAGCATATGGAATGTTCTTGATCTGTTCCTGTTCCAAATCGTTTTTCGGGCATTGGCTCAAATTGAGCCTATCACCCTTCACAATGGGTGCTACACTCGGTGAACAATCTTTCATCCGAAATCTCTCTAAAACCTTATTAATATAGGTCTCTTGAGACAAACCCAGAACACAACGCGGTCTGTCTCGATGTATTTTTATGCCAATGACATAAGATGCATCACCCATATCTTTCATTTCAAAATTTTTAGAGAGAAATTGTTTCACCTCATACAACAACCCTTTATCATTGGATGCAAGTAAAATATCATCCACATATAAGACAAGGAAATAAGTCTTACTCCCACTGACCTTCTGGTATATACATTGATCCAAAATATTCTCTTCAAAACCGAATGAAGAGATAATTTCATCAAACTTCAAATACCATTGACGGGATGCTTGTTTCAATCCATATATGGACTTTTTTAATTTACACACCAATTGCTCACCATCACTAGAGGAGAATCCTTCTGGTTGTTTCATGTAAACCTCTTCCTCTAGATCACCATTTAAAAATGCTGTTTTCACATCCATTTGTTGCAATTCCATATCAAAATGAGCAACCAATGCCAAAATTATACGAAGAGAGTCCTTTTTAGATACAGGAGAAAAAGTCTCCTTGTAATCAATTCCTTCTTTCTGAGTATATCCCTTAACAACGAGTCTTACCTTATATCTTTCGATATTACCTAATGAGTCTTTTTTTATTTTGAAAACCCATTACACCCTATGGCTTTCGCCCCTTTAGGCAATTCAACAAGATCCCAGACTCTGTTGCTACTCATGAAACACATCTCTTCTTTCATAGTATTGTGCCATAATTGTGATTCATTACAACTCATGGCTTGTGAAAACGTTTCAGGATCATTTTCAGCTCCCACATTGTAGTCAAACTCTTCCAGATATACAATATAATCACTAGGGATTGCTGACTTTCTCATTCTAGAAGACCTTCTTAATATTGTATCATCATCCTCAACAGAAGTATGTTGTACAACTATTTCAGATAAGTCCTGAATTTCATGGTCAACTGGAATAGGATCAACATTTTGTGGAATGACATTGATTGGTTGTTCAACACCAAATTAATCTTGAGGGGTGTTGCATACATCAATCAACCTATCATATGAAGTGGAGGGTTGAGAATCTAAATGATCAGTTCTTGATCATTTTCTCCCACTCATTAAGTCATTCTCAAGAAATTTTACATTTCTTGATTCCATAATTCTAGTGGTATGAGATGGACAGTAAAATCTGTATCCCTTAGACCGTTCAGCATATCCAATGAATTGCCCACTTATAGTCCTTGGGTCCAATTTCTTTTCTTGTGGGTTATAAATTCTTACTTCGGATGGGCATCCCCATACGCGTACATGTTGCAAACTCGATTTCCAACCTTTCCATAACTCAAAAGGAGTTTTTGGAACAGCTTTTGTTGGGACCCGGTTTAATATGTACACCGCGGTTTTAAGAGTTTCACTCCACAAAGATTTTAAAAGTTCGGAGTTACTAAGCATACTCCTCACCATGTCCAATAATGTTCGATTTCTTCTTTCTGCTACACCATTTTGGTCCGGAGAATCAGGCATAGTGTATTAGGCAATAATCTCATGTTCTTGAGGAAACTTTGCAAATGGACCAAGTATTTGTCCATCTTCAGTATATCTATCATAATACTCTCCACCTCTATCTGATCTCATAATTTTGATATTTTTTTCAGTTTATTTCTCTACTTCTGCTTTAAATAATTTAAAATTATCCAAGGCTTCATATTTATTATGAAGCAAGTAAAGATACATATATCGTGAGAAAATCATCAATAAAGGTGATGAAATATTTTGGGCCATATGAATCTATATCAGGACTACAAATGTCAGTATGTATGATTTCTAATATGTCCGAACTCCTCTTGGCATTTTTCTTAGTCTTGTTGGTCTGCTTTCCTTTAATGCAGTCCACACAAGTCTCAAAGTTAGTAAAATCTAGAGTACTAAGTATTCCATCATTTACCAACCTTTTGATTCTATCAATGGAGATATGTCATAATCTCCTATGCCACAACATCAAGGAATATTCATTCATAACACATCTTTTAATTCCATTATTAACATGCACAGTATTGAAATTAGTATTGTTTTGCAAATTCAAACAATAAAGACTATCTGATAGTGTACCATTCCCAATAATATCAGACTTATAAGATAAACTGAATAATGAGTCTAAAAATATAAAGGAATATCCAAATGGTACAAGTCTAGAAATAGAAATCAAATTTCTAGAAAAATTTGAAATATAAAAGGTCTTTTCCAATGTCAAAATAAAACCACTACTCAAAATTAAATTGCATGTTCCAATGGCCTCTACATATGAACGCATCTTGTTTCCGGAGAAGATGCATTGTTCACTGCCCACTGGTTTCCTTAGGTTTTGTAAGCCCTGTAAGGAATTAGAAATATAGATTGTTGAACCAGAGTCAATCCACCATGTGTTATGTGTAACATTAACCATATTAGATTCATAACATACAAAAGAGAATGGATTACCTTTCTTTTCAAGCCAATTTTGATACTTGAAACAGTCCTTCTTTACGTGTCCTTTCTTTTTACAGAAGAAGCACTTGGACTCTTTCTTGATATCAGATTGGGGAGGTATTTTACCTTTTCCCTTTGATTTGGCCTGCGTCTTGAACCTTCCTTCTTTTTGCATGAAGACGCTCTCACTTTGCTCCATCATGAGCCTTCCTTCCTCTTGAACACACATGGTCATGAGTTCATTTATTGACCATTTATCCTTATGTGTGTTATAAGAGATTTTAAAAGGCCCATATTGTGGTGGAAGCGAATTTAAAATATAATGTACAATGAAAGGTTCAGACATTTTCACCTCTAAATTTTTCAGTTAAGCTGCAATATCCCTCATTTATATTATGTGCTCACGCACGCCCTTAACACTGGTAAGCCTAATAGATGAGAACTTCATTATTAGGGTGCTTGCAAGTGCCTTATCTAAAGTCACAAATTGTTCATCAATTGCCTTCAGTAAATCTTGCACCTTATTATGCTGGTCGACAGAATCACGAATACCAGCAGAAATTTTTGTCTTTATGAACATTAAACTGAGGTAATTAGATCGTTTCCAGCGTTCATAAAGAGTTACCTCATCCGGAGTGCTGGTAAGGGTAAGAGCCGGTGGTTCGTCTTTCCGGATAGCATAATCGATATCCAGCCACCCTAAGTGAAGAAGAATTCTATCCTTCCACACTTTATAGTTGTCACCTTTTAGTTCGGAAATTTCACATCTAATATTGAAAAGATTTACAGATTGAATAGCTGTATAAAAATAAATACATGCTTAACATCCAAAATTGAGGCTAACAAATTATAAAATTATGTTTTACCAATGTAAAGCATACATCATGAATCAATTGACATAAAAATTACCTGTGTGCCAAATTCTTAATTCAAGTAGATTCATGTCCAAAAAGTGATAGAACTATCAAATTTATTCCTTTCTTAATCCCTGTGGGCAAATTAAGAAAAATAGTTTGACATTTTATCCTGATTAATTAATTTAATATAATAAAATTTTCTGTGGGATAAATTTTATTATATCAAAATAATTACTACAATTTATGTCTTTATACCACACGTGATAATAAAAAAATAATTTTATTAATTAAGGGTGCTGTGGCTAATTCTCAATTAATTAAATTATTTTAATCACAACACATTATTTATACATATATACAATTATATTCTGGATATTATATTTTATACTTTATATATAATAATATAATTATATATATATATAAATATATACGTATATATAATATATATATACTCTGTATGAAAATATAAATACAATTGAAATACGGAAAATAGCGCAAGGCGCTCAGCAGCGCAAGCGGCAAATGCCGCTTCTCCCTCCTCCGCGTCCAGGGTTCGAATCCCGTCAGCCGCGTCCGAGTTTCTTTTTCAGTTCTGCTACAGTGATGGGCCAGATAATCTGGGCCACGATCGAAAAGTTTGGGCCGCAAACGTAATCGGCCCAAGCCGATAAATAATAATTTGTTTTTTTTTTAATCAAAACTGTAGCAAAACGACGCCGTTTTAATAACCGAATTCGTTCCAACGAAACGACGTCGTTTTGAAGCTTAAAACAGAAGCCTAAAAACGACGACGTTTATAACTGCCGAAACAGAAAACGACGCCGTTCAAGTCGTCGTCTACCTTCGTCAGTTTCGCCCAAACCCGACAACGAACGACTCGACCCGAATGCCAGACCCGATTCAAACAGCACCATACGAACACCATAAATGACAAAAAATATATGGAAATTTCAGAAATTTAATTTCCCATCGATTTTCAGTGCTCGTTTGAACCGAATCTTCAAAAAAAATGAAGACTTTAGGTTTTTTTGATTTCGGGAAAAATCGAAAAAACACAGAACAACAAAGGCAGAGTTGAAGCCTTTCTCTGATACCAAATGTTAGAAATTTATGTGGCTAAAACAACCACAAAAGCGGAATTTAGAATCAATTAATATACCTCCGGCCATTTGGTGCTCTATTTTTGGACGTTCGATTCGGACCGGCTCCGTGCTTCTGGACACTCCTTCACTCGTTTAGATGGTGTATTACTTGAGTTGGATGCCAGGGACAAAGTCAAAAGGTTCAATTTATAGGCGAAACCATCACCCGCCTCAACCGAGCGTTTTGAACTCAAACCGGCCAAAATTGATGAATTAACTTAATGGGAGAGTTATCACCACTTAATGGACCACAAATGTTTCAGCAATTAATTGAGATAAACGCTTGAAGGTTACAAAATCGATCGAGGAAGACGAAGAGGATGAAATCCTCTGTCGGCTCGAAATCGGCTCAAACAAGCGTTCGTGGCTTGGCGGCTCGTGGGCCGACTCAACGGCTTGGGCCGGCTCAACATTTGGGCTGAAGCACACAAAATATTTATACCAATTGATTGGGACTTCCTTGACAACTAGCTTTATACCCAAGTGAGTCATGTGTGAGGATTGTAATAAGTCAAGTGGATTTAAATGTATCATAGGATTTGACCAGGTAAATTGATAGTTAAGTAAAATTGTTTCAAAAGATGGATAATGATAATCTCTAAATCAAGGTTCTAAAGATTGTGTTATGCAAAAGAATGCTCATTACATTCTTTGTCAAATCCTCTCATATTAGAGAGAGGCTTCAGTAGTTTGGAAATATGTATGCAGTGGAGAATTCTTTAGAGTGTGATATTAAATCAAGAGAAAATTACACGTGTCTCTTAATTTTCAACCCATAAGCTAACACTCGTAATTGGCGACTTTCATATGACTCTCTAATCTAACCGTTGCAAACGATGGGGTAATGTTATCTTGAAATGGAGGGGTTTTGACCATCCAACCAAATCCTTCCTAAGATGTCAAGGATTCAATTGTCAACCTATTGTAAGCTCAAATACATTTGGGTTTCAATACTCCCTATGCTCTAGTTCTCTTTTGGGTTCACGTGCCAAGTATTAGGTTTCATTATATATGAGCTTAGTCATGCATTTGGGTCTTGTTGCATGTGTGTCCCATCTGCTTGGGCCTTTATGACCTTTATATGTGCTCTCTTATAAAGGAAAGGTTCGAGCTCTAATGTTATATTCAAGTGTCTAGACAAGGTCCTTAGACATATGTGCTAAATGTTTATCATTGTTGGCCAATCGTCCTTTGGTCTAACCATATTTAAGGTGAGGTGACTATCTTGATGTTTAGACTGGTTGCATTAATGCAAGGTGAATAGGGGGCATTTTGATTCTTCCTTAGGCTGATGTGATCTTTGTACATATGGTGCCTTATGTTTGGTTGATGGCTAGCATTACACCTGCTCGATATATGATTCCTTACCATATTCTTTAGATTCATTCGGATTTTCCTCAAACCCTACACCACAGGTGGCTTCGCTAGATGGCTTGGCCTGACCCTTCTTCCATGCTTCTTTCTTCTTAAGGAAACTCTGCCAAAGTGTATCCCTAACCTACTTTTTCTCTCTCTCCCACGTTATGTAACCAAGGTGAGAGATATCACTTGCCTTTTATGTCCTTTAGCATTATTTCCTCATCTTTGGCAATCTATGGCGTGGTGTAAATCTAAGAATGATACTCCATTCTCAAGGAGTTCCGCCTGATCTCACCCACCTACATGTAGAGTCTTTTCTGTTGGCCCAAAACGGAAGACACGGTGGCTGCTTGGACAGACCACTCGAATGCCAACAGAGATGAACGCTCGGACGGACGGGCAACAGTGGATATAGAATGAGTGAGAAAATACACACACGAGATTTTAACGTGGAAAGACCCTTCTCAACCAAGAAAAAAACCACAAAAGAATACATTATAAATAGTAGATTGTTTATAAGAATATTAGCTACATAAGCCCAAAACAAAGAAAACAATCACAAGTGTATATCTCTCAATCTATCTAGAAAGGTTCTCTCTTTCTCTATCTTTACAGCAAAAGATTGCCCACAGCTTTCTTTATGCACGCTCAAGTGATACCCCACAAACAAGGAGCACAAATATATATATATATATACAAGGAAGCTAGTGGGCAACCAGCCACCCTAGCAGTAGGGTAGCAGGACCACGCCTCCTAGGCCTACCACAGCAGGCGCACGCCTGGCGTGCAGAGTGGTAGGCCTGTCACCAATTGAAAGTTGTAGCCGCCTCAAACTTTCAATTAGGGTAGGCCAACTACCCACCTGCAGACGTAGCTGTAGCAGACCTACGGAGAGAGAGTCAACACCTAGGCTTTTAGAGTCCTTGTCCATATCTTTAGCTACCTCTCGGACAAGGCTCCTCCAACTGGTTCTCAACTATTTTGACAAACTTCTCGGACTGATGTTTTCGGACCTCTCCAAAAGTCCACGTCCATTTTCTTCTACCTGTCCGCGGACATTTTTTTTCACATGTTTGCGGCCAAAACACCACAAAGGGAGTAACCCCAACAAACTTCTCCTCACGACCGAGTGGGAGCGAAGTTAGTTAGACCAGCAATGTCACAATAATCTTCTAACTTTTCCTTTGGCAAAACCTTGGTCAACATGTCCGAGCCATTCTCATCCGTCCGGACCTTTCCAATTGATAGCTGCCCATCATCAAAAATATCTCTCACCCAATAATATCGCACGTCAATGTGTTTCGACCTGGAATGGAATGAGGAGTTTTTGCACAAGTGAATAGCACTTTGGCTATCACAAAGGACCTCATACGTTTATTGCCTTAGACCCAACTCTTGGACGAGTCTTTTTATCCATAATATTTCCTTGTAGGCCTCGGTCACGACAATGAACTCTGCCTCCGTAGTCGAGAGGGCAACGCACTTCTGCAACTTGAACTGTCAGGAGACTATCCCTCCCGCAAATTTCACCAAGTACCTAGACGTTGATTTCCGACAGTCAACGTCCCCGGCCATGTCGGTGTCCGTCTACCCAACCAGCTAAAGCTTTTTCCCTCCAAAATGTAAACACATCTTTGAAGTCCCACAGAGATATCTGAAAATCCATTTCACCGTGGACCAATGCTCCATCCCTAGGTTTGAGAGAAACCGGCTGACAAGACCAACCGCATGAGCAATATCTAGCCGCGTATACACAGTAGCGTACATCAGACTACCAACGGCCAAGGAGTAAGGAATCTTACTCATGCATACTTTCTCTGTGTCCGAGGACAGATACTGCTACTTGCTCAGCCTAAAGTGGTTGGCAAGAGGGGTATTGACAGGTTTGGAACTTTCCATGTTGAATCGTTGAAACACCTTTTCATCATAGCCTTCCTAGGACAACCAAAACTTCTTGTCCCCTCGGTCATGAAAAATTCTGATCCCTAAAATCTACTTCGCCTGTCCGAGGTCCTTTATGGCAAAAGACTACCTCAGTTGCTCTTTTAGCTCATTGATCCGAGCATTGTTCTATCCAACAACCAGCATATCATCCGTATAAAGGAGGAGGATGACGAAGTCGTTCTTGGAAAATCTTTGGACAAAGACACAGTAGTTGGAAATAGTCTTATGATATCCTTGTCCGATCATGACAAACTCAAACTTCGGGACCACTGTCTCGGAGCTTGCTTAAACCTGTACAAACTCTTCTTCAAACGACAGACCAGTCCTTCCTTTCCCTCGACCTCGAACCCTTCTGGTTACTCAATGTAGATCTCTTCCTCAAGATTACCATGAAGAAATGTGGTCCGGACGTCCAGTTTCTCTATCTCCAGATCCAAAGCTGCTGCCAGTCTGAGCACCACACGTACCGAGAACATCTTAACAACATGTGCAAAATTTTCATCAAAGTCAACACCATTGCGTTGACTGAAGCCCTTCACACAAGTTGTGCCTTATGTCTTGGTTTCAAGGTGTCCTCGGTCGTCTTCAACCGAAAGACCCACTTATTCTTCAGGGCCTTCTTTCCCTTGGGCAGCTTAGCCAGTTCAAAGGTATGGTTCTCATAAAGAGAGGTCATTTCTTCCTTTATGGCTTCAAACCATTTAACCTTGTGAGCACTACTCATGGCCTCGCCAAAGTCCTTAGGTTCTCCTGCATCAGTGAGCAGGACGTACTTACTTGCTGCCAAGCGGACAAACGGACGTCTCCCCCTGGACGACCGTCTCACAGGGGCCACCTCGGCCTGTTGAGGGGCCAGATCTTCAACCTGATTCTCCTGAGGCGTTGGAACCACCTCATCATTGTTGCTTGCCATCCTTGGTCTGCCGTCCTCGGACTTAAGAGGTACTGGACAGACAGCGTCAACATCAATTCTGTCTGTCCAGGAAGTGTTCAATTGAGACTTCTTCTCTTTTCCAATGTCCTCGATGGTCTTTTCTTTAACAAAGACCGCGTCTTGAAATTGGACCAGCTTCCTTTCCATTGGGTCATAGAATCTATACCCAAATTTGTCCTCACCGTAGCCCAAAAAGACGCATTACTTCGTCTTTGGCTCTAGCTTGCTCCTCTTATCTCTCAGAACATGAACAAAGGCCTTGTAACCAAATGTCCGAAGATAGTTGTAAGCTGGCTACTTCCCGGTCCAGATTCTTTTTGGGACTTTCCCGTCAAAAGGCTTATTGGACGACCGGTTGATCACGTGGGCGGCCGCCTTCAAAGCCTCGGCCAAAAGGATCCCAGAAGCCTGGCCTCGGACAACAAGCACCTGACTCTTTCCATCAGGGTACGGTTCATCCTCTAGGCCATGCCGTTTGTGGCGTCTTTGGTGGAGTCATCTGATGTTTGATGCCGTGTGCTCTGCAATAGGCATCAAAAGTCCCAATATACTCTCCACCGTTGTCACTCTGGACAGCCTTTAACTTCCTCCTGTCTCATGCTCAACGAGGACATAGAACTACTCAAATATTCCTACGACCTGATCCTTGGTCTTGAGCGGGAATACCCACAGCTTCCTCGAGCAATCGTCAATGAAGAAGACAAAATATTGTGCTCCTCCAGAAGACCTTTCCGGGAGGGGTCCACACACATCTGTGTGTACAAGCTCTAGGACCTCGAACCTTCTGGATGATGCGTCTCCCTGAAAGGAGATTCTCCGTTGCTTCCTCGCCATGCAGTGAGGGTAAGTCCTCGTCCTTTCTTCATCCAACTTTGGGATGAGACCCTTCTTAGCCAGATGACTCATGCCCCTCTCACTCATGTGTCCGAGCGTTTTATGCCACAGACCCGAGGACTCCATACATCTTGTGGCATTCACCTCTGCCATCTCGGCCATGGCTTTCAGAGCATAAAGGCCTAAGGTCTTTCCTCCTCGGGCAACCACCATAGATCCCTTTGTCAGCTTGAAACCGCCGTCACAAAAGACGCTGCAGTAGCCTTTGTCATCAAACTGTCCTACTAAAATGATATTCATATGAATATCCGGGATATGTCGGACGTCCCTCAAAATCAGTTGGGCTCCATTATTTGTCACCAAGGAGACGTCGCCCCGTCCAATGATCTCGGACGTCTCCATGTTGCCCATCTTCAACACTTCGAGGGCACTCAGAGTGTAAGTAGATAACAACTCTCTCCTGGAGGTGACATGTATAGATGCGCCAAAATCCACCACCCAGTCATAGGCCTGCTCAGCCACGGTCACAGAGTCCTCAGACTCGCAGGTCAAAAAGAGGTCACCTCCAGTGATGACAGAGACCGATGACTCTTCTTGTCCTTGTCCCTTCTCGGCCTTGTCCTTTCCAGTGTTTTCACACTTTCACTTGTAACAAAACCTCTTGATGTGTCCCTTCTTGCCACAATGATGGCACTCCATGTTCTGGTACTGAGAACGTGACTTACTCCGTTCTTTGTCTTCAGATTTTGGGCCACGTCCTCGGCTCCTTCCCCTTAATTCGGTGACAAGGACCTCGGAGTGCTGAGAGGTGGACGTACCCTGAGACCGGCATCTCATCTCCTCGTTCAGCACAGCTTCTTTAGCCATCTCCAAAGTCACTACGCCGTCAGGAGCTGTGTTGGCAATGGTGATCCTCATGACCTCCCATGAGTCCGGGAGGGTTTCCAGGAGCCAGAGCCCGAGCACCTCATCCTCAAATTTGATCCCCATGCCACACAGCTGATCCACATAGTCCTGAAATTTGTTCAGGTGGTCAGCGATAGATGAGCCGTCCTTGTACCGAATCTGCACGAGCCTCATCATGTGAAAGATTTTATTATTGTCGGTCTTGGAGGCGTATAGCTTTTGTAATTTCTCCCACAATGTCTTAGCATTCGTCTCTCCTCTGGCGTGGTTATACACATTATCATCTACAAACTGCCGGATATAGCTGCACACTTGCTTGTGCTCCAACACCCACTTCTCGTTCGATTTTGCCACTAGCTTTTATGTGGCAAAAATCGGATTGTGCATGCACTTCACAAAGAGCAAGTCCGATATCTTGCTCTACCGAGTGTCAAAATTGATTCCGTTTAAGCAAGTCATTTTACTCCCGACCTCCATAGCAGCCAGCAACAAGGTCACTGTTCAAAGAACCTGTCTCTGATACCACTTGTTGGCGCAAAACAAAAGACACGATGACCTCTCGGACATACCACTTGGGACGCCACAGAGATGAGCACTCAGACGGACAGGCAATAGTAGATATAGAATGAGTGAGAAAATACATACACGAGATTTTAACATGGAAAGACCCTTTGCAACCAAGGAAAAATCACAAAAAAATGCACTATAAATAATTGATTGTTTACAAGAATGTCAGCTTCACAAGCCCAAAATAAAAAAACAATCACAAGTATATATCTCTCAATCTCTCTAGAAAAGTGTCTCTCTCTCTCTCTCTATCTTTACAACAAAAACTAACCCACAGCTCTCTCTATGCATACTCAAATGATACCCCACAAACAAATAGCACAATATATATATATATATATATACACAAGGAAGCTAGTGGGTGGCCAGCCACCCTAGCAGTAGGGTGGCAGGACCACGCCTCCTAGGCCTATCACAGCAGACGCACGCCTAGCGTGCAGAGTGGCAGGCCTATCGCCCATTGGAAGTTATAGTCACCTCAAACTTCCAATTAGGGTAGGCCAACTGCTTACCTGCAAACGTAGCTGTAGTAGACCTACGGAGAGAGAGTCAGCACCTAGGCTTTCAGAATCCCCGTCCATATATTCAGCTACCTCTCGGACAAGATTCCTCCAACTGGTCCTCGTCCATTTTGACAGACTTTTCGGACTGATGTTCTCGGACTTCTCCAAAAGTCCGCGTACATTTTCTTCCACCTATCCGCGAACATTTTCTTCTACATGTCCACGGTCAAAACACCATGAAGGGAGTGACCTTAACATTTTCAATGCTCGAGAGGATTCATGTGTGTAAAAGGTAGCAATGAAAGCAAAAGTATGTTTCTTCTTACTCGGTGATTTTGTTATCATCTTGAATGCTTTTTTATATTCCACTTGCCACGCTCCATGCCTATGCCATGAGATACATGGTTGATCTGTGTGTGTTTTTAGACTACAAGCATTGTAGTAGTGCTGACTATGGTAAAGTGTGCTTTCAAGTTATCTGAGGGGAGCCTCCAATTGGAACTCAGTCAATCCGTGGCTCCAAAATCGATTCATGGGTGATTAAATCTGTATACCTTTGTTACATAAGCTATATGAAGTTATAGAAACGAAACCTCAACTTTCAAATGTCAAAATTTCATAGACCATCTCTAATTGTATGAGCTATACCTCAAACTTTAGATATCTAAGTTCTATAACTTATCTTGAATCAAACAGTTTGAGTTAAATTTTACAATGGCATAAACAAACTCTTTATTTGAACTTCAATACTCCCAATTGCACAAGTTTGATCCTCCAATGATTCAATCATCAGCAAGGGGGCACCAATTGAACCATTCCTCAAAGTCAAAATCCAAATCGTCAAATACGTCACTAAGTATTTGAAAACATTCTCTAATATTATTTGTTGTCGTGTCCAAGATGTACCATAAAATATTAAAAATTAATTATTAGGTAATAACATTGTGTCAATAAATTTTTAACAATAATTGAATCATAAAAAATAATTTAAATTATGTTTATGTATTTCTATTGTGCAACGCTGATATTATTAAAAACAACTATACATAATAGGACCATCAAGATTATAACCACTCTGCAGATAATATATTGTCATGAATATTGCAAATATAAGCCAATTACCAACAAGACGAATATATAAAATTCTCCATAAAAAGCTAACAACAATTTGTGAAAAGTTCACAATCAACCTCCGTTACCCTCCGCTATTGCACTTCTCAGTAAATCAAAAAGGAAGAGAAAAGTGCGGTGGGCCAAAGCCTCCATAAATAATATCTATGAATGTATACAAACTAACATATGCCCTAAAAAAGGGCACGGTTCACAATGCAATACAACAATGACTATAAATATAAAGAATGAAACAAATATCAAATAGAGTTTGAATACCACATTTTCAAAAGAAACATTCTACAACTACAATTAAGCAAACTCACGAATATTTAAACCAATGGGCAACGACTTTCTCATTGGAACCAACGGTGAGTAGTAAGGAATTAGGTTGTGATTAGTAAGTAATCAATGGTGAAAAGGTTAAGGAGTTTCCTAATCCCAATATATTTTGACCCTTTTTTAAATTATGAAATTAAAACACATACAAATATATAATATACATAAAAATATTATCGAATTTAGATGTATATGAATATCCAACAAATTTAAATAGTAAGTACAACAAATAATAAATAGGCAGGTCAAGATTTTTGGTGATGAATAAAAACCTTAATGACTACGGTTATCAAGTAAAACCTACCAGACTTCTACAACTAGTAAAAATAATACACTAAGAAAGTCAACTTATAAATTAATTTATATATATATACTAAATTTTAGCTGACTTATTTCTAATTTGTAACCCCCACCAAGAAATTTCTTAGATTTACTTTTAGCAACAAAATCGGATACCTTTTAGTCTTCTTATCAATATCATTTCACAAGTCATAGAATTTTCTCATACCATTGGATCTCAATTTTCACGCCACCTATGTTTTAAATGAAGGCTATCAAGCAGGAAAAGGTATTTACAATAGAGAATATTTTAATAAAAGTATAATAAAAAGACCTTGATATTAGAACTCAACAATAAATAAAAGGTTTTCTCAAAAGGAGCTTTTCATAAGCATCAAAGGAGATAATTTTTAGAGTAGTCGCTTTTTCAAATTTTTTTAATTGTTGTTTAAGTTGTGGAAGGAAGGCATATATAAAGAAGGTAAAAAATTAGGTAAAAAAGATACAACAAGGAAAAGGTCCATTCCCCCATGCATGAACGCTACTTAGGAGCGGACTATAATACACAGGGTTTATACACCCTGCGCTGGTATGTTGCTCAAGCACTCATAAGATATGGATAATCTGTGTAAAGGGTGCTCATGTGTGACTCATGAGCATATCGAGCGTGCGCAATTTGGGAAGAGGGCGCTCATGCGCGGTTCAAGCGTACATCAAGTATGCTCAATATGTACAAGGACACTCGTGTGCGTATCGGGTACATATCGAGTGTGGACAATCTGGACAAAGAGTGTAGACCTGGCACAAGTCAGCTATCGATATTGGAAGTTACATATTTATAAATATTGGGCATGAATTACCATGGATCTTCATGATGCATGATAATACTCTAATAACCAACTAGACCCGATTCGTAATGCTCGATTCCCTATTCAATTGATTTTGTATTATAAGTTTATTTCGAGTATAATAAATTTAATTATGTAGTGTAAATTTTAAAAAAATTCAGAATATGGATGTAATTTTGGTGCCTGAAGGACACTCGATGCATGTTAGTACTCCCTTGCCAGATTAGGCGTGCTCGAGGAGCCCCTAAGACGGTGCTTGAGCACGGATTCCAAAGTGTTGGCACTTGAGGCGGTACTAATGCATCAATTAAATTAGGTGTGGCGCCTAACATGCGTCCGACATGAGCTAGTGTGTCGATTTGACTATATAAGGACCACACACACTGTGCGATGAGAAGAAGAAGAGAGAAATAGGAAGGAAAGGAAGAAAGAGGAAGAAAAGAATGAGGATTTTGAAGCAACCTTTTGTCAGATCTGTAAGATTACAGGTTGAAGTATTCTTTAGTCAATCTTTTAATTTTTAGTTTTTCGATTTGTGCATGTTTTAGATTTTTTTATACGTTTTATTTGTATCGATTGGCATACTTGATATTTCGATTGAGATTTATAGATTTTACTCGCAATTGGGATTTGGTTGGTTTTGTACATTTATAACTCTTGGTTTTTATTTTGGAATATGTATTTGAGTACGAGACCGTATTCGAACTTTTGTTGATACGATATTGTGGATATTTAAATTTTTACATTTATGGATTTTTGTATATGTTTTGATTCTCTTCGTACCATTTATAGATGCATCAGTTTGCTACATATTATATACTGATACTCGCTGAACTTTCAACTTGTGTTTTCATTGTTTTTTATCTCTTCAGATTACTAGGCCACTAATACATTGCGGAGAGCTCGGAGGTATTCAACTTTTTTTTCTTGTATATTTTTTCTTTTTACTTGCCAGCACATTTAACATATTTATAATTTGAGGAATCAGGGCTAATATGCTTTATTAGCTAATGAAACGGTCAATTGAAGAAATGATTATGTTTAGTCCACACAATCTAAGGCCATATCCTACATAATACACATTGAGATGGTGGTATATACTTATTATATCCAAGTAGATTGAGCCAAAAGCCACCTTTATTGCCCCGTAACGTTTGGGATAATTCCTTAATTTTTACTATAATATTATAAGATATATCAAAAAATACTATCATCTGAAATAAATTTTTTGTTCGATTTTCTTAATTCTTAAAATTCTTAATGAAAGCTTCTATACTTACTCTTACTTTTTCTTCTCGATTTTCTCATCTCTAAGAAAAAATAATCACTTTTATGGTATCATATAAGTTTTCACTCACGCTTAAACTTGACATATATATACATCAAACAACCACAATAATGCATAATGTAAAAATAAAGCCATATAAATTTTTATATGTGTTGAAATAATTTTTAAGCTATATATATCTCGGTTTCCAATTCATAAACCCATGATTATCTTGTTCATCAACTGAACCAGTTATTAATAGGTTCACCAACCAGTTTAGCCATTAACCGATTCATTAACCAGTTCAACAACTTTGTAATATTTTGCCGGTTTTAGATGCTAGTTCATCATCCTAACCGGTTTACTATCATGTGTAAATTAAATAATCGGTTCATCATTTTCTGCAACATGTATAAATGGGGTCATTTCCTTAAATTATATAATGGGTTCTTCAGCCTGTTTGCTAAAATCGGTTCACTATCACTTTTTGAAGCTGGTTCTTATAATGGTCAACTGGTTCATATGATATTTAGTTGGTTTACTGTCTTAACATATCATATATAACCGGTTCATCAATATATTTTCAACTGATTCACACAGATTAACAAAATTGTCAAACTGGTAGAGCAATCGGTTCAGGTACATCATCTGATTTTGGCACCGGTTCAGTGGCCAGTTTACCATATAAAATTATTTTGACCGTGTTTTCAAAATCAGCATATAATTTTGGACCAATTCATGTAAAATCTCAAATTTTATACTTGTCAAATTCAAAATTATACACTGATTTCTGATACCAAAATCAGTATCTGACCAGTTTAGTGACACATAATTTTCTTTAGGCTGAACCGGTCAGTTTTTTAAAACGGATTTCAATATCAACTTCATGACATATTATCCAGTTCATTAAAGTTTCAAAATTAATTTTTATAGGGTTTGAATCGATTAAAAATTCTGGAGAAAATATCAGCATCAGCAGCTGATTATTTTCATTTGGTTTAGGCTATAGATTAATTCTATTTTCATTGAATCGGCTTGTTTTATTATGAATAATTTTACTACAAAAATATGGTGATTTAGCCAACTTCATGAAGTATCTAAATTAAAAGTTTCATAGGATGAATCGATTAAATTTAGTATGTAAAAATCAATACATTAGCATGGTATAGAAATCGACTTTCATGGAACATGAATATGATTTTTGCCTATTTTAGTATGATGGTGGCATGAATTTAAAGTATTGGAATAACAATACTTGAAGATAACAGTAAAAATTCAACACTAATCGAAGAAGATAGCTGTGTTCTTGCCTACATTAATTTAAAACTTAAATTGAACTCCTTAACTCACATAGCCGGTTTACCCTCTCGGTTCTATTTTCTCCCTCTATTTTGTTTGGCTTTTCCTTCTGTTTTCTCTCAATTCTTTTCTTCTTTCTTTTCATTTTTGCTTTTATTTACCTACTAATTTGGCTGAGTCAATCCCAGGTTAATATGCTACTGCCACCTCTTAGTTTGTTGTTCAAATTTCAGCTTCCTCCCCTTGATGATTCAGCTAAATTTTAGCTAACCTGTTTGCCTCAAGATTTGCCATTTATTAATGCCTTATTGGAGCCTAAACTCAGCTGAAATTGATACATATTTGGGCCTCAATATGCTATGTGTCTTCTTTCTTATTATGCCATATATCACTTCTAATTCCTCATTAGTTTAATAGTTAGCAGAGTGAGTGGAGATTATGTCGTGTTCCCCCTCTCTAATTTCCCAATTCTGAAATTTTTGGCTAAGTGTTTGTATTGCCATGTGTCCTCCTTATAATTTTCATTAATTTAATGTTAGTGGGGGTTAGTGTTAGTGGGATTAATTTAATGTTGGAATTGGTTAAGTGTTGGAAATAATCCAAGTGTTGATTGAGTCATGCCCCTTACTTCCCTTCTTTTCTCAATTTTTCTAAGTATATTAAGACTTTGTTGTGGCTTTTGGGTCTCCCTACCTAATATAATTTAGCTATAAATTTAATTATATTGCTGTCCGGATGATATGGTAGCTACCAGCCTGCTCTTGTGCCGATCATACTATTAATTTTATCAATCAAAACTAAATTGGTTACAAAATCAGGTATATCGATTAAATTTTATACCATTGTGGCATCTCGGATTAAATCTCAAATTTTCAAACGTATAGCATAATTATCAAAATAAATATATTCATGAAATTTCAATATTTACGGTTTCGGCTTTGTATTCGTATTCGATGAATTTTTGGTATTATTTGAGTGGTGGATAGGATAATGATAGTATGTTGTATTGTTGAGAAGTCAATATTTAGATTATTAATTACTTTCATATTTATGGCGTATGGTTTGTGATGGATCTATAAGTTATTTATAATGTTGTTGCCACCTTTTCCTAATGAAATTTCAAGTAGGTCATGATTATGAAATCTGGATGAGTAGTCTGAAGAGGTCATATAAGCGATTGGTATTCTTGTTTGCTATCATTGTAAATGTTTTGGTAGTATGGTAACACTGTCAAGTCACGTCTGGATTTGGAGGTTTTATATTGGTTATAGTTTTATTTTTGAGATTTTAATTGAGGATTATAATTATTCTTAATTATTATTAAGACAGGACCTACTTTATTCCGAGGCCATGACAATGGATGGTATCAAAAAAAAGTCGTAAGGAGAGGTGTTTTAGGTTAATTTTGTTATTTAGATATTTTGTATGATAGGTATCATCATTGCAGATGTAGAGAATCAGATTCAAACCGCGTTGACAATTACTTAGTGATGATGGGCTGTATGAGTGATATCATGGATTGTATGATACAACAGCAAGATGAAAACTTAGCCGTCATGAGAAGGATGGTTGACTAGGGGCTCGGTAGATTGCCCTTTGATCGTTTCAAAAATGAGCATGTCGTAGAGTTTTTAGGGGAGTTTGTTCTTATCAAAATAGAAAATTGGATTTAAAGAGTGAAAAAATTGTTTGTGGTGATTGACTGTCTCAACGAGGACAAAGTAAAATTTGTCGCATATAAGTTGGAAGGAGAGGCGAGTCATTGGTGGTCCACCCAATGCCGAATTTTGGGAATGGATCATGAGGAGATATCATGGGATGTATTTGCGGTGTCATTTATGAAGAAATTTTTTTCATCTAATGTTTGGGAGATCTAAGAGGACAAATTCAGCCAATTGTAGTAAGGGGATGAAATTGTGGTGGAGTATGATACAAAATTTAGTGAATTATATCACTTTGCTCTATACGTAGTGACAGATGAGGCCTGAAGAGTCTAGACATTTTTGCAAGGGCTACAAGATTCGATTGGAAAGTAGTTTGTGCCCCTCTGATTATGGACGTACAATGAAGTGCTTGATAGGGCTCTACTTATTGAGTAAGAGTAGTTGATCAAGAAATATTTTGAAAGGAGGTTGGAGAGTAGAAGCTAGAGTTCGAAGGTTGAAGGCTCCCACTCTAAGTCCAAGACTTAGGATAAAGGGAAATCAATCGGGATAAAATCTTCGCCAACAAAGCCTTAGTATTCAATGATGGTGTGTGAGTTTTGTGATAAGAATCATTTTGGGAGGCAATGCTATCGTCTAAGTGTAGCTTGTTTTAATTGCAACTAAGGTGACCATATGGTGAGGGATTGTCCGTTCCCCTTGGGACATTTAGAGAAGAAAACCACTATTCCTCGGAGGACTTTTGCGGCAACTGCTAAGGATGCGAGAGTAGACTTGTAATATCCTGGATTTTATTTTAGATTATTTTAATATTAATTGTGATTTTGGGTAATTTGGGCTTCATAAAAATTAATTAAATATTATAAAATTTTAAACAATATTTCGATCAATTCAGCTAGCGCCTAAAGTATGCTTATACTGTTATCCGAATATCGATGTGAATTATGAAATAATAAAAAATATAAATATAAATATAAATAATTATTTATAAATATAATAATATATAAAATAAAATAAAATATGAGGCAGTGGATCAGGGGAGAGAAGAAATGAGAGAAGAGGGGAAAAAGATGAGAGAGAGGGAGACCGACGCAGGGCTATCACCACCGCCATCGCCAAAGGTGCCAACATTGGAAATGGAAGCCAGCGAAGCCCTCTTTATGATACTACCCTCCATTTTGTGCTTCGGTATGAGGAGAGGATGGAATCTCGAACTGAAGCTAAACGGTCGCGGCCGTTGCCGCAGTTACTAAAGAAAATTGGTGAAATTAAGGTAAGGAAATCCTTCCATTCTCCTCGTGGATACTAATTTTAGGATTACATGTACCAATTTTAGGAGAAATCAGCAGAATCAAGAGAAAACGGGTGAAAGAGGGGCGGTGGAGAGAGGAGGCTACCGACGACTGTATGTGCTACCATCCATTGCTGTCATCATCGCCGGGTGCTGCCGCCGTCGCCTATGCCAGAACCACCGCCGGCGGAGAAGGAGAACATGAAGAGAGAAAGAGGCAGAACGTGATGCGGTCGAAGAGAGAGATAGGGCACACATCGACAGAGAAACGGCCCCGATTCGGATACCTCAGAGTATCATTTTGACAAATCTGCCTGAAATAAAATTGAGGCAAGTATCTGGTAACCTATTTTTCTTAATCGATTTAATATCTTATATATTTAAAATACTATTTAAAAATTTTACTAACGTGCACGTATTTTCGTAAACCCATTTGTTTATTCTAAATATGCATATATAGCTCATTGGCTAATTTGGGAGATTTTGGATACGGGCTTTATGATTTTTAAAGGTTTAATATTTTTCTGAAAACCTGAATAATTTATCAGATATTTTATATGTTTATATTAGTATGTGTGTACGAAAATGTGTATGAAATTTACATAGACTATACATTTTCACATGCATGTGCCGGGTTGTGGTTACTACATTTGGATTTTGATATTAAATATTTTGGTCAACTCCCGACGAAGAGATATTTGTTATTTAATTTTTTTTTTTGCTGACAAGAAAGGTTTAGAGTAATGACCCTTCCCATTTGGATGATTTGATTTGACCTTATAATATATTTAAATATTTTAATATCTCTTCCAACAGAGAGATATTTGTTATTTAGAAATCTTTTTTCGTTGGCAGAAAAGACTTCGGTAGTGACTCTTCCCATTTGGATAATTTGATTTGACCTTATAATATATTCGAACGACATAATATATTTAACAAATTTGAAGATTACACCTAAAATCGCAGGTAATAAAATATAATGAGTAACCCTATCCATAAAAGACAAAGTACATGGGTAGACAAGCATACTAGTCTAATTTATATTTGATATTGTTTAAGGTTATCGGGAGTATGTATAAGTCTTCATTAAGCTAATTTTTAAATAATCGAAATTCAAATTTGATGCATGATTTATATGTTTACATAGATTTGTATTGGATTTTGATTTAGATTTAGATTTAATATTTAGATTTGAGATTTACTAATTTTATCCACATATGGGCCTTGGTATACCTTGTATAAATAATTTTGACTATATGTTTTAATTCAGACATTTAGACTATCTATTGCGATACTGTTTCAGCTTCTACGTATGCTATTGGATCATCTAACTATCGAACTTTACCCCAAATTACAAGTTGATCGGGTCTTGGATTTAAACTTGAACTTCGATTGGACTTTAGAAATGGCTATTTGCCTATTAGAATCGGTCCGAATCACTTCTATTATATATATATATGGATTGGACTTTAGAATTGGCTATTTGCCTATTAGAATTGGTCCGAATCACTTCTATTATATATATATACGTCCCGATGAGAACCGTTTTCTGATTTAGATATTTAATTTAAATTTGAATATTTAATTTGAGTATGAGACTACCATTAAATTTTGGATCTTGGAATTCTATTGGATATATTTTATCGATGATTTAGATTTATTCTATTATTTGATTGGATATTTATCCATTTGACCTTCCACCTGATTTATTGAACTCCTTTTATTTAAATATGTTACTTACTGAGTATTAGACTCATATTTCCTGTTTTGTCCCTTTAGAGTAGAGAATTGAGCCATATTGCAGGAGCAAGATCGAGTTTTAGCACGGTATCGCATTCTCCGGTGAGTTTTATATTTATTTAAATAAATAGTATCAGTCATATTTAATTTATAGATGGATTTTATTGGATGTCTTTGGTGGTCAGTGTCAGCCGCATGTAGGCTTTTGGATTACATAATGAGATTTCTTGGGTGGATTTATTTATATGGATGTGTTGCTGTTATTATTTAATCTTTTTCTTACGACTTGTTTAGCAAGGTCATGATTATTTTTATTCGGATGGTTGTCTAATGAGGTCCTTTGTGAATATTTGATTTGTCAGGTTCATATATTTGGTTTATAACACCTAAATTTTTAAAATTTAATATGATTTATTGAACTTATTTAAAATTTTAAATTTTAGAAATTATAATTAATTATTTAATTGACCTAATTGGTCCAAATTCGTGGCAAGACCCCTCAGTAGTAGAAAGTAATGTGAAAGTCTTTAACTCTATGGCTCATATTCTAATTGATCCCAGGTTTACACATTTTTTTCAGGCTCCAAAATTTATTTATAGGTTGCATGTGCCCCCTCAAAATTTGAAATTTACATTAGTAGTATCTACCTCCATAGGCAAATTCTTGTTGGCCAACATTATGTATCCTTAGTGTCTGGTTTGGATTAATGGGTTTAAATTATTGGTGGGCTTAATTTTGCTTAATATGCCTAATTTTGATGCCATTTTAGGAATGGATTGGTTAATATATTATCACACTAATTTTAATTAATACCATAAGCCAGTCTTATTTTGTATTCTGAGATATAAATATTTTGAATTCTAAGGAAAAGTTTAGAATGAGACGATCGAATTGATTTCTGCTCTTTGTGTGAGTCATTTGATAAAAAATGGGTGTTGAACTTATTTAGCACATGTAACCATATATGGAAGTCATAATGTGGTAATTGAGGAGATTCCGATAGTATGTGAGTTTGATGATATCTTTCTAGAGGAATTACCCAATTTAGCTCCTAATCATGATATCGAATTTACTATTGATATTATGTCAGGATCTGTGTTAATTTTGATGGCTTCTTATAGGATGGCCCCATCCGAGTTGAAAGAATTAAAGTAGCAATAGTAAAAATTGTTAGAGAAAGATTTTATTCTCCCAAGTGTATTGCCTTGGGGTGCTTCAATGCTCTTTTGTAAATAAGAAAGACGGATTGATGAGGTTATGTATTGATTATAAAGAGTTGAGTAAAATTTCAATCAGGAATAAGTACCCTCTCCCAATAATTGACAATCTATTTGATCAATTGTAAGGAACTCAAGTTTTTAATAAGATTAATTTGTATTCGAGATACCATCAGTTGAGAATTAAGTATGAAGACGTACCAAAGATGGCTTTCAAAATTAGGTATTGCCATTATGAATTCTTGGTAATATATTTGGGGTTGACGAATACACCGACAACTTTATGGATATCATGAATCAAGTTTTTTAACCTTATTTAGATCAATTTTGTGATTGTTTTCGTTGATAATATTTTTATCTATTTAAAGAATTTTGAGAAGTATGAGATGTATTTAAGGATTGCACTGCAGACTTTGAAAGAAAGATAATTATTTGCTAAATTGAAGAAATGCAAGTTCTGATTAGAGGAAGTATCATTTTGGGTCACAATTTTCAGGGGTAACATTTTAGTGGACCCAAAAACGGTTAAAACTGTGACAAATTTGGATCGACTAAACAATATTACAGAAGTACAAAGTTTCTTGGGTTTGGTCGGTTATTATAGGCACTTTGTTAAAAATATCTCGAAGATCGTAGTACCATTGGCGCGTTCAATTTAGAAACAAATGGTCTTTCTTTAGGAAGAAGATTGTGAATGGGGCTTTCAAGAATTGAAAAATAGATTGACTTCAGCATTGATATTGTCTATTCCAAATGTATTAGGGAGGCTTTATGGTGTATTATGATACTTCAAAAAAAGGTTTGGATTATGTGTTGATGCAACGTGTGTAAAGTTCACACTTTCAATTTATAATAATTATGATTAAATAAGATAATGTAATTAGAATTTAGGTCATTGGATGTGAAAAGTATAAGAAAAATCGATTTTTATTGGGTCAGGGCCGGAGTCGCGCCGAGGTAAGCCCGAAGTGCGTTGGAGCACAGATTCTAGTGGTGCTTCGCTTGAAGCATGTCAGAGCTGTGCTTGAGCCCTGATTCAAGTAAGGTTCTACCTGAGGCACGCCCAAAGTATGTTGGGGGCGCATTTTTCAGTGGTGCTACGCTTGATGGGTGCCTAAGGCATGCTCAGTGCGATTTCTAGAATGCCTGCGCCCGAATGACGCTCAACCGACGCTCGAACGCTCTACCATTGTCACATGACTTCTTACAGAGGAGAGAGAGAGAAGTAATGGGAAAGAGAAAAGAAGAGAGAAAAAGTGAAGGAAAGGCTCCAAAAGATTGAATTCGGACAATCCAAGTAAGAAAATTAGCAGATCGGGTTAAGACAAGTGTACTCTAAATTTTTTTTCGGTTGTTGTTGTTTATTCCCGTTTATTTTGAATATTATTATTCTAATACTTATCCTAATTAAGATTTTTGAAGCAAAACCAAGAAAATGGGCATATTTGTTGATTTACCATACTTTTATATCAAGATTTATCAAAAATTCACGTTTATTTACTTGTATCTTAAATATACATATTATAAAAATTTTCTCTCTATGTTTAGAGGCCTAAAAATATATTTTCACATAATTGTGCTTCAAGTTTATGATTTCAAAATTATTCCATGTTATTTATATATAGTTGAAATATACTGTATATTTAATTTTATGCAGCATGCTCTTCACTACACTAAAATTTTTTTGATAATTTGTCTTATCTATATTATTGATGAATTTTCATGACTAAAAAATTTACCATGGTAAAATATGTAAGCCCTATGAAAAAGAATTATAGACGGATATCTATAATTATATTAAAAACTCATGAATTGTTCTCCAAAAAGGATGAGAACTAAAAATATATAAAATCAAGTGCAGAATTTTCTAAAAAGTTAAGAAACTGGACCAAGAAATATTCAACAGATAGTATATTTTGACATACCTTAATATATTATAATAGGATATCGTTATTTGTTGAGGACCACTTGTGGTTTATAACTCTGTTTATAGGGTAATATGTAGACGGCTTACCTCTAAATCTTGAATAGGAGGAGAAAGTTTTAGATTTTATAGGAGCAAACACAATCCACGCTTCGATCAACTGTTCCTTTAACTAGTTAGGCCTATTGGCCCTGGTTCTTAGAGAAAAGTAAGTTTTCAACACGATTTGATGAGTAAGATAATGAAAAAATAAGATAAGGGATTTGGAATGTACTATGAAAGCATTTTCTAATCATATTTTATGACTATCTATTTATCCCTATTTCCTCTAATATGTACCGTTATATTTTAAGTATAAAATATGCATGTACTTTGATATATATATGTGCCTTACCGAATATTTGACTCATTTTCTTACTTTTTTTGCTAACCCTTCAGATGATCTACATGAGTTTATGCCCAAAGAGCAGGAATGAAGAATTGGTACTTAGTTTTATATATTATGGATTTTCTAGGATATATTTAGGCATTATCTTTTGTATTTTTGATACGTTAGTTGTTCTTTGATCAGTTGAAGGGTTGGTTGTATGAATTATTATGTAATTAAAGAAGTCAATGTATGTTTTGGTTGAAATTTAGTATATCTGGATTATAAAAATGCTTCCACAAGTTTGAAGGTAATCGTAGGCATCTTCTCAATTTAGGTCTGGCAAGGTAATATATTTAGTCTGTTGTCGGAGCCACTATGTCATGGCATTGTGTTGTAGATCCTTTGTGTTGATATACAATTAGCACATCACGTTTAACAACTAATTCATTATAAGAATTAAGTAAATGACGGATTTAGGAGCTGTTCCGTCACAGATGGTATCAGAGAGTAGGTCGGGAGATGCCTTATGATTTAGGCTGATTGACTTTGGTTTGAGGTTTAAGTTGATCTGATTAGGCTTGAAGTATAGGTTGAAATCCTTGTTTAGGTAGTTTCGTTAGGTTTGGTGCGGTAATCTAGCCTAATTGTTGACATTTTGTTGGTAAGAATTCAGAATGTCAAGCCGAGAGAGAAGTTTTGGACCTAGCTCTCGTCCACATAAGGAGAAGGAGTATTTGAATATCATGGGAAGAATGGCTAATATTATGAAGATGATGGCTCATGATTAGTGCAATCCTAAGCCAGCCCCATTTAACTGGGGCATCTTCGGCAGTGTCTTCTGGTGCCGAATACTATGAAACCGACAATAGGCATCAAAAGCTCCGATATAATCACCACCATTATCACTTCGAATGCACTTTAATTTTTTTCCTGTCTATCGTTCAATCAGAGTATGAAAATGCTCAAAGAATCTGAGGATTTGGTCCTTGATTTTGAGTGGATAAACCCACAATTTTCTCAAGTAATCATCATTGAACAAGACAAAATATTATACTCCTCCAAATTACTTTTTTTTGAATGACCCACACACATCAGTGTGTACGAGTTCAAGGGGCTCGGTCTTTTTTGTGGATGAGTCTCATCAGAACGAGACTTACTGCTGCTTCCCCGCCATGCATGAGGACAAGTCCTCGGGCCGGTCTTTTTTACTCCTGGAATGAGGGCCTTTCTGGCTAGGTTGTTCAATCATTTTTCAGTCATGTGGCCCAACCGATAATGTCACAAATTTGAGGACCCCTCACTGTTAACAATATTCATCTCTTCGGCCATGAAAGAAGCTTGCACCACATACAGGCCAGAAACCTTCTTTCCACGAGCAACGACTAGAGACCATCTAATCAATCTCCGTACTCCTTCACAGAAGGTATTGCAATACCCTGTATCCTCTAATCTACTCGCTAAAATTATAATCAAACGGATGTCGGGCACATGCCGGACGTCTTTCAATAATAACATCATTCCATTGTTGGTGACAAGCGACACGTTACCTCTGCAAATGACTCGGGACGTTCTTTCATTTTTCATCCTTATCACTCTAAAATCTCCTAGAGTGTAAGACATGAAAGTCCCATTCTAAATGTGGTGTGGAGTGAAGCACCTATATCCACCACTCAATGAGCAAGGTTGCGGAGACAGCAAGAGCTCGAGCAATAGCCTGTTCCAAAGGCCAGCTGCCATCCAAGGCGAAGGCAAAATGAAAGGAAAGCCTTGCCCACTCAAAAATAGCGGCAGACGTGGCTCCCAAACGGAAACGAAAATGAGTGACCAAAGCAGCTTCTTATGTGGAAAGGGGTGACCAAAGCAAGCTATTAATGCGTCTTAAGCTGGCACCATCAAACACCGAGGACGAGCTCCCACCGATACTGGCAATCGAAAACCCAGGCCTCATGGTGACTTTAGGTTCCCACACCACTTCACTAATAAAGGCAGAATGTGATGCAAAAATGCACAGCAAGCCCTCAATTTATAGCTCACGAAGGAATCAGAGAGCCACTGAACACCAAAGATCCCCATCCTAACAAATCTGCAGGAAATCACAGATGCAGGAGAATCACACCAAATATAGTAAAAAAGGGAATCTAAGGACGGCTTGGGGAAGGAGTAAAAGGGAAAAAGTGATAAGGCATGTCACGTCCCATAATAAATATGACGGGGGTTGAAAATTCAAATCTCTTTGCATGGGAAGCTAGTGATGGAATAGTAGATATAGACCGGCCCAGTACAAAGACCCATGGACTCACGACAGACTCAAAAGGCATCTGGCTCACAGGCCCAGAAGCCGATTAATGCCTCCGTTGACCCAAACAGCGCCTCAACCAACCGAATAACCTATATCCAACCACGGCCTAGTTTGGACGGTCCATGACGCCATTCTCGTGCACTGAAAATCACCTACCTTAACTAGCCAAAACTTCAAATATTGTTCCAAATCACAATCTCTTTAGGAATGACTATTCTAAACTCAACAAATCTTTCATAATAGCAACCATAATATTTGCTACGTAGAGTATCTCCTTAGAAAAAGAAGGAATCCTCTTCGACTGATCACGGTTGCGTTAATCGACGCCCACAATCCTCATACCAACCCACCAAATTCGCGTAATACAGTTGGCAACTAGCCTTAGCACCCAAACAAGGCTAAGCTAGCCAAATACTATAAAAGACGATTGGGGTAGACTCTAAGGGAATGGTTACATTGACACTCGCACCCATGTCTACATTCACCCTAATACCAGCCTCCAGACGCTTGCATTCACACTCAATCACGCCTTTACACGCCACTCTTGAAAGCTTTTAAGAGACTACACTTTATCAGCAGAGCCTCTCGAGAATCCCTTCGCAATTCTCGCCTCATCGACATCAAATTTGCCCTTATGAGCACATCACCACAAAAGCCGCTCCATGCCAAGCATAATATTTGAGTTAGACTCAAAAAGACCTATTTTTTTGTATCATCACTCATATACTTTTATCCCATAATCTTTCACCTCCTAAGGAATATTACTAACTTGAATATCGGAGAATATATCGAAAAATGAGTCCTGCTAATCATTTGACTTTTTATCTTTGAGTTGTGGTGTGCAGGATCCGAATTAAAGAATATGAAGATCGGATCCACTGTAGTTTGATCCGAAAATCTAGCGGCACCCTAATCCGTCAGTAACCTGGATCCAGGATGCAACAAGATTAAATTAATTTTTTTAAATAATTAAGGATCAATTTTAATTTTAACTTTTTTAATTTTTAAATTAAAACTAGAGTTTTTCAATCTATTTAAAAATCTCATAAATGGGTTCACCTTAATAGAATCATAATTCAATGTCCCCTTAAGATGTAGAATCTATACCTTAGACTCTCATATTGGATATAAAAAACTTAAATTGATCGATTAGAAGAATTTTAATGGCTATGTTACTTAATAAAAATTGAGAGAAAATGTATACACAAAAGATGACATCCTTTCAAATTTTTTCAAGAATGTGGGGAATATACTTGACATCTTATTAAGCTTTTGGAGTGAAGCTTAAAACAATAAGATCAAGCTTTAACTACTATTATTAAGTCAAGTTCTAACTAATTTGGTTTAGTCTAAGTACTAATCATATATTGATTGATGGACACGTTGGTAACTAATATTATTCAGCACTGATTTGTAGAATTGATATTTTTAATAAAAATAAATAAACACTTTTTGAGAAAATTGTAAAAATAAAAGAGAAAAAGAATAAAAAAAATATACAAGAACTAAAATAATTTCACAAAAATAAAGAAGCCCTATATTGACCAAATTGTTTTTTGATTATGCTTTTGGTTTGAAGTAGAAAGGCTTGATATTGGACGAAATTGGATTTTATTTGCCCTGTCGTTGAGATTTAATATATATTATTGTGATATTAATTAATTAATATAAAATTTAACCTTCAAATAACAAAAATGGAAGCCAATCGTTTCAATACAGAAGTCCGTCCCCAATAATGCAAATTTGTTTCTTTTTTGGAAAGAATCGTCAAGCGTTAAAGGTCTAGGGTTTCGATAAAATTTGTGCAGATTCTCAATTCGCTAGGAGGCGCCCCAAAACCCCGAGAGGGACCATGTCGGACGAGGAGCACCACTTCGAGTCCAAGGCCGACGCCGGCGCTTCCAAGACATACCCTCAGCAGGCTGGTACAATTCGCAAGAATGGTTACCTCGTCATCAAAGGCCGCCCCTGCAAGGTACCTCTCTCTCTCTCTCTCTCTCTCTAATAGATCGTTACTACTTTGTTGAGTTTGATTAGGATAAGCTTCTAATTTTGCTGCCAAAAAAAAAAAAAAAAAGATTCCAGATTTCATTTGTCGAATCTATAATCTATGAGGGAATCGTGTTGTTCTTATCTATTCAGCACTGGCAGTATTTTAGAGTGGAAATTTATGGTATCCGGTTAAAATTCTGTTCTGTTGATTTTTTTTTTCTTTACTTTTGATGATAAATCTGGAAAATTGTTTTGGTTGTGATCCTCTGTGAAGTACATGTATGAGATTTCAAATCTGTATTTTTGTTCGTTGAATTTTTGGGGGCATATTATTGATCTGTTGTTTTGACTTGAATATGTCTTCTTAATATGTGCTTTTGAAAGTGCAAACGAGTTATTAATCTGCTACTCTCTCTGTTTTTTGCAATTTATATGCTTTAAGGCCTGAATAATTTGTATCCCTACTTGGTGAATCTGATCCTCTCTATTGATGGGTTGTATCAATGTTGGACTTTAAGATGCCTAAACCTTATGGATTTACTGGTCCATAATTTATATGAACTATTTCTGTTATCTAGATGTATCTAGTCTGGGAGATTAGGGCTTAAACATGATTTCCAGTCCATCCAAACCGCAATGTGTGTTTTGGTTGCAGAATATATTCCTATCTGCACCGAATCAATAATCTGCAACCAAACCAATCAATTTGCAGCCTTATGGGAATGAGTTTGTTCATATGTAAAGTCAATTGCTGGTAACAGACTAAGAGACTTGTGCATCAGGAGGGGGCTGCGGATTAAAATTGGACAGATGAATGATTGCATAAACCTCTCCAAACTAGCCGACTCTTTGTTGGTGGGCAGGTGCTGCAGCTGCTCCTATGATGCTTAGGGAATCTTCCCTTCATTCTTAGAAGTGTTTTGAATTGGTGTCATCGCTGAAAACTAGACAAATGAAGGGGTTTTATGAGCCTCTTGAAGCAAGCTAACTACATTAACACCCTTTCTGCCGCTCCATTTCCACCTTCCTCTGCTATGGATGTATTAGAAGTCTTGCATGCATTTCTGAGCCAGCATCGGATGCTTATAGTTATCCTCAAACAGAGCTAGAACATCGTACTTGGTTATCATGAAGTGAATGGAGAACTACTGAAATACTGTCCTTGTATGTTCTGCTATGTATTTCTAGTTTGGCTACTGTCAATGCTGTTACTATGTAGCTACTGCTGTAATCTTGGAGTATGCAAGCAGCTGCATGAGGAAAAGTTGTTTAATACCAGAAGTTTGGATTAGTTGAATAACCAATTACTTGTATTCAGCTAGAATATCCTTGTACTGTTGTTTGTATTCTTGTACCTACAATTACTATAAACAGGCGACCAATGCATATATAAATAATCATACAATGTAATCGAAATCTGATGAATGAAATTGAACTACTGCATCAGCTGTTTCTTCCCATTTCTTTTCTTCTCAGTTTTGAAACCCCCATGACTGAGCCCCTTTCTGTAATTTTTTGTGTAACAAGTGGATGAACAAATAGCAACTTCTTTACAATTGGTATCAGAGAACTCAATCCATAGCCTAAAACACATTGAAGATGTGAATGAAAACTCTGCATAGCAGAATTACTCCGCTTCTGTTTTCTGATCTTAAATAGAAGTTGTTCCTCTTCTGTTCTTTCTGCACGGCAATTGCAGAACTGCAGAACCACTAAACTGAAACCCTTTTTGCATGTATTGTAATTAAAGTATCAAATTGTTCTACTTCAATGCAATTGATATCAGAGCAAGCTTTCCTCATCTGAAAAAAAAAGCTTCCAAATCTCGTATCCACGAACCCATAGCCACAGACTATTGATTCAGCAATCCAAAAGGCAAGTCAATATGTCAGCCACTCAGCATCTTGTAGTAATTGAAATTAGTGAACTTAGCATTATCTTAGGTAAAACGGAGATCTATATGTTTTCATCACTTAAATTTCACAATTTTTTGAATTCTAAAATTCCTGCAACATGCAGTTTACTGAATCATTACCATCCTAATGGTTCTGATATTTGTACTCTTCCATTTTGCAAACACATCTTGATATGCTTGAATTTGAGCATTGCTTCTTGAAACTTCTTGATTTTCTTGAACCTTTGATATCTAGCCTATCATTGTTCAATGAAAAAAAAAAATTTGCCAATACTCTTCTTATTCAACATCTGAATAAGAAATTCTGAAGTTCTTCTATTAATATTTTTGCTTCTTGTTCTACGTCTGATTTAAAAATTTTTCCTACTATTCTGAATTGCTAAAATTGCCACCATCCTGCATCTGCTACAACATGAAAGACCCTACTTATTCAATGTTCCTGTTTTTATGAAAATACAGATTCCTTGCTGATTTCTTTCCCCTTTTATCTTCAATTCATCTCTCTTGTGAAGTCTTATATTGAATCGAGTTTTTATTACTATGATGAGATTGAATATCAGACTTATTATTATACCGGGAAAAGAGTGATCATTTTTCTTCCATTGGGGAAGGAGAATCTTCCTATTATGAAGAAGAGAAGAATGACGGACAATAGTTCATACAACAACAACAACAACAACAACAACAATAACAAAAACCTGTTTACTATGACTTAAACCTTCTAATGCTCATGAGAGGTTTGATGAGTAAGTTTGACAAGCTTTATGAGAAGATAGTGGACAAATTTGATGCAGTCACAAAAAAATTGGATGAATTAGTATCCAAAAACAACACCAATCAGGAAGAGGAGGCTGAGTATGAATAATCAAAATCTGAATCTAAATATAGAGAAGATGCATCCGATTGCTTCAACTCTTGAGTTGCTTGCTAATCTTGATTATACTGAGTTCCTTGAAAACAATCCTCTCAATCCAAGGACTGTTCTTGCTCTTACCATAGATTCAGAACTGGAGGAGGAAAAGAAAGAGTGGAATGATGATCTTGTAGAAGATTCTGAATTGAAAGATGAAATAACAGTTCGTGATGATAATTTTGAAGGACCAGACTGCCAAGCAGATTCAGTGTAATCAAGGACCACTTCCAATCAGAGCATGGGAGTGAGTGGATACGAACAAGACATGTTGAATCCATTTTTGGTGGTACCAACAGAATTCCAATGTAGTCCACTTCTTCCTATTGCGATTCTCATACATTTCAAGATCAAAGGGAGGTTTCTTGTGAACAAAGCTGCCTATTAAGTTATAGATACTTGTTGCAAGATCTTCAATGAGTCAATCCTTCTTAATAACTTCTTCATTGAGGATAGATTACTATACTAGATAGGCTAAAATAGTAAAATAATAGATATAGAAGTAACATAGTCTTTGAATTTGCATTGCACAGTGTCCAATTGCTATTAATGGCTTTCTAAATGGTTGGTTATGCCAAGCTAGAATGTATTGTGGGATATCAATGTTGTGATGTTGCATTACTGTTATTGGCTGCTCATACTCTTATATGCGAAAGGTTGCTGCTACTTCTGAAGCATGTCAGGTATTTACTACAACTGATGTGAATTATGCACTGGGTTGAGGACAATATCTAAGAGGATGAAGTTTTACAACATCCTTGAGGACAAGGATGATTTAAAGGTGTGGGGATTGTCATGAAGTGAAATGGGATCTATTGAAATACAATCCTAGTATGCTGTGCTAGATATTACTGGTCTGACTATTGTTAATGCTGCCACTTCGATGTGGCTACTGTTGTAATCCTGGAGCACGCAACTGGCTGCATGAGTTGTTGTTCAATACCAAAATATCTGATAGTTGAACAGCTGATTGGGTGTGTTGAGTTGGAGTATTCTTTTATACTTGTACCTACAATTTCTATAAATCGGCGGCCAATGCATTGAACAATGTCATTGAAATCTCATGAATGAAATTGAACTATTGCATTAGCAGTTTTCTTCCCATTTCTGTTCTTCTCAGTTCAGAAACCTCACAACCAAGCCCCTTTCTTTATATTTTCCTGTAACAAGTGGATTAACAAATACCCACTTCACTACATTGATTTTCCAAATGATTTCTTTCAGATTAGATGGATTATGTTTTCCAGTTCTGAATGTATGCTAAACTTATGTTTGAACCTTGATGAAGTCAAGGAGTGCTATATTTGGGCACTGAATGACTGGACAGGAATAAAGAAGCTGCTTTGGCTTCATCAGTGGGGTTCTTATATGTGCCTTTGCAGGTCATACATATAAGATACTGATTGTTTAGCAGGAACTATCACTGTGGAAATAAAAATGAAATATTAGATTTGGACTTTTGTTTCTTAGAGTTTTTTTGGAAAAGCATAATGATTGCTGTTTTTGGTGGAAGGCTAATTTAAAAAATAGGGGCAATTGGTTTTTTGATCGGTTGCTGGCATCACAGGCTTATATCTTTACACTTGTCTGGTAATGTGTATACAGGTGGTTGAGGTTTCGACCTCCAAGACAGGAAAGCATGGACATGCCAAGTGTCACTTTGTTGCTATTGACATATTTACAGCCAAGAAGCTTGAAGATATTGTCCCATCTTCACACAACTGTGATGTATACCTTACCTTTTCTTTTTCTGCAAGTCCTGGGTTGCATTGAATGCTTGTGATGTTTTCATGAGCTGGTTACCATTTTGTTCCCCAATTTTCTTTCAGGTCCCTCATGTTACCCGTACTGACTATCAGCTGATAGATATCTCTGAAGATGGTTTTGTAAGTACTCTATTCTGTCATCTGCTTACTTGGGACTGTAATGCCCATCAGTTTTCTGTACTTGTATCAATTACTTGTAAATTAGTTTTGGAGCTGATCAGGTGACAACTATCTTCATTGAAGTTGATGGAAAAATAAAAATTTGCTTATTGTTGTATTATATTATGATTGATGTCAGGGCTCTCTATACTTGCATTTCCTAAAGAAGAATATTTGATTTTAACAATCTAGAAGCCCTTCGGAATATTCAATTACTATTATCCTGGGTGTTATGTTTGTATGTTGTTGCTTGTGACAGATAAAGTATCATTTTCTTCTTGCAGGTGAGCCTTTTGACTGAAACTGGGAGCACTAAAGATGATCTCAGGCTTCCCACCGATGAAAATCTGCTTACTCAGGTAAGCTTTTGTTTATGCTGCGTGAGATACTGTTTTTGTCATGCCTTTGCAAATCATGTATTCGGCTGTCATTTAGTGGGGGGTGGTCTAGGATGCTTGAGCATAACGAAGTAGTAGATAATTAGTAAATCAGGAGTTGGTATTGTTACCGCGTTTTTGCATGTTTTTTGATAACAAGTATGACTGTATAGCATGCTATCTTGCTTTATATGAGCCCAGGAGAGAGATTTTTCAGTGAGTAAATATTAGCATTCTCTTATACTTTCTAAATGGAGTAGTACTACCTGCTCATGCGAACATTAGTTTCCCAAAAAAACAAATGCTTTCTCTTTCCTTGCAGGGCATGTACTTGTAAATGTTAACTCATTGACGGCCTGTTTGTCTTGTTGTAGTTTTGCTAGTTGTGCATTTTATAGGGTTATAAAGTAGTAAAGCTTATGTATCTATATAGAAAAAAGATAATTGTGGTGCAAAATTTGTTTAGCCAAATTTTATTTTCTGCACTGGAAAATTGTTGGAGACGGGCTCATCTGGTATAATAAGTCACGGTAAAAAAAGTATTTTGTTATTTGGTCTGTGTTGTTTCTGTGCAGATTAAAGAGGGGTTTGATGGAGGGAAAGATCTTGTTGTGACCGTCATGTCTGCTATGGGAGAAGAACAGATTTGTGCTCTCAAAGATATTGGTCCCAAGAACTAAAGGCTTATGCAATGTGTTATACGTTTCCATGTCTGTCTGCCACGCTGCCATTACATTTTCTTTCAGGCTTGTTTGGTTGACGTTTGAAGCGTGATTAGGACTTGCATTATTGAAACCCATAGTTCTGAAATTTCAAAACATGGGGTTGGAGTTAAGAGTCATAAGCAGTCCTCCTTATATCTATCTATATGTGTCTGTTTAGGCCTGAGATATCTGAGTTTGTGATTTTCATTATCCCTGAATTCTGGTTGATACCTCCTAGTCATGTATGTGTATTTTTGTGGTTTGGATTTCTGAATGGAGTGATATATGATGTCTAATCAATTTATCTACATTAATTTGTCCGCATAAAGGTAGATGAATGGATGGAAATCATATTAATTGATTGTATCCAATTAGTGGGTAAGGGGTATATTTTCGTTCCTGGTAACACCTCTTCAAATTAACTGGAAGTCAAAGTTTGTCCAATAACGTTTTGTTCTTCTATATTTTCAAATCTTTATGAAATGAATAGAATAGTGGTGAATGGTCCATATAGTATTTTTACGACTTAGAATTGGTAGTAAATGTTATTTGATATATATTTTGCATGAAATTTCGTTTGCAAGGCTTGGGGATATCTAATGTTGAAAGTGGGAGGAATGAATCTTGTTATAGGAGCATGGGGCTTTATTGCTCACCTTCCTCTTTTGACATGCTATAGATCTTTATTTCTCCTTCCAAGAGCACCAATTCTATCTAAAATAAGCATTAGATTATCGGTCTCAGGCTTATTTTGGGAAAAAGGATTGCCTTTTGACACAAGTAAAGGATGATGTACGTATATGGATGCATAAGAGTCAAATAATGTTTCATATTTCTATTAATCTGCGACATTAGATTAAGAAAAAAAAAAAGAAGCCAATAAAAGGATGGAAATGCCTGTTGTGTCGTTGGACAGTTTTGGGTTTTTTGTTGTCTAATTAGATGTGCTTACCCAGCCTAAAGTAGGCCCCTTGACGGAATCGGCGGGGTAACACTTCTGTGATGAACTAGAACTACAATTTCGGCTCAAGCCAAATGCTAACATAGTGGTTTGAGCGGAAACATTTCTCAAGTTTTTGCTCGAGTGGAAACTCAACAGAGGCAATAACCCTCGAGTTTGGGACTGGTTTTGTATAAAACCAAGTATGGTTGTGCAGTTTTGGCACGGTTATGATTTTCGGTTCATTACAACTACTATTGTTTTTCTGTCTACAGGTTCTCATATGTTCCATCTTGTGTTGTTCATTTCTAGTGTGTTCAGTAACTAAGATGTGTTAGGGGATGTTTTTAATCGAAACTTGGATATAGTGGAGAATATTGTTAGATATAAGATCTCGTTGTTTTCCATCGTTGAGAGGAACTTATATATGTAAGACCTGGTTGTGTGTGAAAATTGCAAGCTTTTATTACCTTTTCGTAAATTCAAGCAGTTACGAGAATGGCCAGTGTTGTTTCCGTTCCAAACAATGAGCAACTCTTTCCAAGTAAAGCATTTTTAAACAGCTTTGGCAGGCTAAATGTTAGATTAGACAATTATTGAAAGTACAAGTCTCAAACTTAAAAGCATTACAACTGTTAGGCTTCTAAGAAGTGGACCCACATGGGAAAAAATTCCAAAAATGATCCAAATAAGTAAATAAACGGCTGATAATTTCAAAATAAATAGACTAATCAGAGGTACCCGCATGTACACATGTGGCCTAGCCATGTGGATGTCAAGTTCCTGGCATGCAGCTACAGTTACATGTATGGTGTTACCCAACGTCTAACCTACTTTACTTGCCTACCTTACATATCAATCAAAGAGTAAGCCCTTACCCATTTGAAGGAGACACAGAGAGAGAAGGGGGAGGTTAGGGCAATGGCTAGAAAAGGCCAAACAAATGAGAGAGGTTAGGTGGATGTCCAACCATGCTGGCTGCCACCGCCCAACCAAGGTCATTGCTAGCCACCATCGTCACTAACACCAAGGTCTTTGCTGCCCTGAATCAAGTATGCCATCGTTGCCAGATTTTGCCTACTAGCACCAGTTGCCATATTGCCACTGGATTCAAATTTATTGCCACTGCTAGACTAACACCTGCCATCGGATGGTGCCTATCCATCCGCCTAAACTCCAGCCAGGTCTGCACTCATGCCACCTTGCCAATCATGGGTGTTGCCAAGCTCTCTACACCTGCCATGCCTGCACTCACTGTTGCCTTAGCTAGTCATGGCATTCATGCGGGCAGCCCATTCTTGCCACCTGCGATTATTGGATGGCTTTGTTATTGGTTGCCATAGCCTCTCTAGGTGGACGGACCGTGTTTTCTAACTAAAAATTTGGCAGAGTTCCGTTAATAATACGATCGTCAAGCTAATATAAAAACCTGTAAATATCTTTTACAACATACATAGTATAGTCACATCATCACAACACTGAATCCAAAAGTTACAATTCTCAACATGTGGTACCGATATCATAATTATTGGTATGATGTCGACTCATATAAGATGCCACTAGGTATCCACAATTAACGATAAAAATTTACGAAAGCACATACATTCATCAGATACAGCAGAACTATACTACGTGTACATCATCACCATGCACATACATCGATATACAAAACCATCTTAAAAAAATACAAAACACTCCATTTCATACAAAAATAACAAAACTAACTACCAAAAGCTCTTCATATCGAGATCCGTAGCTTATCCAGCTCCTAAGCTCTACTCAGTCTCATTAGACATAAGGGCGTACTCATTTGAAAGGAAGAAAGTAGTAAGGGTGAGTCAAATGTTCAACAAGTGCCATATTTTAAGGCCAATGCAAGCAAAAATCTCAAAAATAGATGGGTGAAAGTATCTGGGCATGGGGTTAAGGTTTCGGTGCGAAATACTTATCAAAACTAGGGAATCGGGCATGAAATCATGATATATACATACTCAAGTTATGGGTAACACAAAATCTAAACTTAATCAGGCATTGGAATGAGGATACCCAAAAAACGAAATAAAAGTGCAAAGAAATAAAAGAGGAGGATATGGGTGCATTTGTCTCGACCTGATCTATCACTTCTCTAACTAACTTGAGCTCGGAATCGCACTTGAGAACCTTGGATTTCTCTTTCTCTCTCTTCCTCTTTGTGCTCTTTCTCTCTTCTATGTGGAAACCTCAAAAAATAACTCATGAAAACCTTTGCGGGGTTTTCATTTTATAGACCCACACTCGAGCGTTGGCTGGTGCCTAGTAGGCACTGAGGTACTGCTTCGAGTGCCAGCAGCGTCGCTCGAGGTGCCCGGCGAGCGCCCCAAGGCGAGATCTCCTACCGCTTCCAAGACTTAATGTTTTCACATAAATTAAGCCTAATAATGATTATATTAATTTAATTACCCATAATTTCGATATTTGAAATCCGATACATTACAATTCTTCATCACTTATATAAATGTTGCCTTCAAAATTTAATGAGTTTTAAAATTCAACAATCGGGAAAAAGCCCTTTTAAATTCTTGCTTCACATCCTTGAAGAAAAGATCTTTCTTAGAAACCTTAGTCCAATGAATCATCTTAAATCCCCAATATCTAATATTTCTTATTTGAATCTAGGTTGAAATCTTATCATAAGACAAATTTCTAATTTTTCAAAATGGCTTAATTTGTTCGCATACTTATTTCCTCAACCATCGATGCAAGGGATATTTCACGATAATCTATCAAATTTAAGAATAACCAAATTTATTGACTATTTTTCCGTCTTAATTCAAGATCTCAATCGGATGAACCTATTTCAACTCTTCCTAAGCCTCGAAAATGATCGCTCACTTGAATCCTCAATCTTATTCTAAAATCTCTTGGCCATGGGCCACATGCTACCACTGTGCTACTTCGCTTGACCATTTATTTGTATACTAAAATCAACTTGTAATTTTTACCTAGGGATTCTTATCAGACACCTAGGCTACACGGCAATTACAGACCTAAGAAAATCTCAATGATATTGAAATATTCAAGGCAAAACCTATAATCATTAGATCACAACCAACATATGAAATATGATCGAAGCAATTATCTCAAAAGTTTTGGTACATCCTCAAGTCGCAACCAAAACCTTAAAAATCCAAATATTTCACAACCTTATTGTCTCATTGGCATACTAACAAGCCAACTTAATCAATCCGATTGTACCATCTGAATTCACAATAAATGGGCTATCCTTGTTAGCTAACCCACAATTATCCAAATACCCAAAGTCCTTACCGCTCTAACAAACCCGAAACAAAACTACAAGGACTTATTATCTCATAATTTTATAACTTTAATACTTTTAATACGATTCCGTTTTTCAAATCAAGAATACGTCGTCCCATTAACCCAAGTATTAGAATCTACTCTCGATTCACTTTTCACATCTCCTATGAAGTATCGAAAATATCAATAATCTAAAGACTCCCAACGTCATATCATTGATATTAGAATTCGCTATTCTTAAAAGACACCAAGATTCGTCTTCTCAATCATTAAGTAGATTTATCCGCTAGCACCGTTATATGATCATCTCTTCTTAAGACACAACTATTCAGACTCTTAAAATCATTAGATAGTAATCATCTCCAAAAGCAACACCAGTAAATCCTCAGAGCAAAGACCTCAATTGCTAACTTCAATCCACAGATTGGAGTAATTTAGATCATAGGTTTCTCCCCCACTTAATCAAAAGGGCAACCGCCCACATATGTAGGAAGAGTATAATTCTAAATTTTTCTCAAAAGTATAATATTCTACTACAATAGGAAAAGTATAATTCTAAATTTTTCTCAAAAGCATCACATTCTATTACAACACATTTGATCAATTAAGAATCAACCCAAATGACATGGTTGACAATTTACCATTCAATTCTTAAAAGTTATTCCTACATATCTCACCCCGACGGATACCGATCGGTTCTGAACTACATGCTCCCCGGATATTGCAAAACCTCAAGGAACATTTAACGGACATCTTCCCGAATTCACCTAGACCCAAGAGAAATGTACTCTTTCGCGACAATAGTTAACCCTTCCTAAATGAGCCATCACTTGAATCTCTACAAAACCATATTCATGCTATTGAAGAAACCACATGCCCAACATAACATTTTCCTTAGTCAAATTAATATTATCTCCCAATTAAGTACACGGTTAACTGCCATTCACAATCTATGATACTGTCCTCAAACAGAGTTTGTACACTCCCATGACTCTTCGAATTCATCGATGAGGCCTTCACACAATGGACCTAAATATCTCGAGAAGATCCACTCCATAAATCCACAAAAATGCCAATGAACTTACAAACCCAATAGTGTTATCGGAATTTGTAATAGCTATATCCTTATTCTAAATGCCACCACGGCACAACTCCCAATTATCAACAATCAATAACCTTCCGGTTACAAATCGGCATTAGAAAACTCCAAACCTTGGCCAAAGGTCAATGATTCATCTATTTATTCTCAGTACCCGCTTATCAAATTATTCATTCTTGAACAACCTAAATTTCAACTATCTTATAAATAACCTTATCGGTTCATCTTACTCACCTCAAAGATTCTAGAACATCCGTAGAACCTTTTCTTTTTCTTTCTCTTCTTTTTCTCTAAAAAATGGCATTGTAGATTTTAGAAAGTATAAATGGTAAACCCTAAAAATACATCAACGTATTTTTATACTACAAGCCGCGTTTGAGCACCCGTGAGGCACCTTTTGAGCTCGAGTTTCACTAGAAATGGCATCTCGGGTGCGCCTCGAGTGTGTCCTTTTTGGAATCGGAACCTCAGGTGCCCATCAAGGGCATCTAAAGCGCTCGACTATTGGATTCGACTCCTCGAGAGCTCCTTGGGAGCATCTCGAGTGCTCTCTCTCTAGAATCGGTGCTTCAGGTCTTGATTACGGGTGCTTTGCACATGAAAAACCTAATCCTCCGTATCAGTACAATATCCGAGTGTCATTGTCCAAATTACCAAACAACATGTCAAATAGGTATAGGCCCATTTGAAAGTAACCCATAATCCAACAAACTTTTTCTCACAATCGTGTGGGATAATCATCATCATCATCTCAACTATGATTTGGCAAGTTTCAAACTTGCATCCCTACAACACTTTAGTTATCATATCCGATCCATTCTCTTCAATCATGACCTTGTCAAGCGTTAACAACTCCAAGTAAATAACATTCTACACCCAATAATATTTCGTATCAATGTGTTTCGATCCGGAATAAAACAATAAATTTTTGTAAAGGTAAATTGCACTTTAATTATCATAAAGCAGCACATATCGCTCATACTTAAAACAAAGTTCCCGGATGAACTTTTTCATTCATAGTATTTCCTTATTTACCTCCATCATAGCAATAAATTCTACCTCGATGATCAAGAGAGTAACACACTTCTATAATTTGGGTTGCTAAGAAACTACTTCTCTTGCAAACATGACTAAAATTTTTGAGGTAAACTTCTGAGAGTCGACATCATCCACCATGCCTGCATTAGTATACCCAACCAAAAGTGGCCTGTCACTTTTGAAATACAAGCACAACTTGAAAGTTTATCGGAGATACCTCAATATCCATTTCATCATGGACTAATACTCATTACCGGATTTGATAGAAAATGACTAACTGTTCCAAAAGTATGAGTAATATCCAATCTCGTATATACCATGGCATACATCAAGCTATCCACGGCTAAAGAGTAGGGTATACCTCTCATGCTTACTTTTTCATCATCCGTGAAAGGGCGTAACTAGTTAGTCAATTTAAAGTGATTAGCTAATGAAGTGCTCACTAGCTTCGACTTCTCCATATTGAAACGTTGAAATAGGTTATCCACATAACTCTCCTAGGACATCCATAGTTTCTTTACCTTATGGTTGCAAAATATTCTAATACCCATAATTTATTTTGTTGGCCCCAAATCCTTCATGGTAAAGGATTTCCCGAGCTATTACTTCAATTCGGTAATTTGGGAGGCATTTTGCCCAACAATCAGCATATCATCCATATAGAGGAGGAGAACAATAAAATAATCTTTGAATAACTTTTAAACACAAACATAATGGTATGCAATAGTCTTTCGGTAGCCTTAATTCATTATAACAGACTCAAGCTTTTTATACTATTATCTCAAATCTTGCTTCAATCTATATAGACTTTTCTTCCGACGATACACCAAACCTTCCTTTCCTTTAATACGACATCCCTCCGACTGTTCCATATAGATTTTCTCCTCAAAGTTATCATGAAGAAACTCTGTTTGCACATTCAATTATTTCATCTCCAAATCAAGAACAATAGCCAATATGAATACCACTTGGATTGAAGATATCTTCACAATTTGGGTAAAAACCTCCACTTATTAAAACATTTTATAACTAACCTCACCTTATACCATGGTTGTAGAATATTCTCGTCAGCCTTCAAGTGAATGTCCACTTGTTCTTAAAAGCTTGTTTTCCCTTCGACAATTTTGTCAGTTTAAATGTGTGATTTTCTTAAAATGATTTCATTTCATCTTGCAAGACTTCTATCCACTTTAATTTGTGCCCATCATAGTTTTAGCAAAACTTTCAGGCTGTCCTCCATTGATAAGTAACACAAACTTATCAACTGATAGGAGAATAGAGGTCCTTCGATCTCTTGTAAATCGTCGGAGTGGAATGGTCTCGGTAGGTTTACCAACATCATGAGGAACAGTATTATCCTCATCATTGGGCATAGGAGTCGCATGGTCTTCTTCCTCCTTAGCATTGCCTTGATCACCGTCTTCATTATGAATAGGCACCGGTATCAAGGATTCAAGATTTGTATCACAAACCCATCTGTTATCATTATTGGAGACAACCTTTGCTTCTTTGCTAATAACTTCAATTGTCTCATTTTCGACAAATACCACATTTCTAGATTCGATTAGCTTCTTCTCTATCGGATTATAGAACCGATATTCTAACTCATCTTCCCCATACTCAAGAAAGATGCATAATATTGTTTGTGATGTACTATATTTTTCTGTCAAAAATTTAGCAAAGTTTCCTCTGCAATATGAATGTCGGCCACAATACAAAACGTGTATAACAATATTAAATCTCCACATAGCAAAAAATCCATCATAAACAACTCCGACACAATCAGAAAACCCAACGGATACAAACTCCAACATCCAGACAACGACAACAACTACACAGAATCCAAAACAGCCACAATTAACAACACGTGGCACCGACATCATAACTCCAGGTATGATGTCGGCTCAGACAAGATGCCACTAGGTACATTAATAAACTATATAAACGTGTGGAAGCAACTGTACTCATCGAGTGAGGGGGAAAAATATAGGATCACTAATCTAAGCCTCCAAGTTATCCTCCAAGATTTTTATGCATGGCCGATTTAAATCTTCTATCCTGCATTAGCGAGTGTAACTTATACTTATCTGGAACAAGAAAAATAGTAATGGTGAGCCAAAAGTTTAGTAAGGCACATAAAAATATATCAAATACATGCATAATTTTAAATTTGAGACAGGCAACCCGTCTCCATGGCCCGATTCTGACCTCGAAACATATTTTTTTCATGTACCTCAAGCCTAATATTGATTATATTAATTTATTACCATGAGATTACCATAATTTAAAGCCCATATCATATTTATGGATTAATATTTCAAGATTAAAACGTTGGTTCTCAATCTTACCAATTTTGGGTCTTTAGGCCTCTCGATCTAACTTCTCCCGGGTCTTTAAACCCCGATCCACTTATATTAATTTAATTACTCCTAATTATCATTTTGTGAAACCGGTACGTCACATTGTTTTTGACTCCAACTTGGACCTCTCGTCCTTAGGGATAAAGACAAAGACTTTGCACTTGAATACGCACAAGTGGTCATAGGACACCTCCCTCCTGGACCACACCTTCTCTGAGACTTTTCTATTCGGTGGACCACTTGGTGATAGGTTGATAATATTAACCACGACATTCAAGGCTTCCCCTCAAAATAAATCAAAGAGTTTTACCTCCAAAAACACTCAATGAACTCCTCTATTAATGTCTTATTCATCTATTCAACCACGCCTTTTAACTGTGGTATTTTTGGTGGAATCCTTTAATATCAATTCTATATGGCTGACAATACACATCAAATACTCCGATATATTTTTCTCTATTGTCACTTCGGATATACTTAAGCTTTTTCCTACTTACCTCTCAACCAAATTATGAAATTGTTCGAACCCTTCGACTTTAATGGATACAACCATAGCTTTTTTCAACAATTATCGATCAATGTGACAAAGTACATCGCTTATTCGAGTTTCTTCACCTTGAGAGGGCCACATATGTTGGTGTGGACTAACTCAAGAAGATTGACCTTCTTTGTGGACAAGTTTCCATGGAATGAAACTCACAATTACTTCCTCGTTATGCAGTGAACGCAAGTCATCAATTTGGCTTTATTTACGCCCCATAGGAAGTTCTTCTTGGTTAGACAATTTAACCCTTTCTCGCTCATATGACTCAATTGTTAATACCACAAATTAGAAGATTCCTTACTTCTAGCAACATGCACATCTCCAATTGAAATAGAGGCTTGTAGTACATACAAGTTAAAAATTTTTTTCCCTAGGTAACTACTAGAGACCCTTTAATCAACTTCCATTCCTCTTCACAAAATACATTGTAGAATCCTTCGTCGTTGAGCTTCCCAACTGAAATTAGGTTTAATCGAATATCTGGGACGTGTCATACATTCCTTAATAACAACTTGGTCCCATTGTTAGTGATAAGGAACATGTTACCACAATCGACAATCTGGGACATGCCTTCGCTACCTATCTTTAATACTCCAAAATCATCGGGAGTATAAGACGTGAAAACTTTTCTCAGTGACATGATGTGGAGTGAGGTACCACTGTCCACTACCTAATTGGTCTCATGATCCACGAGATTGATCACTTCATCCTCCTTGTATACCAACCCAAGGTTGCCTTTGGTAACAATTCAGGTGCTCTCTTTATCTTGGGCCTTATCTACTTTCTTCTTATTTTCATCAATATTTTCACGCTTTCACTTGTAATGGAATTTCTTAATGTGTCTTTTTTTCCACAATGGTGGTACTTGAGGGTTTGATACCTCAACTAGGACTTGCTTTGACTCTTGTTGTCAGATTTAGGGTTGCACATTTTATTCTTTCCCCATGATTTAGAGATTAGCACTTTGGAGTGTGAAGAAGAAGATCTCTGTAAATGACATCTCATTTCCTCATTTAATACAACTCCATTTTCTATTTCAAAAGTCCCCATACCATTCCAAACAGTATTGGTGATGGTGATCCGTATCACCTTCTAAGAGTCTAGCAAAGTAGTTAACAACCACAAGGTTAGTATCTCATCATCAAATTTGAAGGCCATACTACTCAATTGACCCACATATCCTTGAAGTTCATTCAAGTAATTAGCAATAGATGTGCTCTCCTTATACCTCACTTGCATTAACTTTATCAAATAGTATAATTTATTATTATCGATTTTTTAAGTATAGAGTGTCTCAAAATTTTCCCACAATGTCTTTACCTTTGTTTCATTCCGAATGTGATTATACAAATTGCCATCCTCAAATTGTTAAATATAGTTGAAACTTGTTAATATTCAAAAGTCCACCCCTGGGATTTTGATTGGGACTTTGCATAATAAATACTAAAAGATGCATTATTTTTACAAATAATAAATCTTTCACCTTATTCCTCTAAATATCATAGTTTGTACCATTCAAACAAATCATTTTATTTTCGACCTCCATCGACTCAAATAAGTCTCAATACCGGACACTATTAACTATGTTTCTGATATCACTTATTGTGATATGATTCATTTATTTAAATCATGAAAAAACAATCAACAATTCATAATAAGTACTTAATAATCACCAATAATAAAATAAGAAGTAATTTTTATATGAAAAATTCTCTTAAAAATAAGAGAAAAAAATTGAGGGACGATATATCTGAAATATCACCACTATGTAATTAGTTAATTTATACAAATTTTATAAATATAAGGATTAGACACCTTATAACAAATAGATCGAGTAACAATGAATGTAATTGAATTGTGAGGAAACAATCAACAACTCATAATGAGTACACAACAATCACCAATAATAAAATAAGATAAACTTATTTTATGTGAAAAATCCTCTTAAGAATGAGAGAAAAAAATCACAAGACGATATATCCGAAATATATTTACTATACAATCAATTCGGTTACATAAACCCAACAAATATAAGGACTAAATATTTTGTAATAAATGGACCGAGTAACAATAAGTACAAAATAAAAGAGTAAAAAATATAATCGATGAAACGTTTTTTTTAACTCCAAGAATAGCATACTCGAGGTCAGTGGGGACTAAAATATGATTTGGAACTCAATCGAATACTCAAATCTTTATTTTTTTTTTTTTCTTTTTTCTCTTCCCTTTTCTCTAAAAAATGACACTCTAGATTTCAAAGAATACAAGTGGTTAACCCTAAAAACGCGTCAGCATATTTTTATGCTACGAGCCGTACTCGAGTGCCCGTCAGGCGCCTCTCGAGCACAGGTTCCATTGGAAATGGTGCCTTGGGTTCCCTTAGGGTGCACCTCGAGTGCGCCGCTTCTAGAATTGGTCCCTTAGATGCCACATGGGCCCATCTTGAGTCCTTGACTACAAGTTTCAGCACCGCGAGCACTCTCCCTTTGGAATCAATGTTTTAGGCCTTAATCGCGCGTTCTTTTCCAATCCTCTACATCAATATAATACCCGTATGACTTTATCTGAATCACCAAATGACATGCGTCAAATAAGTATGGGCTCATATAAAAATGACCCATAATCTATCACAATTATTGTCAGCGTAAATAAAATAAGTGTTGGGTTTATTCCTCACAATTTTCTTTATTATTTTTTAAAACCATTATTATCAGGAGTAATATTTATTTATTTTGGGCTGGCTCGGTAACCAAACATATCATCAGATGATGCCACGAGTGCAGTGCATAAACCTCAAAAGAAGTCTACCTGCTTGCTTGGGTTTTGCCCTCTTCAAATTTAACATCTGTAATCATACTGATGCTTCCATCTTTCAGTATTTCTAATCTGCTATTTGCTTAGGCCTGCTAATTTCTATATTTTATATGTTGACCAATAATATTCTATATTTAAGTACTTTTATGTACATATAATATTTGATAAAAAGCTTAATAATTATAATATTTATGTCAGATTCAGTCCGACCCAATTTTTATTGTAGACTAGCTCAAGTATAGTTATTGCCCAATAATATTCAGCTCCATTGGTCTAACTTAAAAGTTACATTTTCCTCTCTATATCCGGTTTCAATCTAACTTTCACCATACATTTAGTGCCCGGGGATTCAGAGCCATAGAGCTTTTGCCTTCAAACTTATTTTTGACCGACGAGTATCCTTCTTCTGCTATGGCCCACGATGGAAGGAGGGTTGTCCTCTAATTGATGGCACCGCCTTTGATGTGCAGGACACCTTCCACTTGTTGCCCAATTAATCGGAATTTTTTGTGCAAGTAACCCATAGTTTACGGAATTCGATTGATACTACGTATCTTGGTCAAAACTCAGGAATAAAATGTTAACGTCTATGTTAGGTCACTTTCTTACAAATAACACATCTATTGTGCATAAGATTTTTCAATTTTGGAGAGGTTAGATATTTTCTCACAGTGCGTGCTCAACGTTATAGCACACTTACATTTGTACAAGGTTTGTTCCATTGAAAGATGTGCCTAATGCATATACAAATAACGCTTGTACACTGGCTATATTGTTTCTTGTGCATGAGATGCATAAAAAGGCGCTCATGTGCTATATGTATTATTTTTTTGTGTATGACGTGCACCCAAAAGGTGTACATGCTCCGATGCTAGTATAAAATGCCCTGCCTATTTTCAGAGCATTCATTGTGGGATTTTGAGAAACACTTGTCGTGAATGCTTGAGAGAAATAGAGAGAGAAGGTGAAGAAGAATATTATCGTCAACTATTTAAACTCTAAATCTTGTTCTGAATTTTACTATATTTAGATACGTTGTTCAATTTTTTCTTTAAATATTTTATGAGTGGTTTGTAGTCTATTTCTCGTCTATTATTGTATTTGCCTAGATTTGCCAACGTTGTAGCTAAATAAGATATTATTATTAGGGTTTGTATAACTATTCTCATAATCTTAGTAGATTTTATACGGATTTAAATTGTTGTGGTTTAACTCCTATTTATAGGGGTTTCCACCTAAATTTATATGTTTTATTTTTATTTGTTATTGTGGTTGTTGTTATAATTGCTTTTTGATTGTCGGTATGCCTCTTCGTGGGTTCAACCAATGGTTTTGATTTTCGATCCACGTAGTGATTTACTCTTGGCTTGATTGAGAATCTTTCTTTCTCGGGCCTAACACTAGCTTATCTAACGAAGAACCTGCTTTGATAGTACAGTAGAAGGCTAGCTACCCTACGACTTTAAAACCAAGTTCTCACCGTTAAGATTCCTATCAACCTATGTTTGTAGGGTGTGATCGTTCACTGAGAATGTTAAAAGGAAAATGCTATAAAGTATGAGTTTTAAATTTTATTTTAGTTATGATTAATTAAATTAAAATAATTAAAGTTAATATCAAAGGAAGAAAAAATTTGAGTCAAATTTAAAGTTGAATCAGACCACATTAAATTAGAGGATGCTTAACTAGTAATTGAAATGCACTCATACGTGTTTTGGGCAGGGATGTTGCGCTTGACTAGCACCTGATCGAAACTCAAGCGCATTTTTCAGATTTGCCCGTGCTCAATACTCGCTCAAGTGCGTTGAGACAGAATGCCATCGTCTAACGCACGCCTGATATAGCGCCTGTGTGCCATTGAATTTGGCCATGGCACTTGACATGCACCCGACACGTACTCTAGTATCACTTTGCTATATATATCGTATTTGATTAATTTTTGGTCATTTTTCCGCCAAATTTGAAACAAGAGAAAGAAGAAGAATACGTGAAAAGAGGAAACAGAGAGAGGAAGTTAAATAAACCAAATTCAAGAAAATCCAAGTAATATTTTAATAATTTAGAGTTAAGACAAGTGCATTCCAAGTTTTTATTTCTTTTGTTAATAATTTCTTTTCACGTCATTGAATATTTATTATTTTAAATGTTTATATATGACATATTTTTATTGCTAAGATAATAATACTTCACATTCATGAACTCTCACTCCTAAGCATTTCTTTCCTATGTTACTGATTTTTTTACTTTATTAAATATTTATTATTTTAAATGTTCATATATGATATATATTTATTGTAACGACTCAGACTTTAAAAATATAGAAAATTTCAGTTATCGAGTCCGATCAACGCCAGTTGACCTGAAAATGTAATAAGAAAAATAAATCGGCTTTAAGATGAAATCAAGTTCTGCCCTTACTTGATGAAAAGAAGTCCGGAATATTCCTTGATGAAAAGAAGCTCAAATTTCCTTAATGAAAATCCAGTCCAAATTTCTATAAAAATCTAGTCTGAATTTCCTTGAAAAAGGAGTCCGGAATATCCCTTGAAAAGAAGTCGAATTTTCTTGATGAAAATCAAGTCCAGCCATGTAAGGCTGAAGTAGCCTTGAAGGCCGAAGTGTCTTTGTGGTTGGTAAAGCCACAGTTGATGATCCGATCAACAAGTGTTGACCGGAAGTCGTGTAAGAATAATTCGGTAATGGCCCAGATTCCAAAATATAGAGAATCCCCGATGTCGAGTCAAAATAATACGTTAAGGATGGTAATCTGGTCAACGAGTGTTGACCGGAATGCATGAGGGGAGGTGTAATCCGGTCAACGTGAAATATTGACCAGAAAATGTAAATGGGAGGAAGGACGGGAAAACGGAAAGTGATCCGGTCAACACCAGTTAGTTAACCGGAATGCGTAATCAGGAAACCTTTATAAATAAGAAAACCGAATACGATGAAATAATAATTAATAAGGAAACCCTTATAATAACGAAACTGAGTATAAGGAAATAACCAATAATGAAACTTTGTAATAAGGAAACCGAGTATAAGGAAATAATAAATAATAAGGAAACCTTATAATAAGGAAACCTTGTAATTAGGAAACCCTGTGAATTGCCCCGAATGTTGCCAAACCCTAACGACGGCTACTAGGCTCAAGGGATTATAAATAAGAACTAGAGAACGGGGAAAAGAGGCACTCGATAGGGCTTGCTAGTAGGGGAAGACCAAAAGTTTAAGGCGAAATAAAGAAATTCAGGTAAGATACTCACCCCTATTTTCAAGTTCATGATTATGCATGATTTCTACGCTAGTATATCTGATATTATATGAACTTATATGATGTTATTCTATTCCTTTTATATCTGATGCTTGAGGTATGATTATTGTTCGATAATTGCATGTTTAAGGAAAAGACTTCATGATGTTTGGTTTTGTTCTGCTGGTAGAATAATTTTCTGTCGATTTAAATGAACTGTGATAATTGCATCATTAAAGAAAAGAACTCCGTCCAAAGAACTCCGATCTTTCTATGAATAAAGTAGTCCGTCCTCTTTTGAAAAGTACTCCAGTTTTAAAGAAAAGGAATTTCGGCCCTTACGTCTTTAAAGAGCCCTCCGTTCGTTTGAAGAAAAAGCACTCCGTCCGTTTAAGAAAAAGAGCTCCAAACTTTTGATGAAAAAGCACTCCGTCTTTTGTTAAAGAAAAATCACTCCGGATTTTAGAGCGTCGGATTTTAAAAGAAACAGAACTCCGGCTTTTAGAGCTTCAACTTTTAAAAGAAAAAGAACTCTGGATTTTAAAGAAAAGTCACTCCAGTTTTAGCACTCCGGATTTTAAAGAAAAGTCACTCCGGTTTTAGCACTCCAGATATTAAAAAAAAGTCACTCCGATTTTAGCATTCCGAATTTTAAAGAAAAGTCATTCCGGTTTTAGCACTCCGGATTTTAAAGAAAAGTCACTCTGGTTTTAGCACTCCGGATATTAAAGAAAAGTCACTCCGGTTTTAGATATCCGAATTTTAAATAAAAGACACTCTGGCTTTTAGAGCTTTGGATTTTAAGAAAAGCACTCCGGATTTTGAAAAGAAAAGCACTCCGGATTTTAAACAGAAAAGCACTCCAGATTTTAAACAAAAAAGCACTCCGGATTTTGAACAGAAAAGCACTCCGAATTTTGAACAGAAAAATACTCCGGATTTTGAAAAGAAAAGTACTTCGAATTTTGAAGGAAAAGGCTTCCTACTTTGACGAATAAGACTTCTGACTTTTGATCAAAGAATATTTGACTTTAAGATGATTAAATGTTACGGACTTCAACTGATGAAGTTAAGAACAAATGCTTTAAGAACAAGAAAAATGTATTAATCTGGACAGCAAGTGGAACTCTATAACTTTCGACTTCCGAACTATGATGTATGGCCATGAAAAGATATGAACCATGAACCGAGTCTCCCTTAAACTTGCTGTTAAAGATGGATGAAGGATATTGGAGTGACACTCGAGGATTGCCTCCTGGGCCACGGGAGGGGACTATCTGGTGGCATAAGTACTATGGACTACGGCTCCGTATGTCGGGTTAAAGGCATTACCTCCCGCCCCGGGGAGCATAATGAGGGGATACGGCTTTAGGTTGTGGGGTTACACACAATCCGTCCTCGATGTTGTCCGCTCCCGTCCGGTCCCTAAAGATGATAAGAATTTTAAATGGTTTTATGAGTTTTAAAGAAGACAAGATAATAAGAAAAATACTAAGGAAATTCCGAACTAAAGACGTGATGATTTTCGTATGGTAAGTTATGTTCGCTTATATATATATATTTATGTTCTCTGTTTTCTGCATGTGAGTATTTTGTTGAGCTTTGTAGCTCACTCTTGTTGTTTTCAGATGACGAAAAGCTCATGGAGGACGAAGTTGAGTAGGACCTTATGGTGTAGTCAAACAGTTCTGTTGGCCGGAGCTGATTAAATGAAGAGCTTGTTTAATTATTTTGATGTTTTGTGGAGACTTGTAAAACAGTTCCGCTATTTTAACTTATCAATATTAGCATGTTTCTGTGTTATGAATAAAAGTTATAATTTTTAGTAAGCATCTCAGGGCAATTAGGTCCGACTAACATTAGAGTTGGCCGGACAAGTTTGAAATCAAACCGGTGGGCCAGCTTTATACAGTTCGGCCTCATGAGATCCTGTGTAAAAGAAAAGAAAAATTTTTATGTGCGGTAATATTATTTACTTTTTTTAGACCTAACGGCACTGTATTGTGTAATTAAGTATGGACCGTCACATTTATTGTTAAGATAATGGTACTTCATATATACGAACTCTCACTCCTATTCCTTGTAAATTTATAAAATTCATATTCTTAGTTCATATATTTGAATTTTTAAATTATTTTTTATAATTGTCTTACATATATGTATCAAATTCATAGTTATATGACTCTTGTAAGCTTTAACTTCATATTTAATATTCTTACATATTTAAAATCACTAAATTTATATCTTACATATTTTAAAAATTTAATACTTTGTCCCTACATGCATGTTATTTAAAATAAAATATTAAAATTTTGAAATACTACTGATTTTTTTTTTAAAATTTGGTTTAAAAAATTTATAATGTAGCTTTTATATGTTTAAAAACTTGTATGTTTAAACTTCTATAGAATTTTTATATTATGCATGATAATTATTTGAAAGGATTGTGAAAAAACTCTACAATTTATTAAAGAAATAAAAATATTTTTTTAAATAAAAAAATACAAAAATGATATGAAATTATGTAGAGTTTTCATATGTCTAAATATCGAGCCATTATATTATATTCAATAGATGATACATTATAATATGCTTAGTATATTATAGTGATGACTGATATTCAAACTTATCATCCTCAGGTGACAGCGGTGTTCGGTCATATTTATAGGGTTATATATATAATAATTCACATACGGGTCTTAAATAGTAGTATAAGGCCTTCGATTGTGTAAATATAAATCTAACCTTAGTTTTGATTATCCAATTCTTTAGTCAGTAAGGCCTTACTGGCCATTTATCCCTAAGAAATGACATATTTAATATAAATTTATATGGCACAGTTTGACTATACAGTGAAAAGAGAAATTTAAAAGTTGTACATATTGGTTATGAAAATTCAAGGTTTTCTATAAAAAATTGATCAATGGTTTCTTTTGACATGTTTTAATACAAATTATATGTTAAATTATGTAAATTTTTATATCTTACTGAATTTTTGACTTACCATTATTTTCATTTTTCACTAACTCCTTCAGATTAACGGCTTAGATACTTGCGGCATAAGTAGGATCGAAGGAAGAGTGATCCGAAGATATTAGGATTAAAACTGTTGGTTATTTGATGATGTATTTAATTTCTAAATAGTAACTTAGAATGTTTATAATATATGAATGATGGTTTATAAACAATGATATTGATATTGACTTTCTATTATGGTTGTTAATATATTCTAATTTTTTATTTAGAAATGCTTTCTTATGTATGGTCCAATGTCTTGTTATGGTCAATGTTTTACCCACTTATTAACATAGCATTTCGGGTTCAGTGGTCAGGTTATAATATTTTATTTTGGTTATTCGATGTATTGATATGAAACTCACGTCAATGAATTATTGGATTTATTATTAATTCATGATTGGTAACACTAATTATAAAATTTTGGGTTTGAATTTTATGACGTAACAGATGGTTTACAGTTACTTGATTGGGACCTATCACTTCCCTATCCCAAAATTCAAAATTAAAATATATTGTAGTTAGATTTTAATCAAAACTCATAAAAAATTAATTCAACAACCGATTTGATTCTAATTCAGCACCAGGACATGATCTTATAATAAATACCTTTAAATTGTTCGATAATAAATATGACAAATTTTAGAATTTAAGGCCACATCTAAAAATGGCTCCAATAATTTATCACTTGAGCAAGCAATAACCATAAGGAAAAGTGTTATCAAATTCAATAATGAAATACCCAACATTCAATGTTGAAAATTTGAATTCAACACTCATGGTTGAATAAACGAACTATCTAACATTGAAATAACAAACTTGACTATCTAATATTGAAATAACAAACTCTAATCTGGATAATCAAACTACAAACTTTGCCTTCTTTTCTTTGGGATGATTAATTACTTCAACTACCTTTTTGACCAGATGAATTCAATTTTTGCCTTGCTTGGATCTGAACTTCCAAAAAATTTTAAAATTCTTTTTTTTTTAAAAAAAATCGATCAAAAGACATTCGACCATGTCTCAAATTTCCACCTCCTTCCCTTGTTGCAAGCCCTTTGTCTTGCATTTGAATCATCCGATATATTATATCTGACATCTTGGATATGATGACCGAATATTCCACATCATGGCTTGCTCCAACTCCTTAACTTCCTGACATCTTAAGTACCTATCATGTAATAAATTTAAATATTCAAATGATCAAAATCATATAAAATATATTTCTTGCTATTTTTCTCCAATATCATTCTGCCATGTCCCAAAATCCAAATTTCATATATATATATTCATTTATATCCAAAACTTACAAGATCCAATTAATTATCCCAAAGCTTGGTTAGATGTAAAGGAATCAAACCCCAAAGCAACGAAGCTCCGCAAAGTAGAAAGACCAAGAACCTGATGAACCAACCCTGTTCGGTCTACTAACAACAACAATAATAATAACCTAACCAAACCCAAACAAACCCATGAGAAAACACATCAAACGAAATACCTAAATAGTTATAATATTAAACCTAAATAAATCTGACAGATATAATCCCAAATATAAACAAATAACATAACAAACCTCAAAACACAAATCCAAATACAAACCAATTATAAATTTGAATACCAATATGCAATGGCTGGATACTTAAGCAATTTTCTCCATTTAATACCTGCAAGTTTTCAGGCTATTTGACATGAAATGGGTTAGAAATATGGACAAAATTATGAGTTTAAAACTCAGTAAGTATATATATATGTATGTATAACAATAAATACATGCATAACAAATCCCAACAAAGAAGCAAAAATAATAAACATGTGCAAAATCCAATGTATGCCAAATATTTTAAATATCAAACGTCTAGTTTCATCAAATATCAAAATATGACTTTGTATGTAAAATTTGTAATTTGAACACAAATACTAAAAAATTTAAATGTATAAAATTATTCAAAAGTCCAATATTACTAATCCAAAGGCTTGAAGTCCAAAATCCAAATCATAATAAACCCAAGGCTTGCAAATCTCAAAGTTAAATATCTCAAATATCAAATTAGATGCATGTAAAATATTAAAAAACTAAAATATGCTAAAATTTGAGAACTAATAGCCAAAAGATTTACTTTAAGAAAAGTTTACAATATTTCAATAACCTTAGGCCAAATTACTATTATTTAGACCTATAGGCGAATCGGTTATGCATTACTCTCTATAGACGAGGTCAAATATTATTTTATTTTACCATCCATGGATGATAAATGTAATTATCAAATCAATCTGAATATAATAGAACATTCAAATATATTATTTTCTTTTATTTTTATAATAATTTTCAATAAAATATCAAATCAGGGGATTATATGCTAAGAAATATGCATGTTTATCATTAATATTTAAAATTTTTCCTTCCTATCAAAAAAGTAAAGAACTTTCATTTCGGATAAATATAAATATAAAATTTTTTACTTTGTGAAAAAGTATAAATATAAATGCACATTTTCTTGACTTTTATTTCACAATTATTCATGCATATAAATATAAGACTTCAAAAAACTATTTGCTTTATACAAATCAAATAAAAACATCAAATATTTGGTAAAATTAGGGTAAAATCTCAAATTTTTTGGTAAAAATTAAATGCATGCATACAATAATTATCAAAATGGAGGGAATGCATGTATCTCAAAATAGAAAGCATAAGCAAAACTAGAAGAAATATAAAATAAACCAAAAATAAGACTTATAAAGTTATAAAATCTCATTTCTCTACTTTCTTTCTCCTCTTCTTCTTCTTCTTTTGATGTTCTCCTTCTCTCTCTCTCTCTTTCCTTTTCTTCTTAAAAAATCACAAAAGACAGTGTACATGTTCTTATAAACAAAATCAGCACTCAAGTGACCAATAAGCACACATCAGGCACCACACTAAAATCTCATCCGTGCATGAGTGTTACATCAGGCACAACTTTGGTGCCAACTATTTTGCCCAAACTACAAATAAGTGCTCTAGAGGCACTCCTCGAGCACACACATTCTATCTAAAATACGCATGAGCACAGATCAGGGGCCAAGTTTGGATCTTCAAATTAGATTTTTCTATATATTTTTATCATATAATTATTTTTAAATTGATCCAAAATTATACTAATGGTATCATCAATCATATACAAAATTTAGGGCATCACATGATGCATTTGGATAAATCAATGCATTAACAGCTTTTATGAATATGATGAAGTGGGTATTCATGCCATTTTTGGATCGGTTCATAATGGTATTCATTAATCACATACTAATATATTCAAAAGGTGATACTGAGCATGAGGAGCATCTCCAAACAACATTGGAGACAATGATGTGGGGTTGGTTGTATAGAAAGCTCAAAAAGTATGAGTTCTAGCTTAGTGAGGTTGCAATCCCCGATCACATCATATTTGGAGAAGGAATGTTGGTTAACCCAACTTAAAAATCGTTGTAGGCAAGACTGACTTCACCAACCGAGTTATGAAGCTTCCTTCGACTGGCAAGGTACTATCATAGATTTGTGAAAAGTTTTTCAAGTATTCCATACCATTAATAAAGTTGACACAGAAAGACGTTAAGTTTGTCTGGGCAAAGCAATACGAGTTAGGTTCTCAAGAGTTGAAGCAAAGGCTTACTTAGGCGCTTATCCTGACCATCCATAAAGGTTCAACCATATTCAAAATGTATTGGGATGCATCGTATTACAAACTATGAACATCATATCAAAAATTTAATTTGTCTAAAGTTTCAAACATGTTGTCCAAATCATTCTTTTATACATCAAAATTCATAATACATAAATGAATATCAAATAATCAAAACTTTAGAAAAACGTCTTAAAGTCCAAATTTCAAAATTTTAAAAGTTTTAAATGTCCAAAGATGGATAACTCTAAATATCATATAAAACTTGTAAATCTCAAAAGGTCAAGCATTTTAAAATATTAAGTGCGATGTAGGTAAAAATTCTAAAAATCTAAAACATGCAAAAACTGATAACCAGATATCAAAAGATCAACTTTGAAGAAAGATTATACATACTTTCGATAATTTTAAATCAAGTTTACACCTGTAGGCTACCGTCGACAAATAACTCCTTGTAGACATAGTCAAATGCCACTTTTTCCTACCACCTGCGATTCATAGTAGTAGTTAAAAGTGTCAAATATATTAATATTTTTGAATATATTATTTGTGTCCAATTTCTTACAATAATTCTAGAAAATCTCAACGAGGCACTCTACAATAAATATTTAAAATTTTTTCGTCAAACAAAAAAGTACAATTATTCAAAACATTTTTACTTTGTATATTTTTAATGATGATTAATTATATTTTTAATGATGATTAATTAAATTAAGTTAATAAAAAGATCAAAATCAATTTATATTTTGAGTCAAATTAATTTTCTAACTAGAATATATTAGGTTGAGTGACGCCCGATGGGCTCTTACATATGTGAATATTTTAGGCAGATTGGTCAACATCTAATATGCACCTAAATGATACATGTGCATATTTAGGATAGAATGTTGGTGCCTATTGCATAACTAAGGTACGCTATTGAGCTATATGAATTATGTCTTAACACTTGACACGCGCATAACAAATATACTGTCACAAATTCGAACCAAATAGGTCAATTTAAATAATTAATTATAATTGTTAAAATTTAAAATTCTAAATAAATTCAATAAATCATGCTAAATTTTAAAAATTTGAGTGTGGCAAATCAAATATATAGGAGCCGACAAATAAAAAATCCATACAGGATCCATATAATGAAAAAGACGTAAGAAACTCATGACCTGTGCCAAACAGACGTAAGAAAAAGACTAAATAATAACAGTAATACATCCATATAAAGAAATTCATCCAAGAAATCTTAATATGTAATCCAAAGGCCCACATGTGGCCGACTCCAATTGCTAAAGATAGTCCCACAGAATCCATCTATAAATCTAATATGATCGATACCATTTATTTAAATAACTATGAAACTTGCCAGAAAATGCGATATTGTGTTGAAACTCAATCTTACTCCTACAATATGGTCCAATCCTCTACTTTGAAGAGACAAAATAGGAAATATGAGTTTAATGCTCAACAAGTATCATATTTAAATAAAAGGAGTCTAATAAATTTGAGAAAATATCATATGGATGAATATCTAATCAAAGGATAAAATAAATCTAAATTGGCAATAAAATAAATCCAATAGAAATCTAAAATTTAAAATTAAAAATTTAATGGTAGTATCGTACTCAAATCAAATATTTAAATCTAAAATAATTATCCAAATTAGAAAATAGTCTTCATTGAAACGTATATATACATAAATATATATATATATAAACAAAATAGAAGTGACATGGAGCGATTCCAAGAAGTAGATATCCAATCCAAGTCTAATTCCAAGTCCAAGTCGAAGGACCGATCAGCTCGTATTTTGGGAAAAAATTCGATAACCGGATGATCCAATTGAGTGCATAAAAACTAAAATAGCATCGCGGCAGATATTCCAAAGGCTCGGATCAAACGTATAGTCAAAATCATTTGTACAAGATATGCCAAGGTCAAATTGTGGACAAAATCAGCGAATCTCAAATCCAAATTTAAAATCTAAATCCAAATCAAAGTCCAATACAAATCAATACAGAAATATAAATCATGCATCAAATTTAGATTTTGATTATTTAAAAACTAGCTTGAGAAAGGGTTACACATACTCCCGATAACCTTAGGCCACATCAAATGCAAATTAGGTTAGGGTGCATGACCACCCATGTACTATGTACCAATGGGTAAGGTTGCTCACTATGTTTTACTTTCCATGACTTTAGGTGTAATTCTTAAATTTGTTAGATATATTAGAGTATCCGAATATATTATAAGGTTAAATGAAATCATGCAAATGGAAAGGGTCACTACTTTAAGCCTTTCTAGCAAGGAAAAAGGAATTTTCAAATAAATCTTTCTATTGGGACTTGGCCAAAATATCAAATATCCAAATCAAAATATAGTGGCCACAACACGGTATATGCATGTGAAAATGTACGGTCTATACAAATTTCATACATATTTTCATATACACATATTGATATAAACATATATAGTATCCGATAAATTATTCAGATTTTTAAAAAATATTAAATATTTCAAAATCATAAAACTAGTACCAAAAACTCTAAATCATCTAGTGAACCACACATGCATATCCAGAATAAACAAATCGGGTGTATAAAAATATATGCATGCTAGTAAAAATTTTAAATAGTATTCAAAACATATTAGATATTAAATCATACCAAGAAAATGAGTTATAAATACTTGCCTCGATATTATACTTTACAGATCTGAAGAAAGGATGCCCCGAAGTTCCTGAAAGGCACGTTTCTCCTACCGACACACATCCCTTCTCTCCTCCCTTTCTATCTCCTGCTTCTTTCATCTTTGCCTCTCTCTCTCTCTCTTTTTCTACGTTTGCCTTCGTTGACAACTGCCCTGGCAGAGGCGACGAGGATGACCACGGTGGTAGCAAACTCGATAATGACATGGTGGAGGATGGCGGTGTATGCAAGCTGTCAGCGGTTCTCCTCTCTCCACCATGCCTCTTACACAAAATCTATCAAAATTTTAACCGATCTCCAGATAATACATACATGCAACCCAAGAATTGACATCCACAAAAAAATGAAAGAATTTACTTGCCTTGATTTTACCGATTTCCTTCGACAACTGCGACAAACAAATGGCGGCTGTTTGGCTTCAATTCACGATTTTTCCCTCTACATACATCGGAGCACAAAATGGAGGGTAACATCACAGAGAGGGCTTTGTTGGCTTCCATTCTAGGCATTGGGACCTTCGGCGACGGCGGCAATGGCCTCATGTCGATCTCTCTCTCTCTCCTCTCCTCTTCCCTCTTTTTCTCTCTCCTCGATACCGCCTCTGTTTTCATTTCTTTTTTCATTTTTCTCTTGTATTATATATATATATATTTTTTTTCCTTTTCTTTTATTTCAAAACACAAATTGATACTTGGATGACAGTATGGGCACACCTCGGACACTAGCCCAATTGATCCAAATATCTTTCCAAATTTTACAATATCAAATTATTTTTTGTCACGTCTAAATTATCTATAATTATATTTAATATTAAATTAATCCCAAGGAAATCTGGGATATTACACGCATATACATCAATTTTTCATACAAGGTCTCATTGGTTGATTTTTAATAATTTCAACATGATTTTGGAGAGAAGAGAAAGAAAAATAAGAGAGGAAGAGAGGAAAAGAGAAAGAGAAGGTTTAAGAAGGGGAAAAACTGAAGAAATTCAAGAAAACTTAAGACATACATCAATTAACATCTTCTTTCCGTTATTGCATATTTTTTTCCAACTTTTTTGAACACTTATTTTTTCAAATAATCATATATGTTTTATTTTAACTTGAGAAGGGTGAACAATTAGTTAGGGTAGCGGTTGCTATGGCAAAACTATTTTTCTACTCCCATATCATGTGACCCATATTGATTACATACTTGAATCTATAATGATTGTGTTTAAATGATGAGTTTTTGTAATGTATTTCTACATGTCTTAGTTTTTCATAAAATTATACATGCATACTTTATAACTAAAATAAAGTGATGGAATTACATCAAATATACTGAATTCTTACAATTTTAGCAATAGATATTTTCTACATGTTTATAAATCAAGTACTACTATTCCTACTGCTGTGTTCCAAGTTCTCAAGGTTGTGGTACGGATTAGGCGCCTTCCATTCTTCCACTACGGGTTGAATTGGAGCGGGTTCAGTCTCCATCACTGTTAACTTGGAACTTGCACACCAGAAACTATGAATAAGAGTCATAAGATGGCAAACAATTTTCCCACTGCATATCTTTCGATGCTTAAGTCAGAAATATTTCTTAGTGAATAGAAAGATGTTAGGAGGATGGGAGGAATGAATAGATGCATATAGCGGTGGATGGAGTATTTGGATTTGCCTGCTGATGGGAGGCTTAGAGGTGCACCCAGCAGATGGGCGACTTAGAGGAGCACCCGCATAGGGGTGGCTTAGAGATGCACTTGGTAGAGTGGCGGCTTACAGGAGCACCTGACAGAGGGGCAGCTTAGAGGAGTGCCTGGTAGAAGAGCGGCTTAGAGGAGCGCCTGGTAGAGGGGCGGCTTAGAGGAGCTCCCAGGAGAGGGGAGGCTTGAAGGTACACGCGGTAGAGGGGCGGCTTGAAGGTGCGCACGGTAGAGGGGCGGCTTAAAGATGTGCCCGACAAAGGACATCTTAGAGGTGCACCTGCATGGGGGTGGCATAGAGGTGCGTCTAGTAGAGGGACGGATTAGATTTGCATCGGCAGGGGGCGGCTAAGAGGTGTGCTCGCAGGGGCGGCTTAGAGGTGCACTCATAGATAGGCGGCTTAGAGGGGCGGCATAGAGGTGTGCCCGGCAGGGAGACAGCTTAGAGGTGTGCCATAGGGGGACGAATCAAAGAAGCGCTCACATAGGAGCATCTTAGAGATGCGCCCGGCAAATGGACAACTTAGAGGAGAGCCCGACAGAGTGGCAGCACAAAGGAGTACCCGACAGAGGGGCGGCTTAGATGTGAGCCCGTAGGGGGCATCTTAGAGGTGCGCCCACAGGGGGTGTCTTAGAGGAGAGCCTTGCAGAGGGGTAGCCTAGAGGCGTGCCTACAGAGGGGTAGCCTAGAGGTGTGCCTAGTAGAATGACGACTTAGAGGTGCGCCCGCAGGGGGCACTTTAGAGATATGCCCTCATAGGGGCAGTTTAGAGAAGGGCCAGGCAGAGGGGCGGCTTATAGGCGAGCCTACAGGCGGATGGCTTAGAGGTGCGCCCGCAGAGGGCGTCTTAGAGGTGCGCCTATAGGGGCATCTTAGAGGAGGACTAAACTGCACTGGCAGGTCAACATCCTCGTTACTTGAGTAGAGGATTGACTATTGGATAGAGGGCTCATGGCTCCAAAAAGGAGGGCTCGTGGCTCCAGGATGAAGGGCTCATGACTCCAGGATAGAGTGATCCTGACTCTAGGATGGAGGGCTCCTGGGAAGGAGGGCTCTTGGCTCTGGGAAGGAGGTCTCATGACTTCGGGATGGAGTGTTCCTAGCTTCAGGATAGAGGGCTTGTGGCTCTGGATGGAGTGCTCCTGGCTCCGAGATGAAGGGCTCCTGGCTCTGGGATGGAGGGCTTGTGGTTCCGAGATGTAAGGCTCCTGAGACGGAAGGCTCCTAGCTCCAGGACGGAGGACTTGTGGCTCCAGGGCAGAGGGCTTTTGGCTCCGGGATGGAGGGCTCCTAGCTCTGGGATGGAGGGCTGATGGATCCTAGACGGAGTGCTCCTGGATTCGGGATGGAGGGCTTGCAACTCCAGGATAATGTACTCCTGGCTCCAAAATAGAAGGCATATAGTTTCGGGATGGAGGGCTCTTAGTTCTGGGACGGAGGGCTCTTGGCTCCCTAGTGGAGACCAACTCCTCAATTGAGAGTAGATCTCCCGGAAGGATGAAAACTCCTGACTCCAGGATAGAGGGCAGCTCCTCAATGGTGGGTAGGTCCCCTTCCTTGGAATGTCAGGCCATTTGGAGTTTTGTGGAGCTCCTTGAAGCTTCTAGAGCTTGTCCTTCTAAGTTTGAGGTGTCTAAGTTTATAGTGTGATTCACAGATGCACTCATCTTACTTGGACAATGTGGGACACTTTACATTAAAAAAAACCTTGTTGGGTTAGAGTTGAGTCGTGGGCCTACTATAAGGCCTGCCCCCTTAGGCCCATGGCTACTAGTCCCATCACTAGTCCCCCATGCCAGGAGGTTTGAAAATTTAACCCCTTCCATGTCATGATGGGTAATCGTTGTACGTGATCCCACTGACTTAATGCTTGTTGATGTTGTCTTCCAGCTATGGAGAGGCCCTCTATGCCTCACTTCTTGAATTGTCTTCACCAACCAAGTAATGTGAGAAATTGGAGCTGGTAAAGAGCCCGCACAACCACAAGCCAACATCGGTGGGAGTTGCCCTTCCTCGCTTGAAGTTGATGATATGGGGATGCATATGAAATCTGCCTTGGTTGCTGGTGAGTCATTGAGGAGGCTAAGTGCTGATCAATCTTCACCAGTCAACATGGGCAAGAGCGACTCGTTTGGATGGACCACGGGTGACGAACCCCCTGGCGGACTTTGGTGCTGGAACAGACTACTGGCTTCAACTATGAGTAGTCCAAGTATCAAGCAAAATTCAAGAGCTCACATAAAGAAGATCTTAGGCTCGGGATTAGATCGCCTGACTATGATGATGCACTTTGAGAAGTCGAGTAGTGACTTGCCGCCTTTTTGAGAAAGGATGCTTACAAAGGGAAGATTTTAGGCTTAGGATCAGATCACCTTGCTGCGATGACACACTTTGGGAGGCCGAGCGGTGACTTGCTACCTTCTCAAGAAATTATGCTCAAAGAGGCTGAAGGAAGAGGACTCAGCTTTGTCTAGAGGGATCTTGCCAACCTTGGATCTTCTTATTGGTGCCTCTGAAATGGGGTGCTCGAGATCGGTGTAGATATGACTTGGTCAATTTTTTGGAAATAGAAGGGAAACCCTTGCCAATTCTAACCGCGAGCTATCTGAGTCTGAGGAAAGATCCAGGACCACACAAAGGGAAGATGTGAAGCCCAAGATTAGATTGCTTCATTGTAAGGATGTGCTTCTAGAGGTCAGGAGGTGACTTGCCTTAAAATAGCTGATCGCTCGGGTTGTACCAGTACGATGCACTTTGTATTCCTTGGAAGGGTCCTTCTTGTCGTGCATTGCTGTTGGTGAGCGAGTCGATGGGACTGGGGTCAAGGAGCCCCTAACGAACTCAGTTGCTGGAGTTGGGGGTCCTTTGGTTCTCGGGTTGAGTGAATGGTTCAACACCTTGACCATGACCTAGGCTGGAATCTCGATCTCAATGACTCTCTCTTCGAGGATGCCTCTTTGCTTTCTAGTGGAGAATCAGGGCTGCTGGAGATGAATTGCATCAGATTTTGATCAATCCTGTGAAGGGAAGTCGTGGCCCTAAGGAGAAGTGATTGTCGTCTAAGCCTTCTGGCTTTGACGAATGCATCTGGTTGGTCACGCTAGCCCTGCGAAGAGGAGGTTGTGGCGCTGAGAAGATGTGGTTGCTGGCTAAATTTTGAGGCTATTGTTGCTGGGCTTTTGCTAGTCTCGACGATTGCCCGCATGTACGGTCAGCACTCTGTCCATTAGAGGACGTTGTAGCTTTCACGTATCTGGTCCTATTCCGTCGACCGTCGTTGATTGATATTGCTCTCTCCTTTGGGAGGAGGTCATTGTACACATACTGAAAAGCCCCCTAAGGTTTTGTGTTCGGCCACACTTGAGCCGATCAGTGATGGGACCGAGGTTCAAATACGACCACGTATGGGCCGCTTGTGTAATATTCTGAATATTTATTTAATTTAATTTGAATAATTTATTATTTTGAGTAATTTAAGTATAACAAAAATTAATTTAAATATTATGAAAATTTGAAGGATGTTTAGATTAGTTGGGTTGGCACCCGAAGTGTGCCCATACTATTACCCGAGGATCAATTTGAGTTTTAAAATATGAGAAACGAAAAATATATATATACATATATGTGGAATTTTGAAGGATGTTTGAATTAGTTAGGCCGGCACCCGAAATGCACCTATACTATCGCCCGAGTATCGATTTGAGTTTTAAAAATATGAAAAATAGAATATATATATAATAATAGTAGTAATAGTAGTAGTAGTAGTAGTAGTAGTAACATGAAGAAGAAGAAGAAGAAGAAGAACAGCAAAACACCATGGCTTTCGGGAGAAAGAAAAGAGAGGAGAGAGAGAGGGAGAAGAGGGAGAGGATGAAACCGATATCCCTAAGTCTAATTTTGACTTTAAGCTAGCTAGAGAAGTGATAGATCAGGTCGAGGCAAGTGCACCAATATCATTTTTGTTTTCTCTTTTTTTAATTTTTTTTCGTATCTCTCTGGTATTTTCATTCTAGTACTCATCCAAAACTCGTATTTTACGGAATCCCTGACCCTTGCATGACTTATTTGTCATTTGAAGTCCAATTTTTCCACATTTCGCGGTGGTTCAGCTTTGGCAAAACCTTAACCCATGCCCTGCTTGTGTTTACCCCTTTATTTTGAGTTCCATGCATGATTTGGCTTTAATTGTGATTTACCCATGTCTTGAGTATGAGTATTTATCATTTTGATATTTGATTTCTAAGTTTGACCTATTTAGTGTGTCCGGGAACCCTAACTTGCACATTGGCACTGTTCCTCCGAGATAATTAATCATTTTTGCATGATTCCACATTATTTAATTGATATTTAAGTTATATATATTTGCATATGATTAATAGTATATTCTGAAAAAATATTATTGTTAACAATTTGTGAAGGGTTATTCGTTCGGAAGCCTTAAAGTCCTGTTCGGCCTGATGTGGTAAGAAATTTATAATTCTTCCAAGTATCATGTTAAATTATGCATATATTTAAAGTTGCGTGAAGATTTAAATTATGAGAAATGATTATTTGTATTTGTATATGAGAATTTTATAAGATATTCAAAGTTTGTAAATGGACTCCACAATTTGATATATTTAATGACTTGTTCTCCAGGGAGTAAAAACTTTGTATTTGAATTTGGTGGACCATTCCTTAAGAATAAGTAATTATAAAATTTGGACTAAAGATTTGTACTTTAGAAGGTAGTATTCTATGGCATGTCTTAGGATATTACAGTAGTAGATCGAGGAATACTCCTGATCCACGGGAGATACTTTGGTGGCGTATTTGGCCTTGTATATTGGCAAAAAATTATACCGTCGATACGGGACATTAAAGTTTGATATTCGTGGTATGCGCCTTAGAATGTGTGGGTACATACATATTTCATTCCTCAATCGTCTGCTTTGTTAGCTGGTGAGACCCACTAGCGCAGATCCAAAAGGATAATGAAGATTTCTAAATGCTTTTGAACCTAAAGAAATTTAAAACAAAATGGAAATGTTATTTGTATTCTAGAAATGTATTTGATCATATTTCATGTTATGCATCCTGCATCATGCTTTATTCCTTCCTCTTGATTTATTTTCAATATACTGCTTGTATTTACTATATTGTGCCTTACTGAGCTTTTAACTCATTCCTTGTTTTTTTCTTTACTTCAGATTAGCACAGGCTTATACCCAATGAGATGGAGTAGAGGCTAGACGTTAGCTAGGCGCGGGACTTGGAAGATCATATCGAAGATTTATACTTTTGTGTTTTTGTATACATTATGAAGGGATGTATATATATTTATGTTGAACTAGTTAGTGTATATTGTAAAAATGATGGATGATCAGATAGTATAGTCCGTTGTGCATGGATGCATATGTATATACTTCCATAGGTTATTATGGTTGCTTTAGATACCTAGTGGCATCTTTCTGTGTCCGATGTTGTGCCCGGAGAACATAACGTTGGAGCCACGAAATAATTGTGGCAGATTTAGGATCCTCTGTTAGTTAGTTGTGTTTCTCTGGATATTGGGGCTTATTGGGTGGATTTTTATGTATTGTAAATGATATTTATAGGTTTTTGTATTGGCCGAGATCCGTATTACAAATGAAACTCTGGTGGCTTTTTGATTAGAAATACGGTATGTTACAGCTCAGAGTGGGACCGATGTTTAATTCATTCGCATATGGGCCACTTAGTATGGGACCAAGGTTTAATCCGACTGTATTGGGCTGCTCAATGTGGGATGAGGTTAATCCGACCATGTATTAGCTACTTGGTATGGGACCAACGTTTAATTTGATCATATTTGGGCTGCTCGGAGTGGGACCGAGGTTCAATAATAGGCGAATGAGTATTCACCTGACTTAGGGGCAGTCTAGGTCGCATAATTTTATGCAGTGTTATGTAAGCATTCATATGAGTAGATAATATTACTATTCTATTAACGAAAACATGATTCAAGCAGGCAGTATGGTGCATGCAAGACTTACCTGAATTCGACGTGGAATCATCATCGGCGCGTGAGTGGTGTTCTTGTGACCAGCTCGTCGCCCCAAGTGCATGGCTGCCGTGCACTGATTCGGAGGGTCATTGGGGCGCTTTGGTAGGCATCTTGGCCTACAGCCCCTATGTTCCGTGGGATTTTGTCCTTTGCCTTGGATTGGTTGGGCAACGTGCTGCTACCGTGGTGGGTGGCCGACTGGATAGTAGTTCAGGTCCTATTGTTGGCCAGTGCTGCCTTGGGCTACTGAGGCTGGTGTAGTGCTCGAATGGATGATGTTTTCTATGATGCGATGGGTGGAAGGCTAAGCACGTCAAGCCTCCATTGCATGTATTGCCATAACTTTTGCGGAGTTTGGTGCTATATAACGGGTCGATGAGAGGTGTTACAGTAGGATTGGCCTGCAGACTAGTGCGCCTTTCTCCAAAAAATCATTGAGTCCAAGGATGGCCTATGAACAAGGGAACGGATGCCCGAGCCGGTAGTCTCATATTTGTGCCATCTACTCTCTGAAAGGCTTGGTTCGCCTCACCGGGCTCATAGGGTTCAAAGCCAGTGCCTCCTAGCGGCACTTGCAGTGGCGTGGATCGTATCTCTCTAGGCCTTCATCTGCACTTCATGGCTTGGCCGGCCTTTGGGCTGCAGCTAGGCCTTGTTGCTTGTGACCACCCAGGTCACAAGGATGTCAGGCCACCGGATCTTTCACAGATGTTTGTCTTCTTTGCTAGTTTAAGAGTTGGAGGGCGGAGCCCCCAGCGTAACATCTTTGTTTGGATATGAGAGGTCTAGAAGTGAGCACTAGACTGAAATGCGGCTAGACTGGACTACTGCAGAATGGATCTGGTTGCCAAATAGGGCTACAATCGGACTGGACCATGGTGTCGAACTAGGATTGGTTGGACATGACCCAAGCATCGATGGTCCAGGGCATGGGACGCTGCTTAGATGGGAAGGAGCAGTGTCGAACTAATGGGACTCTAGATCGTCAACCACGGAGCCGGACTGATTCTAGAGCAAGGCTGGCATGTAGCCAGACCAGATTTGGGCACCAGACTGGCACTAGGTGCCGAATAGGGAACGGTGGACTAGATCTGAGGCACCAAAGTGTGTTTAAGTACAGGATGCGAATCCGAGCCGTTGGATTGGATCTAGGCTGCTGGACGAGCTCGGGGTGCCAGACAAGGTCATGGCTATGAATTGTTGTGGCTGAACCAAGTTGCAGTCGAGTCGGGTTTGAGAGGCATTCATATATGATGGTGAGGAGGCAAAGTGGGCTGCGTTCATATAAGATGGCTAGAACCCCATTTGGTTGACCAACAAGGTGTACCTGAAGATGGCGATGAGGGTCACCGGTGGAGGGTGGCCCCAGTATGGAAGACGGTGCCAGTCACAGCAATATCCACCCTATTACGACACGGGTAGCGATAAGGCTCTATCGAGGGTTTTCTCTTCCTCTCTCCACTGTGCCTCGTAATACACTGAGGTTTGGGCCAATTGTCTCAAGATCGCCACATGTGAATATAGGATAGGCATCCACCAAGAGGAAAGAAGTATTTGCTTGCCTCGATTTGCTAATTCTCCTCCAGCAATGGTGATGGTGGCAGTGGCTCTTCGCAGCTCACGATCTTCTTCCTTCACACAGTGGTGCAAATCGAAAGGTAGAGAACTGAGAGGGCTTTGTCGGCTTTCGTTCTGAGCAGCATCTCCTTTGGTAATGGTAGTTGTTGCCGCTCTGTGTGTCAAAGTCTAGGCGTTGGAGGGGAAACACCCAGTGTGGTGTCTTTGGATGGGCCTTGCTGTGTTCATGGGCTACACAGTGAGGCAGCTCACGAGTGTAGGACCGGGAGTAGTTTGTCCACTGACTTCTCATAGGACCTCTTCAAGTTTGGAACGGTTACCGGCCATCTTGAGAGCGGCAAGGCATTACTATCTTGGGCTGTGGCCTTGCTCTCCGAGACTGGAATGATCTTTCCTTTGGGAATGGGCCCCATCACTTAGATCCTCCCTAATATCGAGGTCATCGAGCTGATGAGATAGACATTGGGGGTCATCTGGGTCTCGAGGTCATCAAGCCAACTGATCCTTTGAGGATGCTGACTTTCTCTAATCGCCTGGAAGTTGAACGGTGAGGTCCCCAATATTACATCTTCAGATGGGTGCAAATAGTATGGGGACAACATTCCAGAGCACCTGGCTAGACAGTGAGTGCTTACATGATCAGGGTCGATCGGCGATCTGCTTGGCTACCCGGCGAGGGCTCGTTGCCATGGAGGCAATATCTTCAACCGATGTATTGGCTGAAGCACAATTATTAACCATATTTATTTTGTTGTTGTGAGGTGGAAAACCTTTTTAGTTCTTCCCACAAATGGTGCCAATGATACGTCCCTAGTTCTTGAGTTATGGTATGCATTAGGGAGCTTTTCATTCTTCTGCTACAGATCGAATTGGAGCGGGTCCGATATCTGTCACTGTTAACCTGGAACCTGCACACCACAAACTACAAACAGGAGGTTAGAGGACTGCGGGAATTGCTCCCACCGCATATTCTCCAATGCTCAAATTAGAAATCTTCTTCAAAGATTAGAAAGATGATAGGAGGATTTGAGGAATAAATAGATGCATATAGTAGTAGATGGAGTGTTTGGATGTGCCCGCTAATGGGCAGCTTAGAGGTGTGCCTGGTAGAGGGGCGACTTAGAGGAGATCCCGCATAGGGGCGGCTTAGAGATGCGCCCGGTAGAGGGATAACTTAGAGGAGCGCCGAACAAAGGGGCAACTTAGATGAGCACCCAATGTACGGACAATTTAGATGTGTGCTCGGTAGAGAGATAGCTTAGAGGTGTGCCCAGAAGAGGGACGGTTTAGAGGTGTGCCTACAAGGGGCGACTTAGAGGCACGCCCGGTAGACACAGGGGGACGGCTTAGAGGTGTGCCCACATGGGGTGGCATGGAGGTGTTCTCGGAGAGGGGTGTCTTAGAAACGTGCCTGCAGATGGGCAGCTTAGAAGAGCCCTCGACAGATGGGTGGCTTAGTGGTACACCCAGCAGAGGGACGGCTTAGAGGTGCGCCCCACATTGGGGTGACTTAGAGGTGTGCCCGTAAGGGGACTGCTTAGAGGTGTGTCTACAAGGGGACGACTTAGAGATGCACCCTACAGTGGGCAGCTTAAAGATGCGCCCGGTAGAAGGGCGACTTAGTGGAGTGGCTTAGAAGTACACCCGTAGGGGGACGGTTTAGAGGTGCGCTCGTAGGGGTAAAGCTTAAAGGTGCACTTGTAGAGGAGTGGCTGGGGGAAAGCTTAAAGGTGCGCCTGTAGAGGGGTGGCTGAGGAAAAGCTTAAAGGTGCGCCCGTAGAGGGGCGGCTTAGATGAGCACCCAGTAGAGAGGCAACTTAAAGGAGCGCCAACAGAGGGGCGGCTTGGAGGTGCACTTGACAAAGGGACGACCTAGAGGTGCACCCGCAGAAGGGCGATTTAGAGGTGCGCCAGCGAGGGGACAACTTAGAGGAGCGGCCACATAGAGGCGACTTAGAGATGCGCCTGGCAAAGGAGTGCCTTAGAGGAGCGCCTGGTAGAGGGGCAACTTAGCGGTGCTCCCACAGGGGGCTTCTTAGAGGTGTGCCCGCAGGGGGCGTCTTAGAGGTGCACCCGCAGATGGACATCTTAGTGCAGAAGGACTAAACTGCACTGGCGGTCAACATCCTGGTTTCTTGAGTGGAGGGTTGACTCTTAAATAGCGAGCTCCTGACTCTGGGATGGAGGGTTCGTGGCTCCATGATGGAGGGCTGATGGCTTCGGGATGGAGGGCTCGCGATTCCGGGACGGAGTGATCCTGGCTTCAGGATGGAGGGATCTTGGGATGGAGGGTTCCTGGCTCCGGGACGGAGGTCTTGCGTCTCCAAGACGGAGTGCTCATGGCTTCGGGATGGAGTACTCTTAGCTCCAAGACGGAATACTCCTGGCTCTGAGGCGGAGGGCTTCTATCTCCGAGACTGAAAGCTCGTGGCTCTATGATGAAGGCCTCGTGGCTCTAGGACGAAGTGTTCCTAGCTCTAGGATGGTGGGTTTGGGATGGAGGGCTCCTAGCTCCGAGACGGAGGACTCCTAGCTCTGGGACGGAGGGCTCTTGGGATGGAGGGCTCCTGGCTCGGGGAAGGAGAGCTCCTAGCTCCGGGATGGAGGACTCGGGGCTCTGGGCTGAAGGGCTCTTGGGACGGAGGGTTCCTGGCTCGGGGATGGAGGGCTCATGGCTCCGGGACGGAGGGCTCCTGACTCCGAAACGAAGGGCTCCTGCCTTCAGAATGGAGGACTCGCAACTCTGGGACGGAGTATCCCTAGCTCCGGAATGGAGGGCTCGTAGCTCCAAGACGAAGGGCTTCGGGCTTTGAGAAGGAGGGCTCCTGGCTCCCAGGCGGAGGCCAACTTCTCAATGGAGAGTAGGCCTCCTGGAAGGGGGCAAATCCTGACTCCGGGATGGAGGGCAACTCCTCAATGGAGGGTAGGCCCCTTTGCTAGGAATGCCGAGCCATTTGGAGCTTTGTAGAGCTCCTTGAAGCTTCTAGAGCATGTCCTTCCAAGTTTGATGGTGCTTGAATTTATAATGTGATCCACAGATGCGCTCCTTTTACTTGGGCAGTGTAAGATACTTCACTTTGAAAAAAAACTTTGTTGGATTGAAGTTGAGTTGTAGGCCTACTATGAGGCCCGGCCCCTTAGGCCCATGGCTACTGGACCCATTACCCACATATTTTAAAAATGCATGTTTGAGTTTTTGTAAAACTTATGGTTTATTACATGTTGCATATTTAAAGAAATAAGAATAAAAACTCGACATAAGTTTAATAATAAGAATACTTTTTTGAAATGAGAAAAATCTAAGAGTATATTGGTATTTGAATAGAGTTTTTAATTCAATTATGTGCAGATCATTATAGAGAGTTGACAAAATATATTCTAATATATTATAAGCAAATTAAATGTCACACCAATCACCCCCATTTCAGAAAAGCGGTATTTGACTCCGTCTATCAAGTTATATGTAAACAATTCATTTATAAGTTTTGAATAATAACATATGATCTTTGGTTATGTAGAAGTAATTATAACCCAAGTTTTGATATTTATTCTTTGCTGGTTATGTGAAAGTACTTATCACCAATCCTTGATCCCCTATATTTTTGTATAATTTGAGTATATTTTAGATAATTATACTATTTATTAAAATTAGTAGTTAGTTTTAGATTATACATAATGTGTTTATAAAATATAGTGTTTAGCTTTTTGGATATTTGATTATAGCATAGTCTAGCTTGTCTTTATTATTTATATATTTACTTATAAAAATTTATATACTTTACTAAACAATTAACTCATTCTCACTTTATTTCACTAACATTTTAGATTAGGAGTTTAGTGCGTACTCGTAGATAATTAGAATTAAAGGACGGCTATTCTAGGATAGAATTAGGGTTATAAATTCAGCTTAATATATTATTGTTTTTAAAATAACAATAGTTATATTGATAATTTCATCTATTTAGATCTCGATTGTATTCAGTCTATGATGGTGTATGGTGTCAGTGTCGTGAGTTTGATTTTGGTTTCCTTATTAGTAGTTCAGTTGAGTTGTGTTTTTTGAATGCCCTGATTTTAGTGTGGATACTTTTCTTTACGTATGTTTTGATGTTATGTATTATTGGTATTTAAAACCCTTTCGAGTATAGCATTTCATGTCTATTGATTTGATTTAAAATTTTTCAAATTGTTTGTCGAGATTTGATTTTTAGATTCACGTCCCAATACCATTTTGGGATTTTGGTTGATGTAATTTATAATTCAATTCTACATAATTAAGGACTAAAATTAGTTTTATGCTAATTATTGATTAAGAATTTATTAATCCAACTATGAGATTAGGGATGTGATACTCTGAGAAAAGTGCAAATATGTAAAATTTTCGACCTTAGTGAAAGATTACAAATTATAACAAATATTAAAATAGAGTCTGGCTTGAAGCATTTACATAGAATATCAACTCATAAGTTGAAATGTACAAGTTTCATGACTTTGGTTCACAAACATTTCTATTTATAAATATAATATTTTAAGATATTATTTATTCTATAAGAATGAATAAAACCTAACAAAATACCAAAGTATTCAATAAAAATTATATGTATATAATAATATTTAAAATAAAGATGTAAAAGGCAGTATGGATGTATAATAAAACGAGTGCTACAAACAAAATCAAATGATTTATGAAATAGAGTAAAGATTAGGTATAGAAATACCTATCTCCAACATTTAATCTAACACATCTGCCGAAATAAAACTCTAAAATCTTATTTCTTATATTTTTTTTTTCCCTTCTTCTTCTTCTTCTTCTTCTTTTCTTCTTCTCTTTCTCACTCTTCCCTCTCTTTGACGCGCAAAATGACCACATATAGTCTTGTTAGACCTTACATATTCCAATCGGCTTATGAGGATCGGATAGGCACATATCAGGCGTCACTCTAAAATCTTAGATATGCACGAGTGTCGCATCAGTTACAACTCTATTGATAATATTCTTCCATAACCAAGTATGAGTGTCTCAATAAGTACACATCAGATGGTATCAATTCTATCTAAAATATGCATGCACGCTAATACAAGCATACATCAAGCATCGCTATATTACCTAAATCATGTATAAGGGCCCTAGAGGGGCCCATCAGATGAAATTTGTTTATTCTAAAAACCTAATTTTTTACAGATTATAATATATAATTATTTTTTAAATTGATCAAAAATTATATTAATAATGTTACAAAACATAATTAAAAATTGGGCATTATAACTCTCCCATCTTCATAAATTTTTTTCCTTCAAATTTATGTACGCTAATGATTGAATAGAAGGGATACTTTTCTATGATCCTATCTTGTTCCCATAATTGTTTTTCCCTTAACTTGATCTCTTTTTTTTGCAAATTTTTGAATCAAAACCTCAACATATTTCAAATTGTCATCAATCTTTAATGGTTCATACTAAATAATATATAAGGAAACAAACACACTTTTCCTACATTGAAATATAAAAGATCTCATGATAATCTGTCAAATTAGGAGGTAAGGCTAATCTGTTATTCACATCCGTGACTTGTTAGAAGATCTCAAATAGTTCAATAAACCTCAACTTTAATTTTTATTTTATCCCAAATCCCGAAATCTCTTTCATTGGAAATAGCTTTAAGAACACGAGATCATTGACATCAAAGTTCAAATCTGATCTCTAATAATCTGTATAACTCTTTTGATGATTTTAAACACCTATCAGATGATTCCGAATTGATTGGATCTTATCATACATGTCCTACATAATATCGAGGTCCAAAAGTTTGCGATCATTAATTTCCTCTCAGTTGATAAAAGACCTATATTGTTGTCTTTGTAAAGCCTCAAGTAAGGTTATCCCAATATTCAACTAATAGCTATTATTATTGACAAACGCAACAAGTGGTAAATAATTATCCTAGTTTTCTTTTATCTCTAATATAGAAGCCCTCAGCATATCCACTAAAATATGATTCATCCTCTCTAACTGTCCATCTCTTTAGGGATGAAACACCATATTGAATTTTATATTAGTACTCAATTTCTTGTGAAAACTCTCTCAAAACTTAGATATAAATCTTGAGTCTTTGTCTAAGACAATCAAAGTATAACTCCTTGAAACCACACAATTTTATTAATATATAAGCATGTCCAATAGTCTCTTGAAAATATTATCCTCATAGGTAGAAAATGAACTAATTTTTCCAGCCAGTCTAAAATCATCCAAATAGAATCATAGTTTTGTTCCATCAAAGACAACCTTAAATAAAGCCCGTCATGATGTACTTCCACTTCCAGTGAGGAACAGGCAATGGGCAAAGAAATCCTAGAGGTTTATGATGTTCAACCTTAACCTATTGGCATACTATGCATCTTACCACATAAACCTCTCACTTTATATCTCCACCAAAAAAGCTTTTCTATATCTTTGTACATTTTATTAATTTTGAAATAAATGGTATACTTTGATCTATAAGCCTTATTCAAAATTTTTTCTTTTAGATCTCCAATGTTCAGTACACAAATTTGGTCTTAGAATCAAAGAACTCTATATGCCCCAATATTAAAATTCACTTGTGATTCGCTGTATAAATATTCAGAAACCTCCATCAACTATGAATCATCCATCTAGAACTCTTTAATCTTCTCCATAATAATTTGTTAAACCTGAAAAATATGACAACATCATTCTCAAACATTAAAAGTATAACCAAATATTATAAATTTTTATCCCATCTAATATTTTCCCATTCCTTGACCACTTAGTGGGCTACCATACCATAAGACATCCAACTTAGTGCATTAGTGATAATATTCACCTAACTTGATTTAAACTAGATTTCACAATTATAATCCTTCAATAAATCCATCTAATAATATTATTTTATATTCAATTTCTTCTACAAAAATAAATGTTTTCAACTTTTTTGATCAAAATAAATAATGAACTTCTCTCTATACAAATTGAGTTTTAAATTTTTCAAAGGAAAAATACTGTTGCTAATTTCAAATCGTAGGTCAATAATTCTGGTCTTAGGCCTTGAGCTGCATTGATTCGTAGGTAATAACTTTACCATGCTACACCAAAATACAACTCAATCTTACCTTTGAAGCATTACAACAATTCATGAATCCTGTCGAACCATCAAGAATCGATAGAATTGACGTAGAAGTCAATCTACTCTTCAATGCTTGAAAACATCTTTCCTAATTCTCATCCCAATAAAAAGCTGCTCGCTTTTAAGTTAGACATGTTAGTGGCACCACAATTTTCAAAACTTTCTTGACAAAGAATTTGTAATAATGGCCAACCCAATAAAACTTTGAACCTCTATAACATTCCCTGGTATTTTCCAATTAGCCATAGCTTCAATCTTATTTGGATTCACTAACACTTCTCCTTTCTCAATAATGTGCCCATGGAATGATACTTCATTCGATAAAATTCACATTTCTTTAACTTGGCAAATAATCGTCTTTTCCTTAAAGTTTGTAGAACAATCCTTAAATGAGACTCATGCTCCTCAAATAAATCAAAATATCATCAATAAAAAACACTGTAAATTTATCTAAATAGGGTTGAGAAACCCAATTCATTAGATCTATAAAAGTTACAGATACATTTTTCAAACAAAATAATATCACCAAGAACTCATAATAGTTGTACCTTATTTTGAGCATTGTCTTAGGTATATCCTCCTACTTAATTCTCAATTGATGATACTTCAAACACAAATTGATCTTGGAGAAAATGTGTGATCCCTGTAGCTGATCAAATAGATTATAATCCTTGGCAAATGGTATTTATTCTTAATTATAATCTTATTCAACTTCCTATAATCTATTCATAACATTATCAATCCATTATTCTTCTTCACAAAAAGTACCGGTGCTCCCCCACAACGATACATTTGGCCTAATAAACCTTTTCTCAAATAATTCCTGCAACTATTGCTTTAATTTTCTCATCTCAAATGGGGCTATTCTATATTGAGTCCTTCAAATAAGTGCAGACTCGGGCAGCTCACCAATAGCAAACTTGATTTCTTAATTGTGAGGCAAACTAGGTTACTCTTTTGAAAAGTACAATCTCAAATTCACATACTATTGAAATGTCCTCATTAGACACTTTATGACTTATAACGTACTGGATACCAAATATCATAATTATGAGTAATTAAGTTAATATAATCAAGATTAGGATTAAGTGCATGCGAAAAATTAGCATCAGAAGTGAAAAGATGAGTCAGAAGGCCCGGTGCCTAAGTAGCACTCGAGGTGTGTCCAGGGCACGCTAGGTAGAACTGTCTCACCCGAGGCACGCTTGAGCAAGCCTAGGGTGCGGGTTGGCAGAACCGCACGCTCGAGGCTCACTCGACGAGCTCTTGGGCATGGCCCTTAGGGTATGCTGGCACTCGACCAGTGCTCAACTAGTGCTCGAGCACCAGTCTGTTTATATAAGCCCATTTAGGATTTTCACACGTAATTGACAATGGTCCAGAGCAAGAGGAGAGAGAGAATGCAAAGGAGAAGAGGGAGAAGGAGGAAATAAAGGCTCCCAAGTTTGAACCCAGCTTAGTGCTAGTTAGAAAAGTTGTAGATCGGATCGAGATAAGTGCACTCGTAACCTTCTCTTTCATTTATTCGCACTTTTGTTTCGTTTTCTTTGGGTATCTTCATTCTAATACCTGATAAAATTTATATTTTGTGTTACCAATAACTTGAACATGCACACATGTAGATTTCATATCCGATTTTCTAGTTTTGACCGGTTTTTCATACATAGGACCCTAACCCGTGCCCAGAATAATTTTACCCATTTATTTTGAGATTTATGCATGAATTGGCTTTAGATTATGGATACTCATACCTTGTATATATTTAATTATCAATTGGGTGTTTGATTTAATAGTTTTATGAGGATTTGTACACTTGGAAACCCTACCCTACCTTGTATATATTCAAGTTTGGGGTTTATGTACAATTTGGTTTTAGAACTTGAAAATCCTAGCTTTGTGGATGTGTATAGTCTAATTATTTTGTATTTATGTACATATAATTTATATATATATTAATTTTAAGTATTCCGAAATATCATCGGATGTGCATTGAGAAATTTATCCATGTGTACGTTTTGTATGTTATCTTATATATATTTCAGAAATTACGTTGCATGTAATTATGAAGGGATTCGTTGTCCGAAAGCTCTAAAGTTATGTCCGGTACTTTGTGGTAAGAATTTCTATTTTTTCTATATTTTATGATGATCATGCATATAATTCATGTCATGTAAAGATGTAAATTCATAAGAATTATGCTAATTATGAGAAGTATAAGAAGAAAATTTCATAATATGTTATGTTTAATGAGCCATTTTTTCGAAGTGAGAACAATATTTTATGAATAAGTATGAAATTCCCTAAAAATAAGAAATTATAAAAAATGGAGCAAGAATTTATATTTTAGAGGGTAGAATTTCTCGACATGCCTTAGGATATTACTGTGAAAGCACGAGGACTGCCTCTGGGCCACGGGGGACATGATGGCATATGTGATATGGCCTCGTATATCAGTTAAAGATATATCGCTCACCACAGGGTTTTAAATTGTGTGGGTTTGTGCTTTTGAATGTGTAGAAATAAACACATTCCTTTTCTTGTTCTATTATATCGTTAGTTAGTAAGGCCTACTGACCCTGATCCGCAAAGATATTTAAATTTTTGTATGTTTTAGAACATAAAGAAAGTATAAGTAAAACAGGAAAGATAATGTATTTTAAAAAGTATATATGATCATGTTTTATATATATGTATTCATACATATTGCTCCTATTCCGTTTCCTACTGCTCACCTTTACTATTTTTCTTACCTCCAGATGAGTACGAGCTATACACAATCGGGTAGGGTAAAGGGTTAGAAGTCAGTTAGGTGCAGAGACTTGGAGGATAGTCTTACAAACTTAGATTTTATGATTTAGTACCTTATGGAATACTTTTGTATATTATTGATGGATATATACTTATATATGGACGATGACTGATAGTTTAGTTTTCATTGTATATGTGATGGACGTATATGCTTCCACAGGTTGTTTATGATATGTATATAAGTATCTAGTGGCATCTCTCTATCCGACATTGTGTTTAAAAATATGACGTTGGAGCTACAAATATATTGTGGTCATATGGATCCTGTGTTGTGATTATTTTGTTAAAAATTATATACTATACAAGATTTTATACAGGTTGTATCAGCTTGATGGCCATTTTATTGTCAAAACTTTGCTGGATTCCGGTTAGAAAAAATGTGGTCCATCACAATTAGTATCATAGAACGAGATGCATTAGGTTTGATCTGAATCTTATACAAAAGTTTAGATTAGAGTAAAATAGATCAAATAAGTAGACGAAGGCGTAAGGTAATTAAGTTAAATTAGATTGTTCTAGTTGTCCTAATTTGTATAACTTAGACTAGAACGAAGTCAGAATCAGTAGTTAAGCTGATCATCTAGTTACGGCATCTTAGTTAGTGCCTTAATCAAGTTAACTTAATTCATTTAAGCTAGGACTAAGTTAGGATCAGTTAGTTATGTTTGGCCGCATAGTGAATAGTGTCCTATTAATAATTGAATTTAGTAGCAATCTAACCTATATCGTTCTTATTTTAGAAAGAATGTTAGTAGCTGATTGTGCTTCCTAGACAAAGGTCGACATGTGGAGGTGGTCAACCACGTTGCTTGGAAGAATGGCAAGACTGAAAAGTCTTGGAAGATTTAGTCCAGGCAAGGATCAGGAGAAAGAGAAGCAGTAGGGGGATACCTTAAGGGTTAAATTAGATTAATCTTGATCCAATGATAAGGAATGGAGATGCTTGAATAGCATGCCAAGTGAGACAGATAAGGTAAAATCGACGGCTAGAGGTCAGGATAACTCGAAGCCGATTTCTGGTGTTACTAAATCCGATGATGTCGGTTTATAACCAACTTAGTAATAATGATCAAGTGCTTAAATTTTGGGTGGTATGGATCCTGCAGAAGTTGAAATGTGGATCCTGAGAATTAAAATGGTGTTATGGTGATCCAATATCCGGGAGGAGATGAGGTAATGGTTGCCTCATATAAATTAGAAGGCAAAGCCGACCATGGACGGTTGGTGAGAAAAGAGTTATGAGTCGGGAGGATAAAGATATATCGTGGTATATATTTTTGGACGCTTTAATGGATAAATACATTTTCGATGAATTTTTGGAAGCATGGTTCTAATTGTGGATAGTTTGGCCAATGATCAAGGATTGTCCTTATTCTATGAGTCAGACAGTGAAGAAGTCCAGTGCATTAGATTAAGGCCTTGCGGTGATGGCACAAGGTATAGAGGTATTGTCTACCATGGTGAAAGGTAGGATCTTTAAGTTTGACATTTTAATATGTCTATTATTTTAGAATTTCAAATCTATATTTTCATATTGTGATTCCTAAGTTCATCTATCTATTGGAGGACCATAGGCTTGTGCTAGTTATGTCGGTGTCTACAATATTTTATTGGCTCCGTGGAAATGATTTGTTGGGTTGATTTGATTTGTTTTGTGGTATCGAGCTTTGATCCAATTTTGGTGGTGATTTTGTTGGCGAGTCACCATGCTAGTATGAATTGGATTGATAAGGATATTATATATTGTAATCGAATCGAGAAATTTTGGGTATGAGGCAGGGCTAGTCGGGATATCAGGAAATTTGTATCGTTGTTCCTGCAAGTCATTTAATGAGAATATGTCTCATTTATTTAGCATATGAGACCACATTTGGAAATCATCTTGTGGTCACTAGGAAGTTCTGGCTATGTAAGTATTTGAGGATGGTTTTTAGAGAAAAAGGTTCTGATGAATTATCTTTTGATCTGTAATTCGATGTTGTGTTGGAATTAACACTGATTTTTTTAGATTTTATATAAAATCAAGGAAACATCGGTCAGGTGCCAGCTATGGGTTGCTCTAGGACTTTTGAGGTGGGTAAGATGAACCGATAAGGTTATCTGTGAATGATTAAAATTTAGGTTATCCGGAAGATAAATGATTTGATAAGCTGGCATTGTGAATAATTGATAATTGTGCATGTGACAGCATTTGCGATAAGATGCAGCCGTTACAAGCTGTGGTAATGCCATTTGGGTTTGTAGGTTCATAGGCATATTTGTGAATTTTATAGGTTAGATCTTTCTGCCATATTTGGGTCAATAATGTGATAGCCTCATCGATGAATTCAAAGGATCATGAGAGTATATGAACTTTGTTTGAGGATTGCATCATGGATTATGAAGGTTGTTAGCTCTGAGCTCGATTAAATAGAGAATGTGGGTTCGGTTAAGGAAAGTGTCATGATGGGCATGTAGCTTCTTCGATAGCGTGAATGTAGTTCTCTAGAGACTTGAGCAATGGCTAACTTGGGAAAGACCGACTGATATCGCGTAAGTGCGCGGTTATCTTGGGTCTAGATGAATCCGGTAAGATATCCGTTAAGTGTTCCTCAAAGAATTACAGTGTCCGCGGGGCGTTTGACTTGGAAGTGATCGGTATCCATCGGAGTAAACCGTATGGGGATAGCTTTCTAGGAATGAAGGTAAATTGTCGACCATAATATTTGGGTTGATCCTTGATAAATCACGTGAATTATAGTAGAATGTGATGCTTTTGAGGAAGATTTAGGTTTGTGTTTGTCCGCATCGTTTATGGGTGGTTGCCTTTGAGTTAAGTTAGTGAAAAGCGTATGATCAAAGCTAAACTACCCGCGGTTTGGAAGTATTATTTGAGCTCTTTACTTTGAGGATTTATAGGTATTGCTTATGGATATAGTTATTGTTTAATTGATTCTAAAGGTCTGAGTAGTTATGTCATACAAAGGATATGATCATGCATTAGTGCAAGTGGGTAAATTGCTTGAGGACTGTGAAGATGAATCTTGATGTCTTTTAAGGAAGGCAGACGTTGGTACTGATATTTTATGCTGGGAGTCTTGGGACTCTATATATTTTTGATACTTCGTAGGAGATGTTGAAGGGTGAATTGCGAGCAACTCTTGATATCGAAGCAAAAATAGAATGCTGTGCTTTTGAATTGGGAGATAAAATTATATTCAGAGTGTTAAAGTTGTGAAATTATATGATGAGAAATCCTTGTGGTTTTGTTTTAGGGTTGTTAGAATGGCAAGGATTTTGCATGTTTGGCTAATTATGAATTATCTAACGAGGACGGTCTATTTATCAATAGTTTGGATGATATGATTGAATTGAATAAGTTGGCTTATGAGTATGTTAACGAGATGATAAGTTGCTAAATGTTCAAGTTTTATGATTTTGGTAGTGACTTAAGGTTGTACCAAAATTTTTGAGATAATTACTTCAATTGTGTTTCCTATGTTGGATATAATTGAGGATTATAGGTTTTACCTTAGATGTACCGTCATCCTTGGGATTCTCTTGAGGCCGTAATTGCTGTGTAGCTTAGGTGTCTGGTAAGAATCGTTGAATAAAAATTACAAGTTGATTTTAATGTACAAGTAAATTGTCAATCAAAGTAGCGCAACGGAGCGGATGACCATATATTTTAAGATTCAGTTTAAGGTGAAATGAATGATCATTTTCAAGGCTTAGGATGAACTGAAGTAGGAGTTCGTTAGTCTGTTTGAGGTTTTGAATTAAGTCGGGAAATAATCGATAAATTTGCATTACCTTCGAATTCAGTGGATTATCATAAAATTTTCCATGTACCGATGATTGTGGATGTAGGTATGTAACCAAGCTAACTCATTGTAGGAGATTGAGAATTTGTCATGTGATAAAGTTCCAACCTAGATTTAGATAAAAACATTAGATATTACAAAATTAGGATAATTCTATCGGTTAAGGTTTTCTAGGATGAGTCTTAGGATCTTGGAGAAGAAATCTGAAAAGACTTTTCTGATTGTTGGATTCTGAGGTTTGTTAAATTTTGAGGACAAAATTTTTATAAACGAAGAGGGTCGTAATGTATCGTATTTCAAATATTATAATTACGTGTAATTAAGTTAATATAATCAAGATTAGGCTTAAATTTATGCGGAACATCAGCATTGGAAGAGAAAAGAGGAGTCGGGAGGCTCGATGCCTGAGGTGTGCCTAGGGAGTGCTGGGCAGAACCGCTACACTCGAGGCGTGCTCGAGCACGCCTAGGGAGCGGGTTGGTAGAACCGCGAGCTTGAGGCTCGCTTGATGAGTGCTCGAGCGTGGCCCTTCAGGTATGCCAATGCTCGACCAGCGCTTGAGTGCCAGTCTGTTTATATAAGTGCATTCGAGTTTATCACATGTAATTGGCAACCTAGAGAGAGATGAGATAGAGAACACGAAGGAGAAGAGAGAGAAGGATCCAGCTTAGTGCTATTAGAAAAATGGTAGATCAGATTGAGGTAAGTATACCCATACCCTTCTCTTTCATTTATTCGCACTTTCATTTCGTTTTCTTTAAGTATCCTTGTTCCGATACTCGATTAAGTTTATATTTGTGTTATCCATGACTTGAGCATGGACATAAGTGAATTTCATGTTCGATTTTCTAGTTTTGACCAGTTTTTCATACATAGAATCCTAACCCACGCCCAGATTGATTTTACCTATTTATTTTGAGATTTATGCATGAATTGGCTTTAGATTATAGATACCAATGTCTTGTATATGTTTATTTATCGATTGGGTATCTGATTTAGTATTTTTATATGGATTTGTATACTTAGAAACCCTAACCTGCTCCCCGGCACTTTTACCCATGAAATTTGGAGTTTATACACTATTTGGTTTTAGAACTTAAAAATCCTAGCATCGTGGATGTGGGTACTCCGATTATTTGGTATTTATATACATATAATTTGTATATATTAATTTTACATGTTTCAAAAATATTATCAGACGTGAATTGAGATATTTACTCACTTGTACGTTTCATATATTATCTTATATATATTCCAAAAATTATGTTACATATAATTATGAATGGATTTGTTGTGCAAAAGCTCTAAAGTTATGTCCGACATTTTGTGGTAAGGATTTCTATTTTTCCTAAATTTTATGATAATCATGCATATAATTCGTGTCGTGTGATGAGGTAAATTCATAACAATTATGTGAATTATGCAAAGTATAATAAGGAAATTCCATGATATGTTATATTTGATGAAACGTTCTCGCGAAGTGAGAACACTATTTTATGGATAAGTATGGAATTTCCTAAGAATAATAAATTATGAAAATGGACCAAGGATTTGTATTTCAAATGGTAGTATTCCCTAGCATGCCTTAGGATATTACTGTGGAAGCACAATGACTGCCCTCTGGGCCACGGAGACATGGTGGCATATGTTTTATAGCCCCGTATGTCGGGTTAAAGGTATACTGCTCCCCATGAGGTATTGTGTAGGTTTGTGCTTTAGAATGTATAGAAACAAACATATTCATTTCCTTGTTCTACCGCACCGTTAGTTGATAAGGCTTACTGACCCTGGTTCACAAAGATATTGAAATTTCTACATATTTTAGAACCTAAAAAAAGAATAAGTAAAACAGAAAAGATAAATGTATTTCAAAAAATATATTTGATCATATTTCATATATATGCATCCATGCATATTGCTCCTATTTCCTTCCCTATTTTATCTTGAATATATTGTATATTATCCTCAATTATATTACACTTAATGAGCATTTGGCTCACCCTTACTATTTTTCTTACCTCCAGATGAGTACAAGTTTATACCTAATAGGGCAGGATAGAGGATTAAAAGTCAGCTAGGCGCAGAGACTTGGAGAATGGTCTTACGGACTTTGATTTATAATTTAATACCTTGTGGAATACTTTTATATGTTATTGATGGACATATACTTGTATATGGACGATTGATTGATACTTTAGTTTTCACTATGTATATGATGAATGTATATACTTCCACAGGTTGTTTATGATTTGTATACAGGTATCTAGTGGTATCTCTCTATCCGGCGTTGTATTTGAAATCATGACGTTGGAGCCATAAATATATTGTGGCCATATGGATCCTGTGTTGTGATTATTTTGTTAGAAATTGTATACTGTACGGGATTTTATACAGATTGTATCAGCTTAATAATCATTTTACTGTCGGAATTCTGCCGGGTTTCAGTTAGAAAAAATGTGGTCCATCACATGACTTCTAGCTATTGTCACATAAACCAATAAGCTTATCAACCATCTCAAATCAAATGGCTCATATGCTTAATCAATATTAAACCCGTTGATTCTTTCCTATTATTTTCTAAAAATTCAAGGGACTCATACATCAAAATATAAAACAGAATCATCTTATTAAAATAATTTACACTTGTATGACAACATACTAATGAATCCATCCCCAAAATAATATTAAAGTCAAGCATCTTTGACAAAATCAAATCCGCAGATAGATCGATCTCACTAACCCAAATCAAGCACTAGAGATACATAATATCCACAAATAAAAACTTACCCACCAAAATAAATACAATTAAGGCATAGTCCAAAATTTACAGAAACAAATGTAAGTGGCAAACAAATATAGGGGCTACAAATAAATATGTAGGCCTAGGATCGATCAATACATTAGCTATAGAATGATTACAATAGTGCTTTCAACTACTAATAGATTGGCATGAGCATCCTTTGCTATCGCCATATAAATTATCCTTGGGACAACCATCTTCATCTCCAAGTGCTTTGGCTGGAGTGGGTAATCCTTAATCAATTGAAATAAGATACAATTTGTTAGTAGCATTGCCTCCCTAGATGGCACTTGCCACAATGGTCAAACAACTATTTAGTGTGTTGGGGCTTCATCAGCAAAATATTTACCTTAATTACTTTTCCCTTATTCTACAAATTGAATTTCAAATGGGATTCTCTTGACCTCAAACTTTGACCTCCAACTTTCAACCTCTTCTCAAAGAATTTTGCCATTTCTTAATCTTACTTAATAAGCAAAGTTTAGTCAAACACTTCACTATACATTCTTAACTAAAGCGGTACCAACTGTGTTCCAATGGAGTCTTGAAAACCTTGCAAAAATTTTTGTCCCTCCTAACTTCATGCACAACAATGTGTGGGGAAAATCAACCCAATGCCATAAATTTAATATTGTACTCTATCACCGATCAGTATGTGACAACCTGAACCCGAGTCACTGGACCCAATTCAGACCAACCATGAGGAAACTCAAAATTTCAATCATCCTCATAAATGTGCCATTAAATTCAATATAATAATTATAATTCTCATAATAAATTCTTTCAAGATAATAAATGTATACAATATTATTATCCTAGGAATACAATCCCAATAATATATCCAAATAAAACCTCAATAAATGAAACTAATTCTAGAGCTTCTCCTCACGAGCTTCTATTTCCAATATCTTTTCTATCCTGAGGTTCTGTAGTAAAAGTAGGATCCCTCGACCTGTACTATGTAATCAACTAAATTTGAAGCTAATAAAATATAAGAGTAAGTCAAATACCCAACAAGTGATAACAAATCCAAAACAATAGAAAAAGATAGTAAATATTTCATATATACAATATGTCATGTATGTCAAGAGTTATGAATAATAATATAATATCTAACAGATAATATATCCAAGAAAGTGTATTTCATCGCATCTACGATTTAAATATATAAGAAAGGTAGGTCACTCCAAACCTTGATGTGACAAAGATAATAATATTTTACCAATAAGAGGCAAAGATCCTTAAAATCCGACCTCACAATAAATAAAGGGATTTCCTGATCTAAATATCAGCGTGAACGGCCTGAAACCAAACAACAATGAAAAATATGGATTCCACTGAATCCAAATATCATAAAATTTGACACATGGATTCTACCGAATACAACTTGTGGATTCTACCAAATCATAAACTTAAGAGATATTAACAATGACGAACTATCACAATGAATCTCCTTGGACCTTATTTTGCCGTCGTGAACTATAGGCCGCGTATTTATGCCCCCAACGGTTAGGTAAGTGCAACAAGGTTATCCATGGTATCTTCATTATCCCTATAGTTCTCCTAGAGGCTATATCCTTAACATGCCCATACCATCCGTGATACCCATTATCAAATGATATCCCTGACATTATCTCCTACGATGGTTATATGGCTATATGTATCCCTCCACAATAAACAATATACTTTATTATCACCATGTTATGGAAATTGGGATCGGATGAGTGTAGACCATGCTAAGATGATGTAACCTCCCATTCTACTAGATACCATAGTGTTTTCATACGCTCTCTTTAACCTTAACCTTAGGAAGCCAATAATCCAAAAACTCATACAATCGAATATAATGCAAAAGAGGCTTTGCAAGTACAACGATAGAAATATCGTTTAGTGTTGACAAGGACCATATTAACACCATCAATATTAACATAGAAATTTACCACGGAACAATGAAAAAATAAAAGAAAATCAAGAAATATATATATATATATATATTTATCTAGTCTTCCATTCTATTCTGATATACGAATCCTATCACTAAAATAATATCTTAATCATCATCTGCGGATAATTCTATTATTACCAAATTTAATTCATTCATCCCAATTTCGTCTAGCAATTTCCAACGAAACTAGATAATACGTCTTATAAATCAACTTGTATTTTAACATCAACTTAATATGCTAATATTTTCTTCACCAATCATTCAAGTTCACATATCTATATATATATGTGTATGTATGTATATATATATATATATGTATGTATGTATATATATACATACTTTTTTTTGGTAAGTTATATATATATTCATACACACCCACACAAGCGCACCTACTTATATACAAACACACATACATACATACACACAATACACACACACACACACGCACACCCACACACACCCACACTGCAATAATGCTACAAGCACACACAAGCTCTCACACACACACTGTTACACACACACACAAACTGCTAAATACACGGCCACACACACTCAACACCAACCTTAGTAGCACACACACACCATTCTCATCGCATGGCTTCACACATACTGTTCACTTTTATTTTCAGGAGATAAACATGACATTATTTTCTTCCCATTCACCAGCTTCTCACCAATTTAAATTATCCAACATGCAAATCAGGAATTTATGTATATCAGTTGTATTAACATTTAATCCTCAATCCTTAATTTAAGTGAAGCTCAAAATTCTGTTTTCTATTAAGTCTAAGCCTCTGTTTTGCCCCAAACTTCACTTAACTATAATTTTTCAAAATCAAATCATTGAAACAAAATTTTAACACACATGATTTAACAATAGATTGGTAAATTTTACATTCTAATTATTTTAAACCCAGAATCATATTAATTCTTTGGAAACTCACAGCAAAGCCGAATGAGCTGTTTTTCCTAATTTTTCACCAACGCCCCAATTTCACAAATATCCTCTAAAATTTACCCACATACTACAATTTCATCCAAAATCTTGATACACAATTAGAAAATTGACATAAAAATCGAAAAGGAAGGTCAATTATTACAAAGAATCTCAAATCAACTTGCGGATTTATAGTGACACTATAGCAATAGCACGAACTAACGACGATGGCGGCTTTGATCAGTCGTCATGTGACCTTCTCTCGCATCAATTAATCGGCGACAACAATAACGTTAGCCTAGCCTTCCCTCCCTCTCTTTGCTACTTCAAGGAATCAACTTCCATATATAGAAGAAAAATGAGGTTGGCTACCGAGAGGAAGAAGGAAATTGACTTATAAATTTTGGTTTACCCAACCATTTGGCTGGAGAAGGGGAAACTACAGCGGAGCACAAATCGACTGGCTGTTTCTCCCTCTTTCCTCTCCTTCTTCTTTGTTAGTCTCTCTCCCAGTTTTTTTCACTCCTAATTATTATTATTATTTTATTAATATTTTATTATAATATCATTTAACATTATTATTTATGAGTAATACTATTATTTATAACTAATTATTATTCATATTTATTAATATATATTGTTACTCCCATTTATTATTATTATTATCATTTATCATTTATTATTAATTATTCAATACCTATTATTATTTATAATATTTATTAATATCAATATATTATATTATTTATTATTATATTAAGTCCATCACTATATAACCCGGATCAAAATATCAAGGTGTTACAATCCTCCTCCTTAAAAAAATTTCATCCTTGAAATATATTATTAACTAATTATCAAGTACTTTTTTACCTAAAGAACCATCTCTGTTCAAACCAAACATTCATCAACCTTTGCTCCATTCAAAACCAATGGCACATAATTTCAACATGTAATAAGTTATACACACACACACACTGCAATAATGCTACAAGCACACACAAGCTCTCACACACACACTGTTACACACACACACAAACTGCTAAATACACGGCCACACACACTCAACACCAACCTTAGTAGCACACACACACCATTCTCATCGCATGGCTTCACACATACTGTTCACTTTTATTTTCAGGAGATAAACATGACATTATTTTCTTCCCATTCACCAGCTTCTCACCAATTTAAATTATCCAACATGCAAATCAGGAATTTATGTATATCAGTTGTATTAACATTTAATCCTCAATCCTTAATTTAAATGAAGCTCGAAATTCTATTTTCTATTAAGTCGAAGCCTCTGTTTTGCCCCAAACTTCACTTAACTATAATTTTTCAAAATCAAATCATTGAAACAAAATTTTAACACACAGGATTTAACAATAGATTGGTAAATTTTACATTCTAATTATTTTAAACCCAGAATCATATTAATTCTTTGGAAACTCACAGCAAAGCCGAATGAGCTGTTTTTCCTAATTTTTTCACCAACGCCCCAATTTCACAAATATCCTCTAAAATTTACCCACATACTACAATTTCATCCAAAATCTTGATACACAATTAGAAAATTGACATAAAAATCGAAAAGGAAGGTCACGAATTATTACAAAGAATCTCAAATCAACTTGCCTGATTTATAGTGACACTATAGCAATAGCACGAACTAACGACGATGGCGGCTTTGATCAGTCACAGTGACCTTCTCTGGCATCAATTAATCGACGGCGACGACAACAATAACGTTAGCCTAGCCTTCCCCTCCCTTCTCTGCTACTTCAAGGAATCAACTTCCATATATGGAAGGAAAATGAGGTTGGCTAGCGAGAGGAAGAAGGAAATTGACTTATAAATTTTGGTTTACCCAACCGTTTGGCTAGAGAAGGGGAAACTACAGCGGAGCACAAATCGACTGGCTGTTTCTCCCTCTTTCCTCTCCTTCTTCTTTGTTAGTCTCTCTCCCAGTTTTTTTCACTCCTAATTATTATTATTATTATTTTATTAATATTTTATTATAATATCATTTAACATTATTATTTATAAGTAATACTATTATTTATAACTAATTATTATTCATGTTTATTAATATATATTGTTACTCCCATTTATTATTATTATTATCATTTATCATTTATTATTAATTATTCAATACCTATTATTATTTATAATATTTATTAATATCAATATATTATATTATTTATTATTATATTAAGTCCATCACTATATAACCCGGATCAAAATATCAGGGTGTTACAATCCTCCTCCTTAAAAAAATTTCATCCTTGAAATATATTATTAACTAATTATCAGTACTTTTACCTAAAGAACCATCTCTGTTCAAACCAAACATTCATCAACCTTTGCTCCATTCAAAACCAATGGCACATAATTTCAACATGTAATAAGTTATACACACACACACTACTAAAATATTAATATCAAAAAAGTCTCTCTCTGCCTAGTAATTACATAAATCGAGTCCACAATCTTTCTGATCTCTAATATTCTCACAATCAACTAGTAATTGCACTACACACTTATAACAACCACAATTAAACCTATCCTTCTAATACAACTCCAGTACAACTATGGTATATAACTTAAATTGTTAATTGAAGTACTACCATCCCACTTCATTGCATCATGTTGTTGACCTCAATAATGATGCGATCGATCAAAACTCATCCTACAACCTCAACCTGGTCTTGATTGTTTCATATAGGTCAATTCTATAAGCCATTCGTAATCGTACAGTATCAAATGCTCTTATTGAATTCTCTGAATTCTTAATATGGTTTATCATTAAAGTATAGTCATCTTAAATATTCTATGAATTAGTAAATTATCAACCTTCAGATGCGTCCATCATTATTTGATGGTTACTCCTTATTGGCATATACTTGATTGTCATCAAATTGTAATAATACATCATAACCTGATAGAATTTTAAAGTTGCATATCATACAACCCTTAAAGGAAGCAATCCAAAGTTATAATTATCTTTATAACCTTCAACTAATATTATCATCTTTGGACTCATGCAATGACCATCTCAAATTTAAATTCCACTAGTGGGTTCTTCTATACCATCCTTTATTATGTCACAATAATTCATTACACTTTTTGGTTTAGACTGACTTCTTTTAAAAATGACAACTCTTAAGAATTAGATTTTCAAATTTTAAGACCCATAATCCTTAAATAATTACAATCATCACTGATTTAGATAATGGATTGATCACGTTAAGTTTCTCAATCTAACTAATTGAATTCAAAACTCTCACAAGCAACAATATATTTATAAGCACACAAGAGGCACTAATCATACCATCTGTGAATTACCTTTTAGATATTTTAAATCTTTTCAAACAAAAAGACATTTTCTGGCAATATACCATTGATTTAATTTAGGGGTCATCTAGTTTATCCAAATTTGAAATAGGGAAAAGATTGGCATGGGTGATTCCTATTTCAAATGTTTGGTAAAGGCAACCCCATTTCTAATTCCAAGCTAAGGGAAAAGAGAATTCCTCATTAAATGGACGTATTCTCAATCCAAATCATAAAATTCTACTCCAATAAAAACCAACCCCACTTCAAATCCAATACCAATTCTCTAAGTGGTATGGAACATATAAAGAAAATGATAATTCCAATTCCAATTTCATCCTATTCATTCCATCCCAAGTTTAATTTCAACTCAGTTGAGCTAATAAGTTTCACAACAAAAATTAAAGAGGTCAATGAAGTCATGGCTAAATTTGCTGAAACAATAAAGCAAGTAGATATTGAAAGAGAACTTAACAAAACACGATTAGAGGAGACATCACAAGCTTTTTTTTTTTTTTTTTGCATTGCAGAATTAGTGACAATACAAGACAATTTTGATATTCCCATAAACATAGTACATGTAAAGCAATTGAACCAAGAAAAGCTATGGAATCAGGCAGCTCCTAGTCTCTCATTTTATAATATTACAACATTAGCATCTGACTTCTCAAGATATACAATAGGCCACAATATATCCTCAGGTCAAAATTCAAGATCTAGCGGTTGGAAGATTGGATTTTAGATATATATATATATATTCAGAGAAACAAATGACAATAGCATGTAACACATTCTTAATATCATGAATTGAGATATCGATCCGTATAAAACCATGAACACCAGTCACAAGTACTTTTCTCTTAACTTTTGATGCATTATAAGAGGATACTTCATACAATACACCCTTGGTGAAAAATTTATTATTTTTAATCTTTTAAGTCTCAAAGCATCTTACAAACTATTAACATCCTGTAATGATGAGAATTAACGCCTGATACCTTTCTGCGGTGATAAAAATGAATAATGGTTGTCTATTGCCAAGAAACCAATACCAACTTCATGCTGAAGGCAATAGCAATATCTACAGTTTTAAAGCCATCCAGTTTGAAATTGGCACGTTCAACATAAATAAAATATGACAACCGATATCCGGTATTGAATAGAAGACCTTCTAATTGCCTCACGTGATCCTGGCATATAGCATGTATCAAAATTCCAAACGCTCATCAATGTTACTCAGAAATGTCTTCCTTCTCTACACTTAAAACAGCGTTAGTTGCTGCGAGGCTCGCTAGTCTTTTGTTGCTTAATTGATGATAACAGTGATGGCTTACTCCAAAAATATGGGGTAACCGACTTCGACTGCCCGTTCTTATTGAGTGTTGAAGCATCAGAAGTAGATATCTTTGCCATCTATGAGCTGCAAATCAAAGTGTGAATAATCTACAAGTTGGGCCACTTGTTGCAGTGCTCATAAAACTTCAGAATTCTTTGCATTGTAGCCATCAGAAGCACTTGATGAGTCTGTTGTATTTGTAGTTTGTTGTTGTGACATCCTACAAAAACAAAGGGCTTAAAGTAAACATAATGTAACATTTTTAAAGTTGTCCATAGACTATCTACCTAAAATATCAACTGATCCTAAGCCCCGAGATATACATTTGGTTCATTAATTAGAGTTCACCAAAGTATTATAAGTCTTCAACTCATTTAAGGAATCCCAAAATATTTTTGAGCATCTTCGATTCCTAACTCCTCGAATTACTTGACAAATCACAATTCTTTGTCTTACCAAAATCTCTGAGTCCTTTAAAAAACTTACAATCCTCTATTCAGATTTAGAACTACCAGAATTAATCTAATTCGACATATCTTATTGTGTCACCTATTATCCTTGATTATTACCAATTCCTAGAATCCCCAAGTACTCGCACAAAACCTTAATTCTCTGATACCATAACTGTAATGACCCGAACCCGAGTCATTTGACCCAATTCAGATCAACCACGAGAAAAACTCAAAATTTCAATCATCCTCATAAATACATCATTAAATTCAGTATAATAATTATAATTCTCATAATAAATTTTTTTTAAGATAATAAATGTATACAATATTATTATCCTCAAAATACAATCCCAATAACATATTCAAATAAAATCTCGATCAATGAAACTGACTCTAGAGCTTCTCCTCACGAGCTTCTATCTCCAATATCTTCTCTATCCTGAAATTCTGTAGCAAAAGTAGGATCCTTCGACCTATACTATGCAATCAACTAAATCTGGAGCCAATAAAATGTAATAGTGAGTCAAATACCAAATAAGTGATAACAAATCTAAAACAATAGGAAAAGATAGCAAATGTTTCATATATACAGTATGTAATATATTCCAAGAGTCATGAACAATAATACAATATCCAATAGATAAATATATCCAAAAAGTGTATTTCATCGCATCTATGATTCAAATATATAAGAAAGGCAAGTCACTCCAAACTCTGATATGACAAAGATCATAATATTTTGCCAATAAGAGGCAAAAATCCCTCAGAATCTAACCACACAAGAAATAAAGGAATCTCTTGGTCTAAATATCAGCGTGAACGGCTTGAAAACCAAACAACAATGAACAATATGGATTTCACTGAATCCGGATATCAAAATGAATCCCCTTTGACCTTATTCTGCCACTGTAAACCAAAAGACGCATATTTACCCCCCTAACGTCCGGTTAAGTATAACGAGGTTATCCATTGTATTCTCACTACCCCTATAGTCTCCTAGATGCTATACCCGTATCATACCTCTACCATTCACTATACCCATCGTTAAATGATATCCCTGATATCATCTCTTCCGATGGTCATACGGCTATAGTATCCCTCCATAATAAACAATATACCTCATTATCACCATGATACGAAAATTGATATCGAATAAGTGTAGACCACGTTAAAGAGTCGTAGCCTCCCATTTAACTAGATACAAAAGTATTTTCATACGCTTTCGTTAACCTTAGCCGTAAAAAGCCAATAATCTAAATACTCACGCAATCGAATATAAGTAAAAGAGGCTTCGTAAGTACAACGATAGAAATGTCATTCGGTGTTCACAAGGACCATACTTACACCATCAAGATTAACACAAAGAAATTTATCATGGAACAATGAAAAAACAAAAGAGAACCGAAAAATATATTTTTATATTTATCTAGCCTTCCATTCTATTCTAATATACGAATTCTATCACTAAAACCATATTTTAATCATCAGCTATAGACAATCCTATTATTACCAAATTTGATTCATTCATTCCAAATTCGTTTAGCAATTTTCAACAAAACTAGATAATACGTCTTATAAACCAATTTGTATTTTAACATTAACATAATATGCTAATATTTTCTTCACCAATCATTCATGTTCATATATATATATATACACACACGCATATACACCCACACACACACACCTACTTATATACATACATATATACAATATATATATATATACACACACACACACACCCACTCACACTCACACGGTAGCAACGCTGCCAGCACACACAAGCTCTCTCACACACACTGCTACACACACACACACTCACATTGCTAAATACACGGCCACACACACTCAACACTAGCCTTAGCAGCACACACGCACCATTCTCACCACACGGCTTCATACATACTATTCACTTTCATTTTCAAGAGACAAACATGACACTATTTCCTTGCCATTCACCAACTTCTAACCAATTTAAACTATCCAACATGCAAATCAGAAATTATGTACATTTGTTATATCAAGATTTAATCCTCAATCCTTAATTTAAGTGAAGCACGAAATTCTGTTTTCCATTGAGCTGAAGGCTCTATTTTGCCCCAAACTTTACTTAACCAAAATATCCCGAAATCAAAGCATGGAAACAAAATTTTAAGTCACAGGATTTAACTGTAGATTTGTAAATTTTATATACTAATTATTTTGAGCCTAGAATCATATTGATTCTTTGGAAACCCGCCGCAGAGCTGAATGCCCCGTTTTTCCCAATTTCTTCACCAATGGCCCAATGTCACAGAACCCTCCAAAATTTACCCATATACTACAATATTGCCCAAAATCTTAATACATAATTAGAAGATTGACATAAAGATAGAGACAGAAGGTCACAGATTATTGTAATGAATCTCAAATCAACTTAACTGATTTGTAGTTACACTATAGCAACGGTGCCGATTAATGACAATAGCAGCTTTGAGCAGTCACGGTGACCTTCTTGATTAATCGACGATGACGACAATAATAACATTGGCCTGGCCTTCCTCTCCCATCTCTTCTACTCCAAGGAATTGGCTTTCATATATAGAAGGAAATTGAGGTTGGCCTGGCGAGAGGAAGAAGGGAATCGGCGTATCACTTTTTGTTTACCCAACCGTTTGGCTGGAGAAGGGAAAGCCACCACAGAGCACAAATCGGCCGACAGTTTCTCCCTCTTTCCTCTCCTTCTTCTTCGTTCGTCTCTCTCCCTGTTTTTTTCGCTCATTATTATTATTATTATTATTATTATTATTATTATTATTATTATTATTATTATTATTATTATTATTATTATTATTATTATTATTTTATTAATATTTTATTATAATATCGTTTAATATTATTATTTATGAGTAATACTATTATTTATTACTAATTATTATTAATGTTTATTAATATATATAATTACTCACATTTATTATTATTATTATTATTATCATTTATCATTTATTATTAATTATTTAATACCTATTATTATTTATAATATTTATTAATATCAATATATCATATTATTTATTACTATATAACTCGGGTCAAAATATTGGAGTGTTATAAATTCTCTTGTCTCCAACAACTAAACTCGTCCACCTTCTACTAGTAGAAATTTATTGAAAACTACTTCTCTACAAAGGCCTCTAAAAACATGTTCCAAGAGATCTTCTCCTTTTTGTATCCAATCTTTTGGCTACTTTGCCCACTAGCAATCTACTACTCCATCTAACTTGTAAGCTATAAATTTAGCTTTTTATTCTTCATGACAATTAATATCCTTAAATACCTTCTTTAGTCGATGTATCTAAATGTTAGCTTTGATCAGGTCCAAATCACCCAAAAAAACTCTACAACTCTTATATTTGAGAAACAAACAAAGGGCGTTAAGCTTTGCCCTGGGTTCATAGCTCCTTGCGTATTCACCAACTTTGCATCTAGGTGCTGGATTATCTGATATATTATATTTGTCATTCGGGCGATCTTCGCCAAATGTCCTTTGTCCTATCTTGATCCAACTCCTCTTCCATTTGACATTTTCAATACCTATCATACAACAAATTACTAAAATTTGATTTCTCAAAATCACATAGAACTCTTCCCTTATGACTCCCTAATACCATTACTATTATAACTGTAGTACGAATAGGAAATAAATAAAACAACAAATAATGGCAAATAATTTTATTCCTTAAATGGATAAAATCCAAGTAGCCTAAATATCGAGTTGTACATGATAAGCCAAAATAAAAGACAGTATAATATGCATGATGCTTGATAATGGATATAGGATATGACCAAACTAATATTGTCCAATATCTAAATAATCAATATAACAACCTACTCATAACAGATACAATCATAAGAAAAAGCATCTATCAAACATCCAAAACTTATCATTATAAAACTTACGCAAATAACTGTCAGATAATATTGTCTCCAAAATAATACTAACCATAAATAAATAAACTAGTGCAATCCTGTCCTAAGTCTCAATGCAAATCCAAATACATATTTGAGTAACAAATAGTAAGTAAAATCTTTAAACTTTCTCTACTCATAATCCTATAAGTAATCCAAGTACCCTTTAACTTGAAATGTTACAAAATAAGACAAATCATAAGTTTAAAACTCAATAAATATACAAATATTATACAAATTATGTGTATAAATCAGATAAGAGGACAAAAATTGTAAACATCATATCAAAAATCTCATATTTCTAATGTTTCAAAAATGTCTTCCAATTGTAATTTTGTATGACAAAATTTATAATACAAATACAAATACCAAATAATTAAAACTATATGAAATTTTCTAAAAGTCCAAAAGTTACAATTTTAAAATGCTTAAATGTCTAATGTCGAATAACCTTAAATATCATATAAAACCTACAAATCTCAAAATGTAAGGCATGAGTTTTTAAATTATATTAATTATAATTAATTAAATTAATATAATTAAAATTAAGGTCAAATGAAATAAAAAATTAGATTAAAGAGTTAAAATATGGATTCGGATGGCTCATGCGCCAAATGCAAGCCCGAGGCATAATTTAAGTGCAAATCACGAATACATGGCCACAGGGAATTGGAGCCATGCTTGAGGTGCCCCATTAGGGCAAAAATGTAAACACATGCGCTTTAGGCTTGCCAGAGATGTGCTATGGATGCAAAATCCAGAACCTCTGCATTTTAGGCCCTCCGACCCTCACATTAAGGACACCATGGACACAAAATCCAGAAGCTACTAGCTCGAGGATTGCTCGACTTGCACCTAAGGTGCCAAAAGTAGAACATTCATGCCTGATGCGCGCTCAACCCAGGCTTAAGTGCCAATCAAATATCTAAGGACCCCATGCTCAAAAAATCATCATTTTCACGATGATTTTAAGAGGAAGAGAGAGAGCTGAGGAAAAGAGAGACAAGGCTCCAATAGCTAGAATCAAGGTGATCAAAGTGAGGATTTTGGTAAATCGGTCCAAGACAAGTGCATTCTGAGGTTTTCTTCTCTTGTTGATGTTCCTTTGCTGATTTCTTGAGCATTTATTATTTTAAAACTCATGTATATCATGATTTTTGAAGTTATGGTGATTGATGTTCATGCATATCTCGATTTTCAAAACTATGGTGTTATTATGTATATGCATGTCAATTTTCTCTTCATTTCGTTAAGAAATTTCATATAACTTACATCTAAATTCATGGATGAAGTGTAAATAGGCCAATTTCTATAATGTATGTTCTAAAAATCTGATACTATGTATTGGGATATGGATTACTCCAATGTGGGCCCATATCCAGTTAACAGGCTAATTAACAGTTTGACCAAATACTCACATGAGGTATAATACCGAGGCGAAAAAGCATGCCCGACGAGCGACGGAATGGCATCCAACTAGACTGCTTGATCGAAGGGCAACCAAATGGCAAATCAGAGGGCTGGCTGGACTAATGGGGGCTAGCCTGACTAAAGATGTTGAAGGCCGACCATGATTTACCAAAAGCACAAAAATTGGCAAAAGTGTGGGAACTAGCGAAAGAACAGAAAATTAGTTGGTGTAACAAATCACTTGCAAAATTTATAGCATGTAAGCGATTTGTGGGATTTTAGACTAGTGAGTGCCGTCAGTGAGGGGGATTCATCTTATATATATTGTCATCACTGCTACTCCGATCATTGAATGATACAAGGAGTCGAGCTCTTATATTTTGCCCCCTGGGGTTTTTGTAATCATTTTTCTTATAGTAGAGATTTATGGATAAATCGTCTCATGATTTTTCTTTTATTCAGAAAATGATTTTTATGTAAAATTATGTGTTTTATTTTTTTCCTCTATTGTATGATTGTTATTCATCAGCTGCTTGTCGTTGTCATCATTGTTCTTTCCTCTTAATCCAACTAACTTGTCAGTCAATCCCCACCATTATGTTCCTATATATTTGATTTCATGAATAACCTTGTTGCATGTTTAAATAATTATTGAAGATATATTTTTCATATTCTAAAAATCTATGTAGTGAGTTGAAATTTTAAATTTTCTACGTGCTAGTGCTAGATTCGGGATTTAGTAGGTTTATATGTGATAAATTTCATATCTCCTACTACTATGTGTTATAGACTTGGGATATATATGGTTGCATGTCACAAATTTCAGCAAGTTGCCCTTCATGTTAAGATAAAATGTTGCATGCTGATTTTTCAACATTTTTACTGAATTTTGTGTAATTAGATGTTAAAATTTACATTCCATACTTTAAAATCCATCATGATTAAGTTTTGGCAAGTATCAGTATCGATTTATGAAATTTCGAAAGGAAACTTTACAATTATGTACAAGAAATGTGAAGAAAGCGTAGATTTTTCCTAAGAATAAATATTGGACCATGGCTATAATTCAGCAGATAATATATTATAATAGTAAATTGATATCCAATCCTATTTAACTGCGGATTAAGAAAGGGCATCTGACTACGTCTATAGGATATATATAGACAGTCCACTTTCGAATCTTAAATATAAGCGTATGGCATTTGGTTATGTGAGAACATATATAACCCAGTCTTCCATTATTCGTTTCTTTAGTCAGTAAGACCTACTGGCACTAATTTCTAAAAAAAGTAAAATTGAATTATATTTTGATAGTTAATATTAAGAAAGAATAAGATAAGAAAATTAAAAATACATCATATAAGTTTTTCTACTCATATTCATGTCATTAAATCTAATTATGATCTCCATTTTGACATAATTTTCAGTATAAAATATGCATATTTGTTGATATATATTGGGCCTTATTGAGTACTTGGTTCACTCTCTTGCTGTTTTACTAACTCTTCAAATGAGTTGCATGAGTTCTTATCAAACAAATAGGAGTGAAGATCGAAGTGTTTAATTATACTTTTATAAATGCTTTATGTTGATCTATGTTTCTAGACAATGTTTAATGTACCTAAATGCTATATTTTAGTTTGATTTAAGTTTCGGACAATGGGTTGTTATGTTGTAAGCTATTAGATAGTGTTTGGATGTCTAAAATGATATTTTGTGGCATTTGGTGTTAGCTAATGTGTTAGATGTGCTGCGGCAGCTTATAAATGTAAGAAATAATATATCTTAGTCGATATTTTGAGTCTGGATAGCAGGTAGTATCAGTTTAAAATCTACTGTAGCCTAATGTCATAATTTCGGTACTGTCTATTTATAGTTTGATGTCAATTTATTGTCATCGATAATTTTAGTTTTGGTTGGTCAAGTTTATGAATTTTTATAACTTCCACAAATTATTATATGTTGATTTTGGTATTTGAACAGACATTTTTCCATATCAATGTCCAACGTCATGTTGCTTTGAGTCAATGTCAGTGCCACCAATGACGTGGCATTGTATTTAGGTCCTGTGTTAAATGTGGTGTTATTTATGTTTGGTCGGTCATAATATTGACGTAGGAATTCACGTCCATATATGTTGAAATGGTTAATTGATAATATTATCAGTTGAAATGGTAATTAAAAGATAATTTATTATGATTAAAGTTAATGATAGGATTTAGGATATGGTCCGTCACACAAAAGGTCAAACATTTTAATATATCAAATATGTTACCGATAAAAATTCTAAAAATCTATAATAAGCCAAAACTGAGAACCAAGGATCAAAAGGCCAATTTTAAAAAATGCTATATGTATTATCGATAACATTTGACAAAAATACCATTATTTGGACCTGTAGGTGAACATCTACAAATTATTCACTATAGACCAAATCATATACAACTTTCTTTTGTCACTTATGGAAGGTAGGTGCAGCACTCAACTATGCTTGATACTTTAGGTTGTTCAAATGTATTATTTTTATTCAATTCCTTATAATAGTTTTTTTAGAAAAATATAAGCATGTAACTCTATAACAAATATAAAAAAATTTTTCTATTTAGAGAAAAGTATAAACGTTTAAAATTTTTCTACTTTGAAAAAAGTGCAAACATCCAAACCCTTTTACCATAGTGGAAAAGTATAAATCATATCAAATACCATTATAAAGTCTAACTTGAAGCACTTATATAGAATACCAACATGTAAAACTAATTGTACAAGTTTTATGATTTTCCTTCACAACTATTTCCATTTACAAATATAATTGTGATAGAGTAGATTTTTTTTTCCTCCGTCATTAACAAATAAACTAATGTCCGAAATAAAATAATATAAAAATCTACAAAAAAAGGGGCAAAGTTTTTCCTAAATTTGGACAAAAATTTAATATAAATAGCCTATATTTTTAACAATCTGGACAATCATACAGACAAATGGACTTCTACATTCATTCATTACACAAATATAAGATCAACAAAATGCCATAATATCCATGGCTCCAAGATAATATATCTTATCCACTATCTTGGTTCAAAAAGAAGATGCCAACTAGAAACCTGCACAAATCCAAAAATCAAAACGCGGAAGCAAAATTAAATCCGTAAGATAGTCATGCGAAAACAAAAACAATAACCCAACAAAATCATAATATGCTGTAACTATCTAATCTTTTTACATAAATTACATCCACAAAAGCTTGCTATTTATATTCACTATCTTCAGACTCCCAAAAGCTCTTCAAGGACTTCAGGTCTTCACTTAACTTCCTTAACAAAGTCCTTCCTTTACTCCTATTCGTCTGGCATCAACTCTGCAGTCTCATCTTGTGACGGATCGGGTTATTTTTCTTAAATAACCTCCGTCAATAAGAGTATAAACTAATGCCCATAATTAATACTATAAAATTACGTAGAAAATTCAGCAAAGTTCCATTTGTAAATCGAATATTTGCCAAAATACAAACACCTGTAATCAATCTTGTACAATGATTCACAATTATTCTCACACAATCCATAGGACCTCACAGCCACCGCAACACCTCAGATGGCACCGACATCATAGCTCAAGTATGACACCAGTACAGAGAGGATGCCAACTAGAAATAATCCAACATCACCACAAATAATCCCTACAGAAGCATATAATTCACAACATACAGTAGAAGATAACCATACATCCATCACAAAGACATAATGTAAATGTATCCTAAGTTTTTTTAAAAAAATCAAATACAAGTCCCTGTATCATACATAAGGATTAAGTTAAAATCCTCAAGCTCCGCACGTGAGATCAAGTAACCATTGTGCTCCTACGGCCTATCAGACTCGTCGACATCGGTGCGCTCTTATCTAAAAGGAGAAAGCAGTAAGGGTGAGTGTACAACTCAACAAGTTTAAACATATATCAATTCAAACGATAAATAACAATGGAAAATGCTAATGGGATGGAGGCAATATGCATTCTCTATATAAAAGAAAACGTGAGAGGAAAGGGACTTTTGGAAAGATATGATAACATTAGACATATTTTTATGCTCCTTTGTTGTTTATTTTAAAATTTTGCAGATCAGGGCCAGTACGTCGTACTAGCTAACGATGCGAGAGAACGATGAGAGAAATGTGTACGCTACACATTCTAAAGTATCGGCTGCATTTAAGGTCTGCAGCTACTCAACCATCGGCTATATTTTAGGCCTGCAACTACTCGGCTATCACAGTTTAGGATTTCAGCATCCCGATCATCGGCAGCATTTTAGGCCTGCAACTACTCGGCCATCACACTTTAGGATTTCAGCATCTCGATCATCGGCAGCATTTTAGGCTTGCAGCTACTCGGCCATCACATTTCACCCCATTTCCGCGGGGCACCAGGGCAATCATGGTTCTTCCACAGTAGTACTTAAGGTGTGCCACAGACATCACCCGCTTACAATAGCGGCCAAGAAAAGTGGCTAAAGTAACCGTTGGGTTTTCACCCTGAAGTTAATGGCAAGCCAGAGAATACTACCCAATGAACATAATTCTATGGTCCTTGTTTCACGATTACTTATTAATTTTAAGGAGGATGCACCACATTTCATTCACATTATCTCCATCTATGAGATCATTTCATACATTGTATCTCCATCCATGAGATCGTTTCATCCACATATCCATCCGGGAGATCCATTTAATCATTTTATACATTGTGGATTTTCCTCCAATTATATGTACGATTCATATATTTCTTTAGACTTAAACACTTTGACAATTCGATTCACATGCATAATATCATATTTCATAGATAAGAGCAAAAATTCTTACCATCGATGAGCAATTGCCATATTTAGGAGCTCCGGACCATTTTTCCTTCACAATTGATTACAAACACATTTTTTCAAATTTTACAATTTGAAATGCACATTAGACATAGCTTTCATAACAATTAAATAAGGGTAAAGCATGCCAATTGTCCATTTATTTTGTATGAACAGTAACAGGGCTCTTTTAGAGCTCCCGAATGCCACAAGCGGGTCAATTCTTGTAAAATCGGACGTCTGGTCATATATATATATAATTAGAACGTAGTGATTCATATTTTGAGGTCACTTCAACACAAATCGAAGGTGGAAGCATCAAAATTTCTCCTTTCATCCCGGGTAAACAGTAACAGTAAGCTTTTAAAGCATCCGGACGCAGCGATCGGGTCGTAACTTGTGAAATCGGACGTCCAGCCGATTTATATACATATTTGGGATATGGTGATTCACATTTTGAGGTCAATTTAACATAATTCGAAGGTGAAAGTATGCAAATTTTCCATTTATTTTCAGATGAATAGTAACAGTGCACATTTAACTCTTCCGGACGCTGCGAACGGGTCGATTATTGTGAAATCAGATGCCTGACCAAAGTATATGCATAATTGGGACTTGATAATTTGTATTTTGGGGTAATTTTGATATTTAATTGAAAGGGAAACGGGAGGACCCTAGAAAGCTACGGGTTATTGTTTGGTGGAGCCAAACCGATTGATTTGGAACTCAATTCGGACAATAAACTATAAATTTCTTAAACATTAAGCACGGGTTACATATTTTTCAAGATTTGGGCAGGTATCGAGACGAAAATACCATAAGAAAAATGAATAAGAATCAAGAGAAAGTATAAAATGAGTATGAGAACACTTGCCTTGACGTGCTCGATGTTTTCTCAAACTAGCTCTCGAACGAATTCAAACTCCATGGCCTCAATCTTGTCCTTTCTCTCTCCTCTCCCTCCCTTTTTTTCTCCCCGTGTGTATTCTGCTGAAGCAGTGCCCCATTTCCTTTTTTAAATGCAAATAAATGAAGGTCGGTGACGAACATTCTAGGACGCGCGCTCGAGTGCACATCAGGCCGGCATCGTGCCCTTGAGCTCACACCGAGCGCTCAGTGAGCGCCCATATGCTGGAATCGGCACTCAAGCCTGGGCTCGAGCGCATGTCGGGTGCATGTCAGGCTCGACGGCGACAGTATGCCAGCTTTGCATTTTAGCTATCCAAAACCCGTTTCAACCCTTCTAACCCAAATTTTTACATCTTTGGACCCTAATTTACGAATCAGCATTTCTCGATTTACAACTTCGATCGTCAATTTGCCAAATCCTGGATCTTTGAGCTTTTAATCCAATTCCTCTTGTACCTTTTAACTATAATTCACCTGTTTTAACTTAATTACCTCCCGATTATCATATTTTAGAAATTCAAAATTTCACCGCCCATATTAACCATATCTTGAAAACTGATACCTTACGGAGCCCAACTTCCTCTTTCTACTTCTGAACTCAATTTTTCACATTTTAAACCTAATCCTTAATCACTATTAATTCAATTAATTATCATATTTTAGAACTCCAGTCACACACATCTGGAGGGAAAAAAATAAAAGAGTGAGTCGAAGTTCAAGAAAATACCGTAAAAGTATGCAAGTGAAATTCTTTAATGCACAATATAAGTACAGATAAGCAAAATCATGGAATTATTCGAAGAACAGAAACGTATAAGGAAACAGGAGAAACCATAAATCAGTATAACATGTTTCGAAAATCATAAATCAGTATAACAGATATCAAAAATTAGAATTTGAAATCAAACTCTGTAAATTCTGAAATCTAACTTTACTATCCGAAGGACCAAAGTAGTAGACCCTACTAGCCAATGAGGCAAATAATTGAGAATAGATTATATTATGCACACAGTCAGAGGCAAGAAATAGAACAGAAATATCCCTTCTAGCGGGATCAGTACAGGATTACCTCCCGGAGGCAAGTCAGACACAGAAATTCTACCCTCTAGGCTAGCACATTGAGGAAGGGCGGACCATGTATAACTCCATGGATGGAATTATCCTCGATTACCACCATAACATTTGAAGGTATGTTGAAGAATCTTACCTAACTAAATAATAATCCTTGGTCCAATTTCTTATTAATTTAACAAAACAGAACCGAACAAAAGGTAGTCTTGATCTCATTTCTTAGTTCTTAGGTTATTGTACCTCAAAGACCAACCAAACTTATACAGATAATCCTTCAAAAACTTCAGAAATCCACAGTAACGTAACAGTACAATTTCATGTAAATTTTTTTCAAATAAAAATCATAGCATGAGCAATAACCTTTTTCAAATAAACATTTATATCTCAAGATTTAGGGATTTTAAACACCAAGTCCCTAATTTTCATTCTAGGGTTTCACACAAAGCTTCCGGACTTAAACCGGATACCAAACACATGTTTATTTATGAAATCAAGGCCATAAATCCAAATACATATATAAAATCATTCATTTAAACCAAAAATTTTCTAATTTTTGAGTTAGGGTTTGAAGCAAGCTGTTCTAATAATGATCAAATGCAAAAACATGAACCAAACACAAAATCGAAGCCACAATTTACGATAATCATATATATACACAAAATCTGACCAAGAAATTATGAGAAGCATGCATTATTTATGACAAAACTTAGGGGGTGAGGGTTTTAGAACGTGAATATCAAAATAGAGATGTCAAAATGTGGTAAAAATGAAAAATGAAGTTGGAGATACACTTGCCTTCACCCAATTTATCGTTTTTCTCACTTTGATCGAATGAAAATTGGTAGAGAGACCCCTTCCATTTTTCTTTTCCTTCTCTTCTTCCCTTCGTGCTCTCTCGTTCGTGCCCTTATTCTTCTCCCCCTTCCCTTTTTAAAATAAAAACGAATTAGGTCGGTGGAAAAAAATCGCGCTTGCACTCAAGCGCACAGTAGGCAAGCAGCAAGCGCAAGTACTTAGCCAGTGCCTCGCTCGAGCACTGCAGGCGAGCAGCGAGCGAGGCCTCACTGGTTCTTCGTGCTTGCTGTTGCGCTTCGACCGTGCGGCAAGCGCTGTGCTGCTAGGCAGCATATCAGTATACAGCAGCCCGATTTCCTCTTTTTTACTTCCAAAACTCATTTTCTCATGTATATTTAGCCTCATCTTGATTATTATTATCTAATTTTTCTTATAAATTATTGTGTTTCGGGATCGAAACCTCACAATAATATTTAAAATATTCACTTATTTTATATTAGAAAAGATGAACAAAGCCCTAGAATATTATACAAATTTCAATAAAACTTTAAAATAATCTGTAATATTCTAAATATTTTTTTTATTATTTTAAGAAAATAAAATTGATAAATTAGTATCAATAATTATTCTTAGTTATTTTTTGGATTAAAATCTTATAGTTGAATTGATCTTTAGGCCTAATAAGTTTAGAAGTTTTGGATCAATAAATTGGGTTAAATTCTTCGGCTATTAACTTAAATTTAGATTAATTAGTGAGTTAGGCTAAATTAATTTTAAGCCACTTAACTGAATTAATATTAGATGAGCACAAGATATAAGAGATTTTATATCCTTATGTGTGTTATAAGAGATTTTAAAAGGTCCATATTGAGGTGAAAGCATATTCAAGTATAATGTACAAGGAAAGATTCAGACATATCCACCTTCAGATTTTTTAGTTGAGTCACAATATCCCTCATTTATATAATGTGCTCACGCACACCCTTAACACTAGTGAGTCTTAAAGATGAAAACTTCATAATTAGGGTGCTATCAAGTGCTTTATCTAAAATTTTAAATTGTTCATTAATAGTCTTCAGCAAATCTCACACCTTATTATGCTGATCGATGAAACCACGATTACCAACAAAAATTTTAGTCTTTATGAATATTAAACTAAGGCGATTAGATCGCTCCCATCGTTTATAAAGAGCTACATCAATCGGAATACTGGTTGTAATAATATCCCTTATTTATATAATGTACTTACGCACACCCTTAACACTGGTGAGTATTAAAGATGAAAACTTCATAATTAGGGTGCTAGCAAATACTTTATCTGAAATTTTAAATTGTTCATCAATAACCTTCAGTAAATCTCACACCTTATTATAATAATCAACGAAACAACGAATACCAATAAAAGTTTTAATCTTTATGAACATTAAACTAAGGCGATTAAATAGTTTCCATCGTTCATAAAGAGCTACATCAACCGGAGTACTGGTTGTAGTAAGAGCGGGTGGTTCATCCTTTCTTATAACATAATCTATATCCATCCACCCTAAATAAAGAAAAATTCTATCATTCCATACTTTATAATTATCACCTTTTAATTTAAAAATTTCACATCTAATATCGAAAAGATTAACAGATTATATAATTACATAAAAATAAAAATACATACTTAATAAATAATAAATGAGACTAACAAATAAATACATAAATATATTTTACTAATGTAAAGCATATATCATGAATCAATTAAAATAAAAATTACTTGTGATCTAAATTTTTAATTCAAGTATATTCATATCCAAATTTTATGATAAAACTATCAAATTATATTTTAATTCTTAATCCCTGTAAGCAAATTAAGAAAAAAATATTTTGACATTTTATCCAGATTAATCAATTTAATATAATAAAATTTTATGTATGACAAATTTTATTATATTAATAAATAATTAATCACAATTAACGTCCTTATACCATATATGATAATAAAATATAATTTTAGTAATTAAGGACACTATGGCCAATCTCTAATTAATTAAATTATATAAATCACTAAACATTAAACACACACACACACACATATATATATATATAATTATATTTAATTATATTTTTTAAATATTATATTATAAACTTTATATATAAATATAATTATCTATATATACATGCTTATACACGTATTAATAATACGCAAGTATATAATAAAAGGAATAAATCCAATATAATTATTAACAACCACGATCGCAGCACAGCAGTGAAGCTGATCCACACGGATGCGTCGCGGGTTCGAGACCCAGCACGCTCGCCTGTAACGAATTTTCCATATTTTACTACAGTACTGGGCTATGGGGTATGGGCCGCGCAAAAGGTGCGCTGGATTTTCTAATGTATAGTGCCCAGTAGCTGAGAAGCGGGCGCATACATGAAGTGGGCTATGCGCATATGCGCACGAACACGTGCAAAGTGGGCTAACGTATGATAGGCCCAAATTAATTTTTTCTATATATATTATTGTAGCAACGACTCAAAACGACGTCGTTCTGAGTTGTCTTCTACCTCTAGCCAGGCACGCCCAGACCTGTTTCACCCGAATTCCGACCTGATGAAAACTACGTCAGTTTTTCACCAAAATTGATACAAAATATATGAAAATGTTGAAAATTAAATTTTTTAATGATTTTTGACATTCATTTTCATCGAATCACCACAAAAATGAAAACTTTAATAATTTTTAAAAATAAAAAAATAAAAAAATTACAAAACAGTTCAAGGCAGAGGCATTATTGTCTCTAATACTAAATGTAAGGTCTTATACTGGCCTAATCAACTATAAAATACGAAAATGTGGAAGGATTATTAACCTCCAGTCATTAAATTTTTTGCTCTGTTTTCTTCGCCACTAATTTCACCAAGTTTTGAAGGTAATTGTAAGTTTTTGTCTTCTATTCCCTCACTGATGGTGTAATTTTGGAGAACGGGACTTAGGGATCAAAAACCAATTGCCCCATTTTAAAGATAATTTCCATCAAATTATCAAAATGGCAGTTACCATGGAGAGTTAAAGCAACGGTTACAAATGTTAAACATGGGCCATAATTGTTCAGTTTTAAAACTGAACGGTTAACAGTATAATGTTGAAAAGGTGAAAACTAATTAAATAGAAAGTTAAATATAAAAATATAATTGTACTCGTATAAACATCTTACTCTGCCGTCGCACTCATCACTCGGCCACCCATTACCATGCATGCACTATATTTAATTACGTGAAAACAACTATCTTTATTTAAAAAAAAAAAAAAACATTATTATCAGTAGTAATATTTATTTATTTTGAGCTGGCTCGGTAACCCAACATATCACGACGGGTGATGCCATGAGTGCTGTACATAAACCTCCAGAAGATGTCCACCAGCTTGCTTGGCTTTTGCCCTTTTCAAATTTTATATCTGTAATCATACTCGTTGCTTCCATCTTTCAGCATTTCTATTCTGCTATTTGCTTAGGCCTGCTAATTTCTGCAAACTCTCTCTCTATATATCTCTCTCTCTTTTTCTTTTCTCATTGAGATAATGTTTTTAGATTTTGACAGGTCATTTTTACATTCACGAATCTATTTAGGTGTCACAAGTTCAACACGTACACACATATGCCTCCCTCCTCATTGCGTACCATTTGTCAGTACTGTTTTTTAATAAAATGGGAGAACAAATATCAGAGGGGAAGCGTTTGGACTAACTAAAGAAAGAATACAAAAGAAGAAAAATCAGAGAAGCGACAGAAATGGAATAGCATGACAAATGGGGGTAGTACCCTGACAATATAATAACTAGTTAGGATATGTAATTAAGTAGTATAGTCCTTTTGTACGCAATGACAGTTCAATGATAGCCTCCCTCGGCAGCTCTGTGACAAAGTGAAGCAGAAATTAAAATATAAGGCATCATTTTTTCAAGGGATGAATGTGTCGATGACAATGGCAGACACAAATATTTAAGCATGAGAATGACCATATGAGATAAAAGGACGCTACATGGCTGGTCAGCCTGTCGCTCCCTCCCTCACCCTCAATTTGATGCAGTCATATCTAATGCTCTGTGTTTGAAAGATTTGATAAGCATGTCAAAACTCAAAATCCCCTTTTGATCTTTTTTTTTTTTAGATAAAATAATAATAATTTACTAGTAAATATCGTACAATAGATAAGGACACGGATATAATAATATGACTCAAGATTATAACTATAAATTTAGTTATATTGTCTAAAACGAATATTAGAATCACTGTACGTTGATGAGATGTACTTATTTTTAACCTACATTATTGCATAGTTGTGCTATAACAGTAGGATTCACAGTGAATTTTCATATCCAAATGGCTTTCTTAGTTGTTTTGCTTGTTATAATGAATCAAGTGTGGCGTTATTGTAAAACTATTAAGGCTTATAACATGGTATGATAAAGTCTTCTTGTGATAATAATTTATTTAAAAATTTTGAGTTAATAAAGCAATGAAAGAATTATATGTTTGTTCCTCGTCACACAAATGGAATATATGATATACATACCTATTTTCAATAACCCTTCACCTAGGTCAGGCTGATATCTACTAGCCACAGGAGGAGCATATGTATTATCAAGCTTTCTTAAATGGTGTGGCAAGGAATCCTGTTCTTGTGCTCTTTCTTACATGGTGTCATTAGGGACATGTTTTTAAAGATAGAAAATTACATGATTCATAGGTCTCAACCTTTTCTTAAAATATTTCATAAGCATTGGTTTAATCCCCTATTTACACCATCCATATTTCCAAACTTCTTGTTACTTTGCCTACATTTTCTTCTATTACTATTTGTCATTTTATTTAAAAATTATAATCTATAGCATTTATGAACGAAGTTACAGAATATGTTTGAAAACTTTTAATTTCAGGCTTATATAAACATACCAATAATAATTTATAGAATATCCAAATTAGTTTATATCTCAAGAGTTAAGAGGCTTTTGATAGAGGATGCATTGGAAAATTTTTACCATGGAACTCTTTTTTAATGGACTTACGATTCTAAATCAATCTTTGGACCAACACGTCAACGGTCACTTGGTGATGTTGCTTGGGGACCTCTTTTAACTGTTAGACCAGTTTGAAATCTAGAATGCTAATTTGTTTTGGTTTCACCGGTCCAAAATTTTTAGAATATATCAAAGTAATTATAAATAAGTATGGTAAAGAATTATGCCTAATCAAATTTTTGGGCCAAGTTTGATCACAAACAAAAATAATTAGTTTGTGATACGTCCTAGATCTAAATTTCGAATGAGCTTGGGTCAAGTCGATTGTCTAAGTTTGACATCGTCCACTGAATCTGGATCCTGCATACCACAACTACGAATAAGAGATTAGATGACGGCGGAAGGTTATCCCACCAAAAATATTCCAACGCTCAAGTTAGTAAACAGCTTTCAAATTAAGAAGGTGAAAGTAAAGAGATGTTATGAGAATGCTAAGAGTGTTTGTGATAGGGGAGTGCTCTCGTTGAAAGAGGCTTTGATTGCTCGTGGGAGTGATAGCTCTAAGCACTGTCTTTACTAAGAAAGTAATGGTAAAGAGAAGAGAGAGAGAGCATTTGAATGCTAAAAGCGTGAGAGCTTTACAGTAGAAAGCTTTATCAAGTCAATAAGAGCGTGCCTTGAAGTGAGAACTCCATGACCTTTTATAACTATTATGCTGAGTTGTCTTCCTTGTGTAAAAGGTTTGATTCCTACGCTCTACTAAAATTGCTACCTTTTCTGGCATGAGAGCCTTCATGGTAGTAACGTTCGCTAAATTGATTGATTTCCTTCTACATTTTATAACCGTTAGGGTTTACTGCAAACAAGAAGAAGATTCTAGCGCTTTCCTTCAGGGATGCGCATCGATTTTGGTAGCAACCGTTACCATGGAGATTGTCTTCTATGGAGAGCGCGAAATCAAAAGAGATGACCGTTATGGCTTGAAGACAAACACGTGGACACATCCGGGCTTGGGCTGTGTGTGGCCTGGTCTTCAACCGGTCTACTAGTCATGCTTTCGATCAATGGAAGCATTAACCACCTTGGGTTGAGTGGACCATCCTGCTCTTGGGTTACTACTGGCTCATTAGCCTTTCATCCGGTCAACGGCTGTCGTTAACCATCTAGACATAAATGGGCCTTTATGGATCTGAGTCATCCCTCTTTCTTGGGCCAGCCCAAACTGGAGTACCCATCACTAGCCCCCCATACGAGTGGTCTAGAACTCTGATCTCCAATATGTTCATGATGGGATATGCTTGACCGGGACACCATGGTGAAGAAGCTGGCTGTGACTCTTGGTCAATTGCTCACATCGCCTGTAGTTGTGATCATAAAGTCAAGGTCTAGAGAACTGGCTGAGAAGATCATTAACCAGATTCGTTGACCGTCTAGGCCAGAATCTGGGGAACTAGAGAAGGAAGCATTGACAAGATTCATTGATCGTCTAGGCCAAAATTCTGAGAATTGGTGAATGAAGCATTGACTGAATTCGTTAACTATCTAGGCCAGAATCCGAAGAACTGGTGAAGGAAGTGTTGACCAGATTCGTTGACCGTCTATGCCAAAATTCGGAGAACTGGTGCAGGAAGCATTGACCAGATTCGTTAACTGTCTAGGCTAGAATTCGGAGAACTGATGAAAGAAGCGTTGACCGAATTCGTTGACCATCTAGGCTAAAATTCGGAGAACTAGTGGGAGTTGAATCGACATGTCATCATGCCAGCGGACTGTCAGTCAAAAAGTTGCCCACGTTTTACGTGTAGTTAATTAATGATCCCGGTAATTAATGCGTCAGAAGATTTATTTCGACTGCACCTATTCAGGAAGCAACAAGTGTCAACAATGATGGGCGCACGTTTACGAGACGGCTCTCCTTCTCCTTCTCCGTTACTTTTTAAACTTCCCACGCTTTCCTTCAACTTTCTTTCCTGAAAATTTCTAAGTATTCTGTTATCTTCTTTCTCCCATTTCCATTAATTCCTCTATTACCCAGATAGCTTCAGTTCTCAGGGCCAGTGATGTGAAGGAGTTATACATCGAGTAGAACATCTCAAAGGACATCATCTTCAGAGTTCCCAACAAGGAAGATCGAGCGGGCTCCCCTTCTGAGGGTTGCATCACTGTGTATGAGGCCCACTTGAGAAGTGGGTTGAGCTTCCAGTCCTTGACGAGATGCAAGACATTTTGACCACCCTTCAAGTCCCTATCGCACGGTTTTATGCCAATACTGTGCGATACCTATGCACACTCTGCATCTTTCTCTGCCACCAACAAAGCGGTTGACAGTCGAGGCAGTCAAAGTGATGTTTAAGTTCAACCAGGGAGCAGAGTGAATCTCCCTTTTCCCATGAGGGATTTAGATAAGTATTGCCATATACAATTCTCTGAAGAATTGAAAAAAATGGTTCTTCTTTGTTCACATGGATGAATCCTAGCCCTTGGCCAGGGACTGGGACAGGGTGTGGGTGCCCGATGTTTACACCGGGATGCCCACTAACCAGGAGGGTGCTACCATGGATCCGCTTTTCAAGCTAGTAGAGGACTATCTCTCTGGAGTTCGGAGAGACCACTTGGTTTCCCGTGCAAAAGCCAAAAGGGCACAATGGGGACCTCCTTCTCTGGAGTAGAAGATGAAGGTGCCTTCCGTAAGAGGAAGGCGGGCGCCATTATGATCGGGTTTACCGGTGCGCCACCCTAGTGAGGAGTCTCCCAAAAGTCCAAGGCAAAAAATGGTAGCGACGGTGATGCCTTCTTCTTCTTCTTCCACTGAGCCAGAATATGTTTTGGCTGGCCAGATTGTTGGAGTCGGGGACAACTCCGACGTAGGCGGAGTTGAGGCTGCCGTTGAGGCTTATAGGGCAAGAGTACCCTCCGCTGTGAGTAGCACCGTTTTTACTCAATGACAGCCAAAGCACCTGGTGGTGCCATCGAAGTCACCCGCGGAGCCCTTGCCTGAGCAGACTATTGAGTTGCCTAAGGAGACACTCGCTGGAGAGTGCCTGGAGGCGCCTGCAAAGCTTCCTGTCGTGCAGGTTGCTAAATTATTTGAGAAGTCTACTGCTGGTGAGCCTCACAAGGCGCCTAAGGTGCCAACAGCCAAAGAGCCCCAATTGGCAGATGGCATCAGCACTGAGCTGACGGAGGAGCCTACCGCCGGAGAGCCTACTGAGGCGGTGGGCTTTACTGTGGAAATGCCGAATGAGTCTGCTGCAAGAGAGCCTATTGAGGCGGGGGACCTCATGGCAAAGTTGCTAGAGGAGTCTGCGGCGGAGGCCACTGCTGGGCCTACTCAGGAGATCACCATTTCTAGTCCTTCGCCGCCGAGGCTAAGGTCTTGCAGTAGGCCAGTAAGGTCGGTGCGTAAAATCTGACAGGTAAACCTTCGCAACTTTTCTTCTCCTTTTTCTCTCCATTGCTAATATTTAGCGCTTTTGTAGGGAGAGAAAATTATGAGAGCAGTTACCAAAGGACTACACCAGCGGGACCTATCGATCTCCGATCGGAATAAGGAAATTGCCTGGCTTGAGGAGGGATCTGATTATCAAAGCACAAGACCAAGCACATTTTGCTCTCTAATCTGTGCTATCAAGTCTGAAAGATGATAATGCCAAACTGAAAGAAGAGAACATCTAGCTAAAGAAGAAATTGACCGGGTGGTGAGGCGCATTAACCAACTCATAGGATAGATGACATCACTGGAGAACAAGTTGACCACTTGTATACACCTCACGAGGTCTCCGATATGCTTGTGGCAAGGTTGCGGGAAGGAGTCAACTTTTGCCAGGGCATTAAATGGTTGGTTAACCCCAGCTTTCCAGTGGAATATCTTAACTAATCAAACTATTCTGCCAGCATCGCGAGAGCCTCATGGGACAGTCCTTGAGTGGTTAGGGGCCGCTAACGCCTCCTCCGGGGAACTCTGCACCTCCATAGATTTTGTACCCTTGCATCTTTTGCATGTAATTGTAAATATATTGACAAAATCAATAAAATTATCATTTTACTAGTGTTAGGTGTCTCTGTCTTTGTTGCCTTTTTTAATTACTTGTCTTATATTGGCCTGCTAACTTGGTGTGTTGCTCGTAAGTTGGCCGATTGCCTTGCTTAAGACATGTATAGCGCTTTCTGATGGACTTAAGTCCTAGAGAAGACATCAGGGCAGATCTTGATGTCGTGTCAAGCCTGTTCTATACTCATGCGTGAGTAAAGGCTTGATGGCACTGCCTAAGTGTGAACTTGGGTGGCCAGCTTTTGGAAGGAGTGCTTGGCTCCTGTCGACCATTGCTAACTGATCACGCTATCTCCTTGTGAAGGAGATTGTCACGTGTGCTATTTAAACCCGGTAAGATTTTAATCGTGAACAGGCCACTTGGATGACCAAGGTTTAATTTGACCGCCATCGGACCTCCTAGATGACTAGGGTTTAGGTACGACCATTTATGGGCCACCTGGATAACCAATGTTTAAATACGATAACTTATGAGCTGCCTGAATGACCAGGTTTTAGATACGACCACTTATGGGCCGCCTGGATGACCAGGGCATAGTTACGAGCGGGTGAAAACTCTCCCAACTTATGGACAGTTTAAATCATTTACATAACCCTGTAAACATACACACATGCATATAGAACAAAAAAGAAAAGGAAATACAATACAATGTAATAGGAAAAAATATTCCTTCGTTCATTAATGATAATATGTACATTTATAAGAATACAAATGGACGACCAACTTGTGCCCCTACTGGAAGTAACGCTTAAGGTGGACCGCGTTCCACGTCTGTGGAACCAACTTGTCGTTATGTGTCCGAAGCTTATAGGCTCCATTTCGCAGAGTGACTAAGACTAGAAAAGGTCATTCCCATTTTGGGAAAAATTTATTCCAATTGGCGGTCTTACCCGTAGCCTCGATGCTTCACAAGACTAAATCTCCAACTTTGAATTTTCGCGCTTTTACCTTCTTGTTGTAATAGTGGGTGACTCATTATTCGTAAGCCACTGTCCGCATTCTTACAGTGTCGCAGGTTTCCTCCAACAAGTCTAGGTGTTCCCTAATTTTCTGAGAGTTACCCTATCGGTCGAAGGACTCGATCCTAAGATGCAAAAGTCTAATCTCAACCGATATTACTACTTCAGTCCCGTAGTAGAGACTAAAAGGTGTCTCATGAATTGGCTCCTTTGGAATAGTCCAGTAAGACCATAGGACGGAGGATATCTCGTCAACCCATGAGCCCCCTATGTCTTTCAATTTGGTCTTCAGACCATGGAATAGCGTACAATTTGTGACATTCACCTATCTATTGTCTTACGAGTACGCCACCGAAATGTGGAGCAATCTGATCCTTAGACTGATGCAATACTTGGTGAAGAGTTTTCCAGAAATTGGACTCCGTTGTTAGTCACGATGACCTCAAAAATATCAAATCTGCTGACTATACTCTGATAGATAAATTTTAAGACATTGTGCTCGGTGATCTTGGCCAATAGGACGGCTTCAACCTACTTGGTAAAGTAGTTAATACCTACGATGATGAACTTTCTTTGCTCAGTCGCAATGAGAAATGGGTCAAGAATATCGAGCTCCCATTGTGCAAAAGGCCAAAGAGCTTGGAGAGATCTCAGCTTAGCTTGCGACTGGTGGTAAAGATTGTCGTGGAGCTGGAAATTCTCTCACCTCTTCATGAACTCAAGGGTGTTTTTCTTCATTGTCGGCCAATAGCAACCCTGACGCGTGATCTTGAATGCTAGGTTCTTGCCGTTGATGTGTGATCCGCATATCCCAAGGTGGACTTCGCTCAAAGCGTAATCGGCCACCTCAGGGGTAAGACACCAAAGGTACGGAGTCAAGTAACCACGATGATATAGCCTTCCATCGACTACGATGTACCAGCCGGCCATCTTCTTAATCCGCTTGGCTTCGTTCGCATCATCTGGTAGTGCTCCATCTGTTAAATACCTCTGGTAAGGCGTCATCCAGTTTTTTGCGTTGGCGATTGACATTGCTTCCTATTCCTCAGTGCTGGGAGTGCTCAGGACCTCTCGCATATCCCTCAGTACTGTTCTGGGTTTTCGACCACTGCTGCACTGACAAGTTGGTCAATCTTCCAGTTCTCAGTTCTGGGAACATAGAACAAGGTCATCCTGTCAAATCTCCAGGTGTAGTCCTTCACCTTTGCCAAGTATTTGACTAAATGAGGGTTGTGTGCCTCGAAGTTCCCGTTAACTTGGTTGATGACTAGCTCAAAGTCGCTATAGATGGTAAGTCACCCAACTGAGCACTCTTTCACTAGTCTTAACCTGGCTAATAGGGCTTCCTACTCGGTAATGTTGTTGGTGGCCAGGAAATTGAGTCCAAGGGAATACTTTACCTCAAATCCATCAGGGGTCCTTAAGATTACTCCGGCACTATTACTTGAGTCCGTAAACAATCCATCTATGTTGAGGACCCATTTCGGCTCTTCCATGTGCTATTCTGCCTCCTCAGTGGGCTGTTCAAATAAGATTGGTGTTGTGGTCTCGACAATGAAGTCGGCCAGAATTTACCCTTTAATAAGCTAGTCTGCGTTGAAATTCAACGTCGAACTCTTCCAATTTGATAACCTACTTTACTAGCCATTCAAAAATGTCAACTTCTGGAGAATACTCTTCAAAGGCTAGTTAGTCAGAACGACCACGTGATAAGCATGAAAGTAAGGTCTCAGTTTCCTGGTGGAGAAGACAAAAGCCAAGGCTAACTTCTCTGCACACAGGTAACGCGTCTCTGCACCGGTTAACATCTTGCTCACGTAGTAGACCGGCCGCTGAGAGTCAGAGTCTTGGCATATGAGAACAAAGCTAAGGGCCACCCCCAATAGTGTCAAGTAGAGGTATAGCTTCTCTCCGTCCTTAGGTAACATCAGCAACGGTGGACTAGCCATGTACTGCTTCAACTTGTCGAAGGCTCCCTGGCACTTTGTTGTCCATTGGAATCCGATTTCTTTTGTACCCCTTAAAGCCTTAAAGAAAGACTGGTACTTATCCCCCAACTTAGCCAAGAAGCAGGACAAGGCTGCCTGTTGTCCAATTAGCCGTTGTGCATTTTGACACTCCATGGCGGAATCATGTCCGTGAGAGCCTTGATCTTCTCTGGGTTTGCCTCGATCTCTCACTGAGAGACAATAAAACCCAAGAATTTTCCTGATGATACTCCGAAGATGCACTTAGAAGGATTCAGCTTCATTTAGTGTTGCGGACCACCTTAAAGGACTTAGCCAGATCGCGAATATGGTCATTGGTGGTCTTACTCTTGACAAGCATGTCGTCAACATACACCTCCATATTACGGCCAATCTGCTTCTCAAATATCTTGTTCACGAGCCATTGGTAAATGAAACTCACGTTCTTCAAACCAAAGGGCATCACCTTATAGTAGTAAGTGCATTGATCTATCATGAATAAGATGTTCTCCTCTTCCTCTGAGCTCATCCGAATCTGGTTATAGCCCAAGTATGCATTCATAAAACTCAAAAGCTCGTGTCCAGATATGGAATCCACCAACAGGTCAATCCTGGCCAAAGAAAAGCTATCTTTTGGGCAAATTTTATTAATATCGGTGAAGTCAATGCACATTTGCCATTTACCATTTCTTTTCTTTACCAGTACGACGTTGGAAAGCTAATTTGGGTATTAGACTTCTCTAACGAAGCCAGCATCCAACAACTTCTTCACTTCCTCCCGAATGGCGATGAGTTTCTCCACGGAGTAGTTCCTACAGTTCTGCCTAATGGGCTTACGGTTGGGATTGAAACCCAACTTGTAGACCATTACTCCAACTAAAATCCCAGGCATGTCAGTGAGAGTCCATGCGAAGACGTCAGCATTCTGTCGTAAGAACGCTATCAACTCGTGGCACAGTGTCCTGGTGAGTGAGCCCCCAATCTATACGCACTTCTCTGGATCCTCTGAATTTAGTGGGATTAGATCGGTTTCTTTACCAAACAGCGCCTACTGTAGAGTTTCTTCGTCTCGATGGTCAAGTTCTCTTGTCATTTTTGTACTACCACTTGGTATGATTTGGGACATGTAACACGTCCATCCAGTGATTTGGTCACCCATGGCTTCACCTACGCCGCAGGCTATTGAAAATTTCATCTTGAGATGCGGTATCAAAGTGACGGCTCTAAATGTTGTTAGGCACGGGCGGCCTAGTTTAGCATTATATACGAAAGGCATATTAAAGACTAAGAATGTGAGTGTACAATTTGCCATTCTTGGGTATGTATCAAGGGTGACCTCTAACTTGATCGTCCCTTGGACGGATATTGGCTCGTTGTCAAGGCCATAAAGCGGGTCTTCAACAAGTTTCAACTAACTCTTTTTTAAACCAAGTTTAAAAAATATATCAAGGTAAAGCAAATCTCGCGAACTTTTATTATCAATGAAGACTCGTTTCAGTTAGTAGTCAATGTTACCATCTCAAATGAGTGTGGATAAAACAAGGGGATCTGCATGGGAGGAGATTACATGTTCCAAGTCATTATCGGTAAAGCTAATGATGTTGTCTATAGTGCGCTACATCTTCGCCCAGTCTGCTACTCCTTACGATCCACCGAGGTCTTTGCCAGCCGGGTTGTGATCATATTAACTACTTCAACTATAACCCGATTCACAGTTGAGAAGGCTCTGATCCTTCCCCACTTAAGGTGTTAAACCTCTGCTTAGGGTTCTTGACGAATCTAGTGAGGTGGCCTCTTCGGATCAGATCCTCGATCTCCCGCTGAAGCATCTTTCAATCTTCCGTAGAGTGTCCGGAAGATCGATGAAAATCGCAATACTTGGCTGGATTTCCTCCCTTCGCTTTCTTTAGTAGTTTAGGACACTTAAGAAATTTCTCCCAACGGATTTGCATGAGGACATTTGAATGTGTGTCAATTAGGAGCATCAGGTTGATCAGCCCATAGTCCCTTCGCTCCGGTCCTATGGTGCTTTCTGCAGGAGTAATCGCCCCCGTGGTGTTTCCTCTTTCCCTCGGTCGGGAAAGAACAAGGCTATTCGATTCGCTCAGGACACTTAGCCTCGTTGGTCTCCTCTGCTACTGCGTAGGCCCTGGTGATAGATTTCGCCTCCCGGAAGGTCTGCAGATTCTTATACGCTAGGTTTCTAAAAAAGTCCTCATGCATTAAAGTAGAGATAAAACTACCAAGCTTCATCTCTTCTGTAAGCTTGGGAATTCTTCTTATCTCTGCTACAAAGTGATCCAGGAACTTTCGTAGATTCTCTCCCTGCTTCTGCTTGATATGGGAGAGATGTCAATACTGCTTCTCTTCCCGGTGGCTGGAAGCGTATTACGCCAAGAAGAGGTCAGTGAGCTCTCGGAAGCTTTAGATTGACTCCGATGGAAGTCGATGGAACCAAATGCGGGCATCTCCCTTTAGCGTAGGAGGAAAACAACGGCACATTGTTGCATCCTCCAATCCTTGTAAACTCATATGGGTGCGAAAATGATCGAGGTGATCCATAGGATTAGCACTCCTATCATAAGAGTCAAGGGTTGGCATCTTGAACTTTGCCGGCAAGGAATGATTCAAAATCTCTACCATGAAAAGAGATCTATCCAAATCTATAACGTGTTTGTCATCCTTGAACAGAAAGTTCCAGATCTTCTCTACCCTCGAATCTGCTCGGGTGGCATGGTGAGATCACTTGGAGTTGAGGTAAGTTCTCAACTCTGTTCTTTCTCTTGGGTGGCTTGTAGCCTACTGGCTACTGCCACAAGTGAATCTAATGACCCAAGAGGCTCCCTCTTGAGCCTAGAGCCTGGTCTCCGCCGAGAGTATCAAGAGGTTCCTTCATTCTAAACTCTCCTTTGGAGTCCTGCTGCCTAAATGTCTTTTCATCCTTGGACGGATCTAGGTGTGTGAGGCCTCTAGAGCTTGAGTGTTGGCCAGCCTCCTGGTCTTCTTCGCCGGTTTCTTCCTCTTCTGGCTTCCTCTCCTTGAGGCTGGATCGGGGACTGCCAGGAGAGGAGCCCCCTGCTGCACATTCTCCTGGCGGGCGCAGGGCATCATGAGCATTTGATTCATGGTGCTCATCTAGTCTGCCAGATTTTAAAAAAAGAGTACGGGCACCCCGTTGACCTGGTTACCAGTAGCATGATCCTGGTCGGGTGAGATCACGGCTCTAGCGAGATAGCTAGTTTGTGCTCTTGTGTTCACCATTCTTACTGGTGGTACTAGTCTGGAAGGTGAAACTAAGAGAGAGATTGTGGATAAATGTGGTTGGCTTTTTATAAGCTTCCCAGAGAAGGCACCAATGATACGTCCTAGATTCAAATTTCGAACGAGTTTGGATCAAGTTAATCGTCTGAGTCCGACGTCATCCACTGAGTTTGGACCCTACACACCACAATTACGAATAAAAAATCAAGTGACGGCGGGAGGTTGTCCCACTGAAAACACTGCGACACTCAAGTCAATAAACAACCTTCGAATTAAGAAGGTAAAAATAAAGATATGGTATGAGAATGCTGAGAGTGTTTGTGATGGAGGAGCACTCCCGTTGAGAGAGGTTTTGATTGCTCGTGAGGAGTGGTGGTTCTAAGCACTATATTCATTAGGAATGTAGTGGCAAAGAGAGAGAGCGTTTGAATATCAAAAGCGTGAGAGCTTTACAGTAGAGAGCTTTAGCAAGTCAATGAGAGTGTGTCTTGAAGTGAGAACTCCATGGCCTTTTATAGCTATTGTGCTAGGCTATGTTTGTAGAAGTGTTTGATTCCCGCGCTCTACTAGGATTGCTGGCTTTTTTGGCGTGAGAACCTTTATGGCTGTAATGTTCGCTAGATTGATTGTCTTCCTTCTATGTTCTACAACCATTAGGGTTTACAGTAGACAAGAATAATATTCGGGTACTTTCCTTAAGGGATGTGCATCGATCCTGGTAGCAACCGTTACCATGGAGATTGCCTTATATGGAGAGTGCAAAATCTGGGGAGATGACCACTATGGCTTGAAGACGGACACGTGGACCCATCCGGGCTTGGGCCATGTGTGACCTGGTCTTAGCAGGTTTTGTGAGATCCCGATTTTGAAACGTGATAATTATGAAATAATTATATGGATGAAAATCATATTTATGTTTAAATAAAGTGAAAAAAATGGATATCAAAACAAAAAGGAAAAATATAAAGAAAATGGGATCGGCACTTGAGCGCCGGTGAGGTGCAAAAGTGCAAATGGAACAGCTCGAGGCTCGCCCGAGGCGGAGTCGGGGGCGAGGAGGCTACGATAGGAGGTGCTTGAGGACACTCGGGCGCCACCCGGGAACAAATCTGTGCTCCTAGCTCCTAGGGCTCGGAGTGCCCCGACTAGATATAAAAAGTGCCAAGCGTGATTTTCCTTCTACATTTTGGCATTCCACAAAGAACAGCGGGAGAGAAGAGGGAAAAGAGAAGAAGAGGGAGAAATTCATCCGATCTGATCCGATCCAGGATAAAAATAACGGTTGATCAGGTTTAGGCAAGTATAATTCGGACATTATTTACTATTTTTATAGCTTTTTTGTATCTCCAAATTTATATTTTTGCCCTAAATCCATGATTCTGTATGTTTACTATAAATAATTCCTATTTTTCCTGATTAATTAAATAGATTTTATGTTTACTGGTGTGTATTGCTATATATGCCTCTGATTTCATGAAAATACATGTATTTGATTTTTGTTTATCATCCCAAAATTTTGGGAAAATTCTAAGCACAAAAATGAATGGATTTAACAATTTTAATCTAAAATTTCTGATGTGTAAAAATTAATCTATAACATGATAATGTCCAGGATATGATATATGTCTAAAAAATTTACACGCATTTATACTGTTAAATTTTAGAGGATTTCTAAAGTGAATTTGAAGGGTTTCAAACTATTACTGTATATTCTAAAACTAACTGAAGAGTTACTGTGAAATTCTGACTGACTTTTAATATTAAAAAGGTTTTCAATTAAGAAATAAGAAGAGGAATATTTCTGATACTGTTAATTAGGACCCAAGACTGAAATACAGTCAAATTAAGTTCTCCGACATGCCTTAAAACTTTACAGTGACAATCGAGGATAATTATCAAACCATCAAATTAAAATGTATACCATTGAACTATCGAACTATCGGCTTTTGATTGTGTGAATTGAATACAATCTATTCTCAATTATTCACCCCATCTACTAGTAGAGTCTACTGGTTGGGTCATTTACTGATAGAAAGAGAAGATTTCTAGAATTTTATAGATTTAATATCAGTTTCTAATTTCTGAGTTTCGTTATACTGTTTTATAATTTTCGAAGCTTGATTTTTCACTAGTTTATTCTTTCTTTGTTTTCATGCACTTTTCTGATACTGCCATGATGAAACACTTATATTTTTTGTGCATCTGCATTTATATTCATCTGCATAACTGTTCTGCATAATGAAAGTATGGATTATGATTATCAAACTCTATTTATATCGAACTAGGCTTTTCTCTATAAATTCTGTATATATTCCTATTCTTTGACAGTTTCTAGAATCTTCTACATTTATATTCTACTAATGTTTTCATGATCACTATTTTAAGGCATTTATGCTTTATTCTGTTTCCATGATGCTACCATTCTTCTGATTGTCGTGATTTCTACTCTAGTATATTTATGTTTTACATGAAAGTATGAATTATGGTTATTGAGACCTGTTCACATAAATGCTTCTATTCTTCTGATGTCATCATGATTTTCTGTCTTAATGAATATATGTTTTGCATAAAAGTATTATGTTCTGTATGTTTTGGTACCTTATTGGGTTTCGGCTCACTATTTACTATTTTTTTCCTTCAGATAAGGTTATAGAAAAAATATTGGATGATCAAACCTAGCTAGAGCTAGTAAGGAAGATTTGGAGCCTCAAAGTCACTTGAAAGATTCTGAAAAAACCGGATAGTTCTGCATGTTCCATAGAGTTTTGTAAAGGAAATTATGTATAAATAATTATAGCCTATTCTGTAAACTGTCAGAACTGTATTTATACTTCCGCGGGTTTCTGTTAAGGATATAGATATTTTTGCTATATGTTTTTTGTTTTGTACAGGTTCTAGATGGCACCTCTCATTTGAATTCTGATATAGTAGATAGAATAGTTGATCTAAAGCCATGGATAGCATTTGAGATCCTGTGAATGTGCATTGTAAAATGTGAATTATAATATTTGGTTAATTGTGTGCTTGTACTGGTCTTGTAATTGTATTGTGGTCAAACGTCTGAGGTTTGGATATCGAGTATACTATATATAGGATGTTTATTATATGATGTATTTTGGTTTTCGTCCAATTTTAAATAGAATTCTACCAAAATTTCTATAAAATTTAATAATTTAAATTTATGAATTCTATTTTGTATCTATCACAGGTCTACTGGTCGTGCTTTCGGTCAACGGAAGCGTTAATCGCCTAGGGCCTGAGTCGACCGTCCTGCTCTTAGGCTTTTGTTGGCTCATTGACCTTTCGTCCGATCAGTAACTGTCATTGACCATCCAGGCTCAAATAGGCCTTTATGGATATAGGTCGTCCCTCCTTTTTGGGCCAGCCCATTATTGGAGTATCCATTAGTTTGAGTTAAATTTTAAATTTTTTTAAATATATATATATTTTTTTGATGTCTTGATAAATATATATTAAGATTTTTTATTAAGCCGTACTTATTTTTTATAGTAATGACATCATACATAGTTTTTAAAATATTTTTAGGTAATATTTTTTGATATAAAATATTTACTTTATATGTTAATTGGTAATGTTCAATATTTAGATACTTTTATGTAAACAGAATATTTTATGATAATTCAATCTTATAGATTTTTATTATTAACCAATGTGAGTATAGTTTTTGCCAAACAATATCAAACTCAGTCGATTTGATTCAATAGTTATACCTTTCTCTCTTTGATGCGTCCTTAATTCTCGGCATGTAGTACAGATTAGGGAGCCTTCTATTCTTCTGTTGTTGGTCGAATTAGAGCTGGTATGATTTTTATTATTTTTAACCTAAAACCTGCACACCATAAATTATAAATAGGAAGTCAGAGAACGGCAAGAATGGCTCCCACCATATATCCTCCGACGCTCAAATCAGAAATCTTTTTCAAATTATAAAAAGGTGTTAGGAGGATGCAAAGAATGTATAGATGCATATAGTGGTGGATGGAGCGCTTGCATCCGTCAATTGATGGGCGGCTTAGAAGTATGCTCAATTGAGGGCGTCCTGCAAGTGTGACCGCTGAGGAGTTGTTTAGAAGTGTACCCGCTGAGGGATGATTTAAAGGTGCGCCCAACAAAGAAACGGTTTAGAGATGCACCCGATCGAGGAGCATCTTAGAGTTGCACCCATAGAATGTCCGCTTAGAGGTGGACCTACAGATAGACGGCTTAGAGGTACGCTCCTAGAAAGGCGGTTTAGAAGTACTCCCGCAGAATGAAAGCTTAAAAGTACACCCGCAGAAGAACGACTTAGAGGTGCACCCGCAAATGGGCGGCTTAGAGGTGCACACAATAGATGGACGGCTTAAAGGTGGAGAACTAAACCGCGCTAATGGGCCAGCATCCTGGTCACTTGAATAGAGGGTTTACTCTTTCACAGCACACTCTAGAGTGTTTCACAGCACACTCTAGGGTTGATTCTTTGTTTGATGACTCATGATTCCAGGACAAAGTGCCCCTGACTCTAGAGTGGAGGACTCCTAGCTCCGAGACGAAGAACTCGTGGCTTCGGAATGAAGTGCTCCTAGCTTTGAGATGAAGAGCTCACCGCTCCGGGATGGAGGGCTCTTGGCTGGGACGAAGGGCTTGCAGCTTTGGGATGGAGGGCTCCTTGCTCCGAAATTGAGGGCTCGCAGCTCCGTGATGGAGTGCTCCTAGCTTAGGAGGAGAGCTTGCAACTCGTGGACGAAGTGCTCCTAATTCCAAGGATGGATGGCAACTTCTTAATAAAGTGCAAGCCTCCTAGAAGAAGGACAACTTCTAGATAGATGGCCCATGGCCCTCAAACAGAGGGCGACTCCTAAATGGAGAATAGGCCTCCTAGCAGCTCCTGGCTGGAGGATAATCCCCTTCTTGAGAATGTCGAGCCATTTAGAGCTTGTGGAGCTTGTGGTTCCAAACTTGAGGGTATCTGACCTTATAATGTGATCTGCAGATGCATTCCTCTTACTTTGATAATGTAAAACATTTCACTTTGAAAAAAATTTTTGGGTTGAAGTTGAATTACAGGCCTATTGTGGGGCCTAGCCACTTAGGCCCATGACTGTTGGACCTATCACTTTTGATCCGGCCTCAATCATACTTCGATCATACATGAGGCAAGTAGGGATTCAGAGCCCTCAGAGCTTTTGCCTTAGAAACTTGCTTTTTACAGGTGAGGATCCTCCTGCTATGCCTCACGATGGGAGGCAGTCCTCCAATCAATGGCACCGCCCTTGATGTGCTGGGCGCCTTCTGCTTGTTGCCCCACTTCCCTTTATTTTTTTTTATTTTGATTTTGCCTTGTGCTCTGCCTCTAATTATTGACTAGAAGGCATTTTGTGTATGTGATCTCTTACTCAATCACGGTTAATCAATAAGATTAATTAAGCCCAAATGATGAATATGTATAATCTAAACGTACTCTTTGCAAGTAACCCACAGTATAGAAAATTTGATTGATACTACGTATCATGATCAAACCTCAGCAACATGGTGCTAGCCGTCAGATTGGGTTACTTATTTATAAATTTTATACCTATTGTACATATGATTTTTTACTTATCGGGCCATTATTCCATTTTTTATTTTGGATATTTTACCAATAGTTTCTCATTTATTATTATACTTGCTTCGATTTATCGACATTGTAGTTAGACTAAAGAGCGTTGCTGAGGTTTGTAAAATCATTTTCATAGTTTTAGTGAAATTTATAGGACTCAAGGTCCCAAAGTTTTATCTCCTTTATTTATACAGGGTTTCTATATAAATTTATATTTTTTTATTTTTAATCGTTATTATGATTATTATTGTAATTACATATAGATTATCATTACATTTTCTCATGATTAAATCAACAGCCTCAATTTGATTGAAAAGCTTGGTGTCCCGAACACAACACTAGCTTGCTTCATGAAGAACCCACTCCGACAGTATAGTAGAAGTTCAACTGCCCTCTGATTTTAAAACCAAGTTCTCACCATTAAGGCTCCTATCATCTTATGTTTGTTGGGTATAACCGTTCCCTGAAACCTTTACGATACATTTAGTTATTGAAATAAAATAATGTAAGAATTAGTATTTCATTATTTGATTTGTAGAATAGTACGAGAAATAATGTGAGAATAGTGATAATAATAATAATAATAATATGTAATAATAATACCTAATAATAATAATAATAACAAAATATAATAATAATAATAATATGTAATAATAATAATAATAATAATTCTCATAAAATATTTATTTCCAATTAAATTTGTAATTGAACGGAGGAATATCTATTTTCAGGGAATAAAAATTCTATTCCCATCTTATTCTCTCCAACCAAACGTACCATTAAAGGTAAATGGCTTACAGCTTGTTTGATTAGGACCCAGGAGAATTTCCCTTGAATTATCATTTTAAACCTTTGGTTGAAATTGGAGTAAGGTGGTAGAAAGCGTCTAGAAGGTGACAATTATATTCGTAAGAATAGTAATCAGCCTTCTTGTTAAACAAATTTAAAGTTACTAAATTTGTTATCTCGGATTGTAATTCAGATGCTTAATTTAAGATAAAACTACAATGACGTGTGAAGAAGTGACGAGAACAGATTCATGTGGTAAAACCCATTAGCATGTTTGTAATGGTTCAGATGCTGGACCCAATTTCAGTACTTGATTTAAAATCGAGCAATCCGGACAATAGGGCGTGAGATTAAGATAATTACTTCCAATGATTGATCACTTTTTGCTAAATTTCTTCTCGATACAAAATAGAGATCACCTGAAGTAATATATTAAAATGACAGATTGGATGGACAACTGCGCCCTATCCGTACCAAAATGTCCTAAAACTACGCCCTTAAATAACTGAGAGCCCGACCTTGAAAGTCCCTCGAGGAGTAGGGGATGCCTTTCGTTCAAATGGCATGGATTCAGGTCTAGCCAAACAATGATTAAGCAGTCGGCGACCCTAATTGAGTATTATTCTTTGCTCTTTTTGATCCCTTTGCAGGCTTTGCCTTGAATATCATATACAGTGACAGAGCATTCATTCCCTGTGTTTTTCCGACACTAATTTGAAGGCTTTCTCATTGATGCCACTACGTACTGGAAATTTCATGATCCATCACAAGGCAGGTGAGGTAGATGAACCAGATATTCCCTGTCTCCAAAATTGATATTGACCTCCCCTGGCAATTTATGTCGAGGGTGTTTGGCCACAATGAAGGGAAGAGCACCTGGATTTTCTAGAAACAAAACAAGCATAAAACTAGCACAGTAAAATTGGACCCCTAAGTCATTTATCAATCATCAACCAACAGACACTATGAATGTATAAGGAAATAAATTATGTAACCAAAATATACAAAATTATATAACAGTATTTAACGTGAAAAATTCTTCTCAACTAATAAAAAAATAGCGGGATCAACATAGAAAAATCGACTATAATGATATCTGATTACAAATATAACCATTTTTTTTAAATTTTTTCACAACAATACATATGAATAATGATTGAATCTAACTCCTAATAATCCTAACAATTTATAATAAAAATATACCGAAAAAATTAAACTTTCGGATATTGAACTTCTTACTCTTCTCCATCAAGAGAAGGCGACCTTCGACTTGCATTTAATGTTTTGCGGTAAACTCGACAGGTGAAGTATGTTGGCCGCATGTAATTAGATGTGTTAGGGATTCAAAAGGTTAGTAATAGAAAATAATAAATAATTATATAATAAAATATTAAATAATAAATAATTATAAAATAGAAATATTACATCTATATTAAAACTTTAAATAATAATATATATATATATCACAAGTAAAATAGGAGATGTTTCAATGTTTTCAGCTAGGATTACAGGAAAATAGACAATTACAAATTATATTTTTAAAATCACAATACAAATGCTAGCTTTCAAAATGCTAGTGCAAATAAAACTACATTATATAACTAAAAAATCTCAAAATATAACAGAGCCATTCTATTATTATGTATAACTTATGCTTAAGCACAAATGTTAACATGTAAATGTTGCTAGTGTAGGCTTCAGCAGCCGAAGCAGAGCCGCAGCCTCTTGCCAGCCAGCTTCTTCAACCTGTCTGTGCCGCAACTCAACCGATTCACTTCTTTCCATCATTTCATCTTCACGACGCCTGATCTCCTTCTTCCGTTCTATTCCATTAATTGCTGAAATATTAGTGATCCATTTAAGTGATGATAACTATCCCATTAACTTGCTCATCAATCTCGGCCGATGATCATTCGTAACGCTCGATTAAGGCATTTGATAGATTTTCCTTATAAATTAAGCATTTTGGTTTTGTCTTTGGCACCCCACTCAAACAATATGCCATCTAGAAAAGTAAGGCGTGTCCAGAAGCTCAAACCGTCCGAATCTCAGAGCCCGAAAACAGAGCAAGCAAATGGCGGGAGGTATAAAACTCGATCCTTTATTCCACTTTCATGGTTGTTTAAGCCACATTATATGCTAACATTTGATATCAGAGCGAGGCATCGCCTCTGCCTTTGCCGTTCTGCCAATTTTTTTGTTTTTGCTCGTAACTTAAAATTCTTAAAGTTTTCGTTTTTATAATGATTTGTTAAAAAAGAGTGCCAAAAATAGTTGGAAAACTCAATTTCCAACATTTTCATATATTTTTCATCAATTTTAGTGTTCATATGGCGTTGTTTTAATCGGGTCTGGAAAACAAGTCGAATTGGGCGTTGTCGGGTTCGGGCGAACTCGGCGAAGGTAGAAGATGACCTGAACAGCGTCGTTTAACTGTTACTACAGTTTGATAAACGACGTCGTTTTGTCTTCGATTATAAGTATCCTGAATGGCGTTGTTTTGTCAATTACTAGATCTATATATATATATATATATATATAATAAATAAATATATATATATATATATATATAACGGTTTTGGACTTGGGCCGTTTTCGTTCGCGGCCCAAATCCCATGTCCGAGTTTTGGCGTCTGCGCGGTAGTGAATCAGCGGCCGGTTTCGGGCGCGGCCCACACGCCTCCTAGCCCATCACTGTAGCAATCCGGAAAATCCACAAAATGTTGCATGCGTGCACAGCGGCCGGGATTCGAGCGCGGGTCGTACGGACTGACGCTGCTTTATCGCTGCGCTAAACACACGGTTGGCATTTATTTGGGCAGTTTATTTTATTTTATACATTTAGATAATACATATATATGTATATATATGTATGTATATATATACACACGTATATATTTATATATATATTTATATATATATATATATATACACACGTGTGTGTGTATATATATATATTTATATATATATAATTATATTTATTATATATAATGATTAAAATATAATATTTATAATGTAATTATATATATGTATATATAATGTCTACATTGATTAAAATAATTTAATTAATTGAGGATTGACCACAGCGTCCTTAATTAATAAAATTATTTTTTATTATCACATGTGATATAAGGACATTAATTGTGGCTAATTATTTTTGATATAATAAAATTTATTTCACAGAAAATTTTATTATATTAAATTAATTAATTAGGATAAAATGTCAAATTATTTTTCTTAATTTACCCACAGTGATTAAGAATTTGAATATAATTTGATAATTTTACCATAAAATTAGACATGAATCTATTTGAATTAAATTTAGCCCACAGGTAATTTTTGTCAATTGATTCATGATGTATACTTTATATTGGTAAAATATAATTCTGTATTTTGTTAGCCTCATTTATTGATTATTAATCATGTATTTATTTTTATGTAATTATTCAATCTGTTAATCTTTTTTGACATAAGATGTAAAATTTTTGAACTAAAATGTGATAACTATAAAGTGTGGAATGAGAGAATTCTTCTTCACTTATGGTGGATGGACATAAAATATACTATACGGAAAGACAAACCACCTACTCTTACTCTTACCAGCACTCCGGTTGATGTAGCTATTTATGAACGTTGGGAGCGATCTAATCGCCTCAATTTGATATTCATAAAGACTAAAATTTCTGCTGATATTCGTGGTTCTGTCAACCAGCATAATAAAGTGTGAAATTTACTGAAGGCTATCGATGAGCAGTTTGAAATTTTAGATAAAGCACTTGCTATCATCCTGATAGTGAAGTTTTTTAATTTTAAGGCTCACCAGTGTTAAGGGTGTGCGTGAGCACATAATACAGATAAGGGATATGGCAATTCAATTGAAAACTTTGGAGGTAAAAATGTCTAAATCTTTTCTTGTACACTATATTTTAAACACGCTTCCACCACAATATGGACCTTTTAAATCTCTTACAACATACATAAAGATAAATAGTCAATCAATGAACTTATGATCATGTGTGTTCAAGAAGAAGGAAGGCTCATGATGAAACAAAGTCAAAGCATTTACATGTTTAAAAAAGAAAAGTTCAAGACACCAGTTAAAAAGAATGAAAAAGGTAAAATATCTCCTCAATCTGACATCAAGAAAAAGTTCAAATACTTCTTCTGTAAAAAGAACGGACACGTTAAAAAGGACTGTGTCAAGTATCAAAATTGGTTTGAAAAGAAAGGTAATCCATTTTGTTTTATATTTTATGAATCTAATATGGTTAATATTACACATAACATATGGTGGATTCCATATTTCAAATTCCTTACAGGGCTTGCAAAACCTAAGGAAGCCAGTGGGCAATGAACAAAGAATCTTCTCCAAAAATAAGATGCGTTCATATGTGAAGGCTATTGGAACATGCAGTTTAATTTTTAGTAGTGGTTTTGTTTTGACTGTAGAAAAGACCTTCTATATTTTAAATTTTTTCAGAAATTTGATTTCAGTATCAAGACTTGTACCTTTTGAATATTCCGTTATATTTTCAGACTCATTTTTCAGTTTATATTATAAGTCTGATATTATTAAAAATTATACATTATCTGATAGTCTTTATTGCTTAAATTTATAAAATAATATCTCTTTTAATATTATGCATGCTAATGCTGACATTAAGCGATGTGTTATGAATGAATGTTTCTCTATGTTGTGGTATAGGATATTAGGTCATATCTCCATTGAAAGAATTAAAAGATTGGTAAATGATAGAGTACTTAGTATTCTAAATTTTACTGACTTTGAGACTTGTGTGGACTGTATTAAGGTAAGCAGACCAACAAGACTAAGAAAAATATCAAAAGGAGTTCAGACATATTAAAAATTATACATACTGATATTTATAGTCCTAATATTGACTCATATGGCCCAAAATATTTCATCACTTTTATTGATGATTTTTCACGATATATGTATCTCTACTTGCTTCATAATAAGAATGAAGCCTTAGATACTTTTAAATTATTTAAAGTAGAAGTAGAAAAATAATGTAAAAAATAAATTAAGATTGTGAGATCAGATAGAGGTGGAGAGTATTATGGAAGATATACTAAAAATGGACAAATGTCTGGTCCATTTGCAAGGTTTCTTCAAGAATATGGAATTATTACCCAATATACTATGCCTGGTTCTCCGGACCAAATTGATGTAGCAGAAAGAAAAAATTGAACATTATTGGACATGGTAAGAAGTAGGCTTAGTAACTCCAAACTTTCAAAATCCTTGTGGAGTGAAGCTCTTAAAATGGCGGTATATATATTAAACCGGGTCCCAACAAAAGTTATTCCAAAAACTCCTTTTGAATTATGGAAAGGTTGGAAACCAAGTTTGCAACATGTACGCGTATGGGATATCCATCTAAAGTAAGAGTTTATAATCCACATGAGAAGAAGTTGGATCCAAGGACTATTAGTGGGCATTTTATTAGATATGCTAAACGGTCCAAAGGGATACAGATTTTACTATCCATCTCACAGCACTAAGATTGTGAAATCAAGAAATATAAAATTTCTTGAGAATGACTTAATGATTGGGAGAAAATGATTAAGAAATTTGATTTCTTGTAATTATCATTTGGTTTCTCAACCCTCCACTTCAAATGATAGGTTGATTGTAGTACACAACATCCCTCAAGATTAATCTGATATTGAACAACCAATCAATGTCATTCTACAAAATACTGATCCTACTCCAGTTGACCATGAAATTTATGATTTATCTGAAATAATTGTATAATATATTCCCGTTGAGGATGATAATACAACATTGAGAAGGTCTTCTAGAATAAAAAAGTTAGCAATTCCTAGTGATTATATTGTATATTTATAAGAGTCAGGCTACAATATTGGAGCCGAAAATGATCCTGAAATGTTTTCACAAGTTATGAGTGATAATGAATCACAATTATGGTACAATGCCATGAATGAAGAGATGAATTCCATAAGTTACAATAGAATCTGAGATCTTATTGAGTTGCCTAAAGGGGCGAAAGTCATAGGGTGTAAATGGGTCTTTAAAATAAAGAAAGACTCATTAGACAATATCAAAAGATATAAAGTAGGACTCGTTGCTAAGGGATATACTCAAAAGGAGGAAATTCATTACATGGAGACTTTTTCTCCGTTATCTAAAAAGAATTCTCTTCGCATAATTTTGGCAAAGAGAATTACAATAAATGGATGTGAAATTACAATAAATAGATGTGAAAACAGTATTTTTAAATGGTGATCTAGATGAAGAGGTTTACATGAAACAAGTAGAAGGATTCTCCTCTAGTGATGGCGAGCAATTGGTATGCAAACTCAAGAAGTCCATATATGGATTGAAACAAGCCTCCCATCAATAGTATCTAAACTTTGATAAAATTATCTCTTCATTTGATTTTGAAGAGAATATTTTGGATCAATGTATATACCAGAAGGTCAGTGGAAATAAGATTTATTTTCTTATTTTATATGTGGATGATATTTTACTTACATCCAATGATAAAGGGTTGCTGTATGAGATGAAATAATTTCTCTCTGATAAATTTGAAATGAAAGATATGGATAATGTATCTTATGTCATTGGCATCAAGATATATCGAGACAAACCACGATGTGTTCTGGGTTTGTCTCAAAAGACCTATATCAATAAAGTTTTACAGAGATTTCGAATGAAAGATTGTTCACCAAGTGTAGTACCCATTGTGAAGGGTGATAGGTTCAATTTGAATCAATGCCTAAAAATAATTTAGAACGGAAACAGATGAAAAATATTCAATATGCTTCCGTTGTTGGAAGTTTAATGTAAGATCAAGCATGTACAAGACCTGACATAGCATTTACAGTTGGAATGTTGGAAAGATTTCTGCGTAATCTAGGTATGAAATACTGAAAAGGTTCTAAGAAAGTGATGAGATATCTTCAAGGTACCAAAGATTACATGCTTACATATAGACGAACCGACGATTTAGAAGTATTGGGGTACTCCGATTTAAACTTTGCTAAATGTGTTGATTCACGTAAATCAACATCCGGTTACATATTTTTGTTTACCAGTGGAGTTGTATCCTGACGGAGTGTAAAGCCAACCTTGATTGCTACTTCCACTATGGAAGTCGAGTTCGTTGTTTGTTTCAAGACTACAAAGTGTGGTGTATGAATGATAAATTTCATATCAAGGCTTAGAGTGGTTGATTCCATCTCAAAGCCATTAAAGATATATTGCAATAATTCAGCTGCTATTTTTCTGGCTAAAAATAATAAAAGTAGCAGTTGAAGTAAACACATCGACATTCAGTTTTTAGCCATAAAGGAACACACTAAAGGAAAGGAAATTGCTATTAAGCATATTAACACTGAATTAATGATTACTGATCCTTTGACAAAAGGCATGCCACCATTGAGGTTCAAGGATCTTGTAATAAAAATGAGACTATATTCCATTTTATAATTTTTATTGTATAGTCAATGATATTTAATGAAATTCCTATTTATCTATTGTGATATTTTTTAAAATTGTGTACACATTGATTGATTTGAGAATGTCATTAATTATTAGACAAAGAATAAATATAAGTTTTATTCATCAAGTAATGCTACCGGATACGGACATGACTTGAAAAATATAATATATTATAATACATGAAAGATATTACTCATTATTAGAGGACTTATCGTCTTAATTCGTATATTTATTTCTTAAGTTTGAGAATTGATGGGTTTGGTTATCACATCAAGTAAAACATGGACCAAGTGGGAGAATGTAGGCTTCAGCAGCCGAAGCCGAGCCGCAGCCGCAGCCGCTTGCCAGCCAACTTCATCAAGCCGTTTGAGCCGCGGCTCAGCCGATTCGCTTCTTCCCTTCGTTTCATCTTCATGACGCCTGATCTCCTTCTTCTGTTCCATTCCATTGATTGCTAAAGTATTAGTGGTCCATTTAAGTAATGATAACTCTCCCATTAACGTGCTCATCAATCTCGGCCGGTTGATCATTGGTAATGCTCGATTAAGGCATTTGATAGATTTGCCTTATAAATTAAGCATTCCGGTTTTATCCCTGGCACCCCACTCAAACAATACACCATCTAGAAGAGTAAGGCGTGTCTAGAAGCTCAAAATCGGTCCGAATCTCAGAGCCCGAAAACAAAGCAAGCAAATGGCGGAAGGTATAAAACTCGATCCTTTATTACGCTTTTGTGGTTGTTTAAGCTACATTATATGCTAACATAGAACATGTAAGATAGACCAAAAGTATTGAGATTGTGTTTTGATTATGAATTTGATTTTTATTGTTATGTATTCAAAATAATATGATAATGGTGTTTGCAGGTATGACCATATTACCCAAAACTTGGTTCAATCAATCATAAAATAGGATCGAAGGTCATTTGTTAAAGAAAGTTTCTTTATTTTAATTTGTTAATAAAGGTGAAGACCATTAGAAAAATAGTGTATGTTACGTACCAGGAATACGGGTTATCTTACGGATCAGGGGACCACAAATCGAATCTTTTTGCTGGTCGATCTGACGCGGATCTGTTCTCCATCGCTTCAAACTTGAATCCTGCGCAACACAACTAAAAATGAGATGTCAAATGTCGGCGGGAATTGCTCCCACCATAAACCCTCCAACGCTCAAGTCAGATGTCTTTTCAAGAATATAAAAAGATCAATTGATGATGCATATTTTGTTGATTGAGCATAGAGGGAAGTCAGGCTTCCAAGAATAGAGAGAGAATCCTCTTCAAACGGGACCCCATTCTAGGATAGAGATGGCTCTTTATGTATGATGTTTTGGACGAAGCACATGTCTTTTGGAAGACTGGTCCGCAAAGCTTTCCCTTTTATTCCTCTTTCCTTTTTCTTCCCCCCTCGTTCTCTGTTGGGATAAAGTCTTTATATAGTTGGAGGATTTTATCCACAGCCAACCGCCTAAGATAACCGTCGGTCACACTTATCCGTAACCAACCGCCGAAGATAACCACCATCGGATTGAATAAAGTGGTTTGAACGGTTTTCAAGGCTAGGTATACTGTACCCATCATTAGCCCCCCATGCCGGGTGGTTTGAAATTTTCAACTCCCGGCATGTTTCTGTTGGGACGCTGTTGTTTGACTTTGTCGACTTACCATCTTTGGAAAATCTGATTTTCAAAATTTGACTTCTTTTGAGCCACTCGGTATACGAGATTATCAATCCAAGCCTTTTTCTGCGAATGCTGGACGATCTCAATTACGTAGGAGTTGAAGGGTGAAACTCCAGCGTAATATCTTGAGACCGGTACAAGTCAAAGTAGTTGAAACCGCTAGAAAATTGTCAACAAAGGCCGTTGTGTCAGTTACTTATGGTAGGATGTATTGTGCACGATATGACCTCAAGAGAATTTCAAAATAAAAACTCTTGGAGTTGAATTTTCGAAGTGGAAATTCATAAATGAACAAAATCCGAACTAAAAACTGGTGTGGATTATCTTCCGGAGGGAAATTTGGTGTGCGAAAAATACGGAGTAAATAAAACCTCCGGAGTGGCTAAAATCTGGAGTCAGATGAAATTCCATAGTGAAAATACCTTCAGAGTAGACTAAGAATCCAAACTGAGTAATCTTCCGGATTGAGATGATTTTCAGGAGTGACATAATCTGGCAAGAGAGCTCTCAAGCAGATTAGAGGTGAGCTTTAGCGGTTCGTATCTGGCGCACCGGAGTGGACTTGGACCGGCTGTGTGAAAGAGGAAGTGTCGGGATATTTTGACGGATTGGATTTTGCTGCCAGAGAATCTCTCAGTAGGCTGAATTGCTGTCAAAATAAATCTTGGCCGGCTAAGATAATGTGCTGTTGTCGGACTGAATCCTAGCAACTGAATGAGAGAGGAATTGCCGGAGTGGAATCTGAACCGGCTAAACGTGAGACAGAAATCCGGAGTGGATTTTGAGCGGGGTGTAACGCTTCTAGATGGAGTGATTCTGGACCGGAATGCCAGGTAGGAAAATGCAGACCAGGAAGTTGTGAGAGGAGATACCGATTAGAATTGAAATCGGTTTTTATACCTTCAAAGGCCGATTCGGATTTTCCTTGGCCGATTTCAACTGAAATCGGTTTTACCCCTTCAAAGGCCAATTCGGATTTTCCTCTGCCGATTTGAATTGAAATCGGTTTTTGACTCTTTCAAATGTCGATTTGGAAATTTGCGAGAGAAAAAACCGACCGGTAATCTGCAAGGGATTTTCGGAGTGCTTTGAGCCACCGTACCGCCTCCAGAGTGAAAGGAAATCCTAGGCGATTTGTGAGGGGAAATGTCGTGGGGAAATTTGCGAGAGATTTTCGAAGTGCTAGGCATACAGAATGCTTGTTCCTGGAGAGCTTCTGCGGGTAATTGTGAATGGGAAATCGGAAGTGCTTTTAACCGGGCAGCTGCAAGAAGAAAAATCCGGAGTACTTTTAACTAGGCAGCTGTGAGTGAAATTTCCGGAATGCAACTTTGGCCAGCTGCTTGTGAGAAGAAGTTCCGGAGATGACTTGGTCAAATCGGCTGTTTGTGAGAGGAAATACCGGAGTTGATTTTGGGAGCCGGAGTGGATCAGGGAGCCAATGTGGACTTTGACTAGTTAAGCTGCTGTTTGAATGAATATTGACCGGCTTGCTAAGAGATAAAGCACCGGAGTGCTTGGCCGGTTTGTTGTGAAACGAAATGCCGAAGTGGATCAGGCCGGCGAAGACAGAAGTAAAGTGCCTGCGTGGATCAGCCGGACTGGATGTGTGAGAGAGAAATACTAGTATGTGGCCAAAATGGTTGTCACTGGAGAAGATGATGCTGAGTGCTGGAATGAATCCTCCAAAATTTCGGTCGATTATCCCAAGTTTGCCACATGCAAACACAAGATTGGCATCCTCAAAGTAGAATGAACGATTTACTTGCTTGGATTTATTGATTTTTCTTCGATGATGACGGCGATGGAGACGATGGCTCTCGCGCCGAAAGGCTTCGCGATTTCACTCCACCTCTTCATATTGTAGCATAAAATCGAGGGGAAATGTGGAGAAGGCTTCAACGGCGTCAGTTCTGGGCATCGTCTCCTCCGACGACGACGGTAGTCGCCGCTGATCTTCTCCCTGCTCTCTTTTTTTTTTTTTTTTTGGTTGGTTGCCTGCTGGATCCGGTTTCTTGTGAGAGAAGATGACGGTTTGGATTTTGAACTAGTTTCTTGTGAGAGGAAATGCTGGTTTTGATTTGGAACCAGTTTCTTGTGAGAGAAAATACTGGTTTGGATTTGGAACCAATTTCTTGTGAGAGAATATGCCGGTTTGGATTTGGAGCGTAAAATTGAAAATGAGCCGACTGTATATGAGAGGAAGCCCGGAGTTAATTTTGTGCGTGGTTTGAGGAATCAAAGAGAGGGCTTTGAAGAATACCGGTGAAGTCGTATGGTCGATGTTGCAATCCGGTGGATGTACTGGCCTCGCGATGGGAATTGGTGGCAACCTTGTGAGCTTACGTGAGCGCCGTCAGTGCCTTCTTCTCTCTTGATTTGGAGATTTTCTTCCGACGATGGTGGTGATAACGGCAGTGGTTCTTTGCGGCTCATGATCTCCTTTCTCCATTCAAATCTCAGCACGAAATTGGAGGGGAAATGAGAAGAAGGCATCACCGGCTTCAGATCTGGGCTACGCCTCCTCCGGCGACGGTGGGGTTGCCGTTGCCAGCCTTCTTCCTCCTTCTTTCTTCTTTCTTTTCTGCTGCAGTGCTGATTTGCTTTTCTTTTCCTTTTTTTTTTATTGTTATGTTGGAGACCGGTGTTGAGGAGAAGCTCCCAGCTTTTGACAACTATGTCGTGCACACAAAGCTTGGAGTATTTTGGATGTATAATCTACACGAGTATTGATCTCTTGCATGAAAAACGCCTGCCGATATCTTTAAGGGTATTTGCAAAATCATTAGGAGTGGTGAGAGCATTACTGGGCTTTGGCTTGACTCTTCGACTTCTCCTTACTGGGAAATCGCTGAAGATGGGAAGTAGCTCTCAAGCGTCAACGCGCCAATGACAGGGTGAGTACTGCCATCATTTGTTTAGGAAGTCGTCTAATTTCTCTGGTCGAAATGGTTGTTATAAGTGCGTCAGTTTTATTTTTATGCTTTTTAGTCGTAAAACTGACTTTTTGGCCGGTTCCCACAGACAGCACCAATATTGCGTACCAAGAATACGGGTTATCTTACGGATCAGGGGATTACAAATCGGATCTTCTTGTTGGTCGATCTGACTGGAATCCGCTCTCCATCGCTTCAAACCTCAACCCTGCGCAATACAACTAAAAATGAGATGTCAAAAGTCGGCGAAAATTGCTCCCACCATAAATCATCCAACGTTTAAATCAAATGTCTTTTCAAGAATATAAAAAGATCAATGGATGATGCATATTTTGTGGATTGAGTATAGAGAAAAGTCAGGCTTCCAAGAATAGAGAGAGAATCCTCTTCAAACGGGACCCCATTCTGGGATAGAGATGGCTCTTTATGTATGATGTTTTGGACGGAGCACATGGCACTCGGAAGACTGGTTCGCAAAGCTTTCCCTTTTATTCCTCTTTCCTTTTTCTTCCCCCCATCATTCTCTATTGGGATTAAGTCTTTATATAGTTGGAAGATTTTATCCATAACCAATCGCCTAAGATAACCGACGGTCACACTTATCCGTAACCAACCGCCGAAAATAACCGCCATTGGATTGGATAAAGTGATTTGAATGATTTTCTAGGTTGGGTATACTGTACTTATCAGTGTAAATAATTATTTTTTTAACGGGAAGTTGATGGTAATATTACTCATAAAGTATAATGGTGATACTTTAAATTTAGATCATTAAATTTATATTATTATAAAAATTTCTATTTTTAGTGAAAGATTGGAGCATAGAGAGTAAATGAAAATAGTTTGACTTTATTTTTCCTAAAAATTTTTTAAAAGTAGCTATTATTTTATTTATTTATTTATTTATTAGAAAAACTTTTAATAATTTTTAATACAGCAGTCAAACCATGAAATTTAGATTCATTAGTAGACTAAATAGGATGCCATCATTAGGATCAACCCCCATGGGCGTCTTCTCTTTCTTCGTCCGTGGCTATCTTAATTTGCTGCCGGTTGCCCCCTAAAATTGCATTGGTCAAGGTGTCCTTTTGGAGGGTCTCCCTGCCCCATATCTCTTCTTGCAGGCGGTGCCGTACGTTCTCCTGCTCTACGACAGCCTTTAGGACCGCAAAAATATTTGTGTATTAATGTGCCTCTTTTTATTTCCTCTTCGTCTTTATTAGTTTGTAAACCCAATGAAAATCACGACGCTTGCTCCGCGCTTCAACCCTTCATGGCGAAAGCGTCATTGTACGCCTTCCCGGGTTGTGCGAGTGTGCCGTCTCGTCACACACGCACTGCCCCTCTCTCTCTCTCTCTCTCTCTCTCTCTCTGAACTTCTGTTTTGTATATTCTCTCCCTTTTGTTGTTCAGCATATAACCGTAAAGGCCTTCGGTACTGTTCGATTTATTTGCCGAGTAAAGTGAGGCTACGTGGCGCCGAGCTGTATGTTCTTGCATGAAGAAGATGAGGGAGTGGGGGTTTAACCCCTTTGGTGAAAATGTTATCACTGTATTCTGGCTTTATTTGAACAAACCCTAAATGGGCAACTCCTATTTATAGGTTTGCCTCTTTATCGTAGATGGCCAATTTGGGGGCTATGGGTGTGCAGATCTCTCCTTTTTGTTCAATTTTTTTATATGATTATACTTATTTTTTTTATAATTTATGAATTACTTTCAATATATTAAATCTGTTTGTTTATTTCTTTTTAGTTCTTCTATTAGTTAGTATATTTGTGGACTTATTGAAATTGACAGAAGAGAGTGAGCACAAAGAGACGAATTGTACAAAAACTATACATTTCTTTCTAGGTGCTCATTTATCTTTCTGTCAATTTCTTCCCCAGTCCTAGATCATTTACCTCTCCCTTGTCTCCTCACTTCCTCTTCACGGAGCACACCCCCTCTTTGTCTCTATCTCTCTCTTTCTCTCTCAAAAGTGGAAAGATCACTTAGCTTAATTCTAAATCTCTCTTTCCTCTTTGTGATAACAACACTTGATGTTTGGCTTATTTGGAGGAGACAAAAGGATCAAGAAGGCCCATAAATGGGCGCATCATCCCAAACCACTCATCTAATAGGGTGTTTGCATCCTTCCTTACTTGTTTCTATTTTTAATTGTTCCATAAAATGGTATTTTTCTTTTTATTATATTCCTTAATTATAGACAATAGTGTCAGCCAACCATATTATATCACCAATGAAGATATAATATTATTTTTTAAAATATTAAAACACAAGAAAGCCTAACTTTTGTGGAAGATTATCGAATGAAAAACTTATACTATCGGAAGCATGCTTGATCTTTGGCTAAACTTCTTTTATTAATGTCTCATTAATTTTCACTATACATATGCGATCCTTTATATTATTGTAATATCGTCTATGCTATAGTTTAAGAGTCATAGAATTAAATATCATGTACAGATTCCATATAATATAGAATACTACGCTATAAATCTCACATTTTTTCAAATCTTATATTATCGGAGTTTAATAGATTGAATCCGCTTTTTCTTCTTTTTCTTTTAATGTTATTTCATACTTTCTTTTTATTGTGACATATGATCTTTATGCCCCTTTGCAATGGGCAGATTTTGTAAGTGAGCCATTTCAATGAAAATGGCTGCCTCTTTTGAAACAAGTCTATGTTTTAGTAGGGCGGGTTATACTAATTTGGAGGCTTCTTGAAGCTTCTACAGCTCAACTTGGTCAGATGTGGGATTCAAATCACTGCTAATATGCTACTTTCTTAAGGTAATTTTCCATTTTTTGATTTTTTTGCCTTGATTATATTTCTGATTAATTGTCCTTATATTTGTATGGGTTGGGCTCACTATAATGTAAAGATAAATTATTTACGCTAACAATCACCGTTAGCCTTGACGTTACATTCTAATTAATCACTGCTTGCATTTACAAGAATTTTCATAGGTTATTATTGTTATTAATTGCTCTGTCTTATTCTAATTATTCCCTAATATTTTACTTTAAACCATTTAAACATATAATCAATAAAAGCCATTAACCATAAAATGAACTATGCAGATAAAGTCTTCTAAAAATAATGTTATGCAGTCAGGTATAGATTGACTTCTTCAAAAATCTAAACATATCAAATTTATATAATTTTTTATAGGGCGACTTTATAATTTTTAATCTCAATTAACCTGTCATTTAGTATCTAAAAATCAATTAGAAAATTTTGTTTGAATACATTTATTATGTTCCGGTGTAATTTAAATGTAATATTTTTAATTATTATTATACTAAATTTTTGAGGAGCCCTCTAGATTAAATTATGTAAGTCGTCAAACTAAATGGCTAACTAACCTCCTCGAGCAGTTTCCTCCATCAGTCGCCACTGTTTACACCATCAGCCGGTTTCAGCAAGCCCCCGGTGCAATTCTTGATTTTAAATTCTCAGAATTAGTGGGTACGTGACGAGTACCCTAACCGACTTTCCCTTCCCTTCTCTGTATTAGAGTTGAGCACGTCCCTTCTTCTTCCATCTGTTTTCAGTTGCAACAGAATTTCAGTTAAGAGAGAGAGTTTCTGTTCTGCTGGTGATGCATGGGAGAGAAAGAAAGAGAGGAGGTCTGATTTAGTTGCGATTTCTTGCTGTGCGGACGCTCTGTTCGGGATCCACCGCCACTGTTGCTGGGCTACTGCGATGCTGTGCCGAGAAGAAAAATCAGGCAAGTGAAAATTCTTAATCCTTCTCATGCTATCTCCCTGTGGTTGATGTTTTCATTTCATATCAGTTTTAGCGTCTTTTTCATATTCTTGAGTTGTTCGTTTTATCATCTGTATTAGTAGCTGCAAACTTTGTTGCCATCTCCTACAGTTGTTTTTAAACAACTGAACAGAGCAATTAAGAATCAGGTGATGGGTATCGATTTGTCTGTTATTTGACTCCAATTTTGGTAGTAAAGTATTGGCGGTGTTTTGTTTTAAGGATGAAAGCTTTCCTTGAGGAAGGCGAAATTTTGTGCATCGTAAAATTTCGTGAACAGTAACCGTGATTTGAGGGAAGAAGATGATGAACAGCAACCAGGCCAGAAAATTCGTTTTCGATCCATTTTCGTGCCAATCGTTACTATCTTTTATTAATGCATTCATACTTTTAAAATTATTATTCTTACACGATAAAATGTGTATTTTAATAATATATTGACAAATTTTAATTTTAATATCTTAAAGTTGTAGAAATCAAGTGACAAACGAATATTGAGAATGCTGAAATTTTACTATTTCACAGTTGTGGTTTCAGTTCATAACAGGACTAATCGTTTATATGATAAATAAATACGTTCATAACTATATCTTTGGTTTTTTTATATTATAAAGTGCATAGTGTAATACTATATTGTTGAAAGTTGAGTTCAATTACCCAATGTGGTAAAAATTAAGGGACTAAGTTTCGAAAATGATTACAGAAAATTATCAACAACCAGTTATTGTTTAAACTATCGAAAATTTCTCACTAATTCTTTTATGTTAAATCCATGTATTTATGTCTAGATAAATGACATTCTTACCTTATAATATGCATAGATTAATATTTTATTAAATCACGGTTTTGACTACCGAAAGATATAGCCATTGATTTATGAATATGCAACATTGAACACCAAAAACCAACTCATTCACTGCCGTTGCTAGCAATTGAGCAACTGTACGTGAGTGCTATCATTTCCCATACAGATTAAATAAAGTGGAGTGGATTTTTAGGTTAATTAGTAACTCCATTATTTTAAATGCAATTCATATATGAAGTGGTATTATCTTATTGGTGAATTAAGGTATTTTATCCTTTTGGTTAGGTCTCACAAGTTGCTGTTTAAGGCGGAAATGTTGAGCATTGGTTTTGGGTAGCTGCTGTGCTCTTGGTGAGTTAGCTAGTGAAGTGGGTTTCATGAAAAATTAGAACTCATTCAATCTGAGATTTAAAACGTATGATGTTGTAATATTTAATTGATGTAGAAAGTTATAAAAATTTCTTCGGTTCGTGAAAGCAGTGAAGTGGTCTTTTAATTTTTTGTTTGAGCTAATTTTCAACAATGTGTGAATAGCGTTAGACCAACGCTCAAGTGCTAGATCAGGTTTCATAAAATGACAACATTTAGTTGGTTATGTTTGATAGTGATAAAATAGAATACATTTTATCTATTTATGGTCTTATAAATTGGATTTAAAAATTGGTAAATTCAGTAATAAGTTGTCATGAGAATGGATGCTCGAACACCAAAAAACTTGAATGAACCTTGGTCTAATTTAAGACTTGGTATTTATATGGCATCATATTATGAGTAATATGGCTTAATGAGCCATTTGTGTTGAATTTGGTCACTCTCTTATGGTTAATTTAACAAATAAATTTATCATCGGAAGATCGCACAAAGTTTATGCTAACTTCAGAATGCTGCAAATTGGCTACAGCAATGACCAGAGAAGACCATTTGCCGGAGTAGGCAAATCTCAGAGAAGATCATTTGGCGGAATAGTCAAATATCGAAATGACTATTTGTCGAAGTGGGCAAATAAATGAGAAGACTATTTACCAGAGTAGACAAATCTCGAAGTGACCATTTGCTGGAATAAACAAATCTCGAAGAAAACCATTTGTAGGAGTAGGCAAATTTTGGAGAAGACTATTTGTCAGAGTAGGCAAACCTCGAAATAACCATTTGCTGGAGTAGGTAAATCTCGAAAAAGACCATTTGCTGGAGTAGGCGAATCTCGGAGAAAACCATTTGCCGAAATAAGTAAACCTCGAAGTTTCCATTTGTCGGAGTAAGCAAATCTCTGAGAAGATTATTTGTCAAAGTAGGCAAACCTTAAAGTGACCATTTATCGGAGTTGGCAAATCTCGAAAAATACCATTTGCCAGAGTAGGCAAATCTCGGCAAAGACCATTTGCCGAGTAGGTAAACCTCGGAGTAACCATTTGCCGAGTAGGTAAACCTCGAAGTGACCATTTGCCGGAAAGAGCAAATCTTAGAGTAACATTCCGAAATAAAATTTCAGAATGGATTTCAGGAATGAAATTTTCTAAGTAAAATTTTTGGAATGAAAGTAGGCCAGATGGTCAGCAAGTTGTGTTGGCCAAAGAGACTAGTGAAGACCGAAGACATTAGATAATGGCCACGGATAGCAAGTGGTGATGGCCAAAGAGACTAGTGAAGACCGAGGGCACTAGTGATGGCCAAGAACAGCTTGTCTAGAAAGCTACTAACTAATTGTGTAGAGCAGTTGACTTTCTAGAGTTGGCAAGCTTTGTAAAGTAGGTAGCTGACATGTAGGGTATGCACCGTCTGTGCAAAGCAGGTTGACCTACAGGGCATGCGCCTTCTGGGGAAGTATAGGAACTGGTGAAGTCACAAAAAAAAATAAAGTTGGTGTAACAAATAATCTATAAGATTAGGTTAGGTAAGCAGATGAGATTTGGAGTCGGAATCTTTATAAGAAAGTACCAGGCACTTCAGAAGGGCAAGCAGTAGTGGCCGTGAGTACGGCAACGGAGCCACAGGATAGCGACAATGGAACGAAGAGTGGAATTGAGCAATGTGAAGAAAGGAGCTCTTATCGTTTACTGTTTGCCGCTACACTTATAAAATCAGAGTGAGCAGAGAGTACCACTAGTGAGAAAAAATAGAGAAAAAAAACAGAGAGATAAGAGAGAATAAGAGTTTCCTTACTCTGAAGATTGTTTTTATTATTCTGCCTCTAATGAGTTGCGGGTATTCTGTCTTAGGATTCTTGTAACCGATTTTATATAATGAAAACTTGTTCAGAATTTGTCACATGATTTTTTCCTTGGTTAAGAAAGGATTTCCACGTTAAAAACGTTGTGCATTTTTTATTCCTTGTGCTTACTAAATTGATGGTTGACGGCCGACGGGAGAATTTGAATTTTTCGTTGCGTCGGGTTATGTGTGAATTCAGGTGTCGAACCCCAACGCTTTAAACCCAATGGAATGATGTCGAGAATTTAGTATATCTATGGATCTTTTTTTTATTTTTCTTAATGATGACCTTATTTGTGTTAGATTTGATCGTATGATGATTGTTTTTATTAGTATCGAATAATATTTCTATCATTGCACATTACGAAATTCCTGGGCATTATACTCAATTACGTATGTTATTGGCTTTTTTACGATGAAGTAAAGGAGATTTATGAAAACATTACAGTATCAAGGAATATAAAACTTATAAAATTTTAGTGTGGTTAATAATTGTCTAATACTAATTTCTATATCATGGTAGTAATGAGGTATATTGTTTAGTGTAAAGGGATACTCATGACCATGTGACCATCATATGATATAATATCGAGAAATATCACGACAATGGATACAAGTTTAACATGTTGTGATGATTTTCATATCTTTTGTGGGTGGAGAGTATCTACGTAGTGCTCTCTCCATACCTTATGTGGGTGGAAGAAAGTTGGGCATGGTTATTCCCATACCCTATGTGAGCGGAGGGAATGTGTGCATGTGGCATGTCTATACTTTACGTGGTAAAGTTTCGACAAGCTATTGATTTGTCGCATATTAAATTTACGAATATCAATTACCTTATGGTATGTACCTAACCAATAGGTGCAAACATATTTGACCTTTGATCAATAATGTCATAATAAAATTCAAATAATTTTGTAATATCTTATTATTACTGATACCTCTTGTGTTTGGGATTCAATATAATCAATGAGTTATATACAATAAAATTCATGAATGATTTTCAATGAGACTTAAATTTAGTGGAATCCATAATTTGCATTCGGTAGAATTCATGCATTGGATTCAGTAATATTCAAATTTTATGAAATTCATGATATTTTATTATTAATCAAATTTAAAGTATCAAGTCATTCATGCTAATATTTGAATCTAAGAAATTTTATCTTTTTTGTGATATTTGGACTCTGAAGACCCTCACCTGTTATTGATATGATTCGAGTTCTATAAATTTTTTTATCTTCGTGATTTGCAAATCTAGTTGAACATATTCTTCTTATTACTTTTGAATCGTAATTACAATAAATTATATAATTTTGGATAGAATTTATTATTGAACTATATATTAATGTTATTGTTTTTGCTTATCATGATATTATTTATTTGAGATAATTATTGATTATTATGTGTTATTGATTATTATTACTTATTGGACATTTGATTCATTTTTATATTTTATTAACTCCAAATTAGAGTGAAAATCGAATTGCTAGTGGAGGATCATTCGGTTGCTACATGACATCATGTGGAGAGAATCTAAGAGGCTAGTAGCTATTTTAGCAAATTATATGGACATTATTTCCAGGATAGTAACTCCAAATTATTGCTTGATATATTCGGACTTTATATTTTTCTTAATATCTTCAAGGCATTAATTCTTTATGGATGATTATATTTTTGAGACATATATTTTTATGCATAATGGTAATGGGAGGATTTATATAGTTTAAAATTTGTATGTGAGCGATTTAGGATGAATCAAGTGATTCAGATACGGGTTGCCACATTTACATTAACATTATCAGATTCACTTTGGCCATGACCATGTTGTAGTTATTGGTAGAAATATGCCTTTTGTTCCTGTAGTGAATAGAAAGATGCGTCCATCCGGAACATTGAACTGTTCTTTTTACTTTAAATATGTTGATTTTATGGTTCATAATTGTTGTAATCTCTTGGTATTTTGATTTGGAAGATTTAGACCTATGTCTAAAAGTTATTAACTGTGAAATTATTTATATAGATGAAGTTTTTTAGAATTGGTATTATATAGTCAAATCTAGACTAATTTTTTAAAGGATTTGATGTATCATACTTGTATAATCCTTTAAATGGTCTTTTAATCAACTTATTATTTGGTATTAGTTATTAGTTAGAAAATTTTTTTAAATATGTTTATTATATTTCAGTGTGGCTTGTATATGTTATTTTAGTTATTAATATACTAAAATTTTTGATGAGTTTTCCTAATTAAATTATATCACAAACAAATCAAAAATTCTCTCAAAACATCACTTAGCCTAACCCCAATTTGCAGCCAAAACAAACCATCAGCCTTCCGTCACCCCCACCTCAACACGCCATTTCTTTCTAATATAAATATATATATATATATATATATATATATATATATATTTATTTATTTATTTATAAGGGGCTTTCACCTCACCAGCCTGTCACGCCCATTTTATTTCCGTTCTGTTTTCTGTTGCAGGGAAATATCAGAGAGGAGAGAGATAATATTCTGCTTGTGCTTGAGGGAGAGAGAGAGAGAAGAGAGAGAAAGGAGGGAGAGTGATAGCTGATCTCTTGCTGTGCTAAGGCTCTATTTGAAATCCTCTACCGCTGCTGTTTTGCTGTTGTGCCGTGCCGTGGAGTGTTTTAGGCAAGTGAATTCTTGACTTCCTCATGATTTCTATCATCTTCCAATTGTATTTTCATCTTCTTTGGTTCGCTTATTTTATTATCTTTATTTGGATTCCACACTTGTAACCACCTTCCGCTACTGTGTTCTTAATTTCGTGAGCAGCATACTATTTATATGTGACAATCATGTTAGGCGCCTCTTTGCTTCCTAGTATTTGCTGAGTTTTTGTGAGAAATCAGTGGTAATAATATTAGATGAAGTAAACTTTATATGGACCAAATTTGGACCCTCTGTAAATGGAATTATCGATGCAAAGCAAATGAAGAAGGTGATGAACAGTAACCGAGTTAGTAAATCAACTTTTAAACTATTTTCGGGCCAACCATATAGATGATTAATCAATTCGTTTATATCTAGAATTCAGCCAATCGCAATCTATGATAATCTATATTATATATGGCATCGACTAGATTACCCGAAGATGTAGCAAATGATTGACAAATGCACATCGATGATCACTGAAACTAGATCTAAATACTTGTGTTTTTTATGACTATTGAGCGGCTGAAATTCCTCTCGAATTAGTAAATTAGAGTGAGATTTCCTGTGACTGGAGTCCTAGTAATTTGCGCCTCCATATATTAATGTTTCATTGATGAAGTGAAGTAACTATAACAATTATTCTGGACTTCTGTAACTCACAACGTGCTGTTCTTGAGCTGCTGAGCAGCTTTAGCTACTGTTTCTTCTTCGTGAATCTGCTTAGTTGAAGTGAATTGACTGGGTTAAATTGTAGCTCATTTATTTAAGATTTAATATATATAATGTTGTAGTGTTTTGTTGTTGAAATGAGATATAAAAATTCTCCTTCAATTGAACAGCATGAACCGGCAGAAAGGCTGGAAATGCTTGTGAGGACAGTGTTCACAGCCACGAATTCCCTCATGAGTCAACTTTATTTAATTAAGAATTTAAAGTTCTTGTTACTGTAATTATTATTGGATTATATTTGTAGATATCTTATTTTCTTTGAGCTGAAAATTAACGCTTGAGTAGGGCTGGACTGACACTCAAACATCAACTCGGGTTGCGGACAGCAATGGCATTTCGTGAATTTTTGTTCGATAATGATGAAATAGAGTGTACTTTTATTCATTTATGTCTTTAAAAGTGAGATTAATAAATTGATAAGTTTTGTAATAATTCGGTAAGTCTTATGAGGTGAGGTACAAGCGGGCATTCAAACATTAGAGGACCCAAGTGAGTTTCGATTCGGGGTTTAGACGTGGTGTCTAGGTGATGGGCTAGCTTATAAAGGCGTTATGAGTCCGATAGTTAGTGTATCCATTGGTCTTTCTCATACTTCTCAATAATAACCTTCTTTATATTAGTTTTGATCGCGGGAATATGATTTTTATCAGTACCGAATAACACTTCTATCATGAGTTCTTTTGCATTGTATTCGATTATGTGAGTACGTTATTGTCTTCTTGCAGTTATGGTTAAAAATTTTATATGAAAATATTACGGTCTTAAAGAATATGGAACCTTCGAAACCTTAGTGTGATTAATAGTTATTCGATACTGATTTTTGTATCATAATGGTGATATAAAATATTACTTAATGTAGAGAAATGTACATTGTCATATGACTATCGTATAGCATGGAATCAAGAGATATTATAGTGTTGGATATTGGGTTTGATATATTATTGCGATTCCTATACCTTTGGTGGGCAAATGGAATTTGAGTAGTGATCATCTTGTACTACGTGTCACAAACTTGGACCGAGTCGGATAAAATAATAATTTATTTAAATTTCAATTAACAGATAAGTAAATCCCAAATCGGGTATGACATAATATACCGTAATTTTTTATATTCAAATTAATGATATCAATCATTCCTAAAAATCCATCACAAGATCTAATCGGACAATTATCCGGACAATACAAATATGACCTACTCTAAATAGTCGTAATAAGAACTTCGATATACTTATGGTTTGTTGAATAAACTTTTAATAAGATAAAAAATAGTTAGGAAAAAAAAGTAAAAAGTAAGGAAAATTTTCCTTTGCATTTTTTCTCCTCAAATTTCCCTAGAACTAAATTAAGTCCCTAAAAAATTGTATTAGGGTCACTTTTTTAAGGTAATATTTGTAAATTTTAATGCAATAGTATGTAGAGAAATACTTTTGGATGACAATAATGTCTTATATTTGATTACGTTTTGCATTGTTATCATTAAACTATAGAACATTGAATTAGAAACAAGATTGTTTGGAGCTTGATGATTGTTCTTTATCGTAATCAATCTCTGCATTGATGCTAAAAAAAGTATGCTAGTTGATAGTTAAGGTAGTAGGTGGCTGTTCAATCATATTCATATTATTGGGACAAAAGGCCGGTTGGACAGAATGACATAACGTCACACATAGTGAAAGAGAATAAGAAGAAGAAGAAGAAGCACATATAAGTTTTTATGTGAAAAACCATTCACAAATCGAAGGAAAAAATAACGGAACACAAAATCCACAATAAGTCCACTATGTGAAAAATTAGTTACAAAATCTCCGAGATAGAGTATTCGCCGCACACCCGAAAATAACAAAAAAAAATCTCTCCAGAGTAAATGGGAAACACTCCTTTCTTTTCACTCTTTGTTTTTCTCTTTTCTTATTCACTGATGGTGCACTCCTCTCCTTTCTTTTCACACTTGGATATATTATTTTTACCATTTATAGTATACATATATATATTATTAATCCATCGAATATTCTATTCTAGACAAAATCTATCCCTACCAACAATATAAAGATACTCTACATAGACGGTACCCTGAGATTATGCATATCCTCCTAATATCAAGCATACTCAAAAAATCTTCTAAGTTGGCAAGCATGGACTATCATAGCAAAATAGCAGACATTTCATTTTGTAAACCTTTCATTTTGCCAACTTAGCAAAATGGCAAACCTGGCAATTTGGCCAACCTTCCAAAAATGGAAACCTTCCAAATGGCCATCCTAACAAAATGGCCTTCCATTTTACCCGGGATGCATTTTGCTTCCGTGGTCGGTTAATGTTCATTGACCGCCAAACGCTCTCTTTCTACCGGTCAACTTTGTTGACCGGAATCTTTACCCGGTCAACTCTATTGACTGTCTTCTGCTTTCCAAAAATTCTTTACTCTTCGGATTTTCTTTTCAACAGTTTGCCTTGCCAGCTTTCTCCCTGGCCATTTGCCTCTTAGCCGATCAACCTTTGTTGACCGGATTTTGCTTCCATCCGGTCAACCTCCCCATTGACCGTCTTCTGGTGCCCATCTGACTTCGTAAAGTCCTCGACCCTTCTACTACAGCCAGTTTGCAGCACTCTACCCAAGTCCTATATGACCTTTCATGACGTCTTTAGTTTGTTAGATTATCCACAAAAGAGTGACCAGATCGAATAAATTTTTCCTCACGACATTATAGGGAATACCTTCGCTATTACCCAGTAACCGTTATCACTTGCCTTCCAAAAGATTCCCTTTAACTGAGACTCCGGCATTAGTTTTCACAAGCCTGAATGACGCCTTCCTCCGCTCCACTGAACCTAGAGTAATCGCACTCTCCTTCAACTTTTTTACTGTGGTCGTATCATTCTTCCTTACACTCTACCTTGACAACCTCCTCCTGCCACCTTGACCAATGTCCCATTTGGTCACCTTGACACTCTCTTTGGCAACACAAGCCTTCATCAAGTACCGCTCTGAACTCCTACTTCCCTTTGTCATAATTGATGCGCCTTTGGTAAGCTTCCACTGGCTATCACCAAATGCCATTCTGAAACCTTTCTCATCAAACTTCCCGATTAAAATCATATTCAATCTCAGATTTGGGGCATGTCGTACGCCCTTCAGTACGAACTTATTCCCATTGTTCGTCCTCAAGCAAGCATCCCCGATACTAACAACCCTAGATGAGCCACGGTTACACATCTTCAACACCCCATTGACAACGGGCGTATAACTCATGAAGTGGACTTCATCGGTGTTGCATAGTGTGAGGCCCCACTGTCCATCATCCAACTCGTCTCCTGGTACGACAGGCTCCGTGCTTCCCATGCATGGACAACCAAGAGGTCTCTACAAAAAGTAAAATTATCCTGATCATCAACATGATCAGGTCTCTCCACATGTTTGCTTCTATCTCCCTTCTCCTGCCTTCTCTATGGGCAGTCCCTCTTTATGTGGCCTTTATTGCCACAGAAGAAATAACTCTTCTCCTCAAACTTACTCTGGCTGTTGCTCCTCTCCATTTTTCCTCCCTCGCCTCGTTCTCTAGATTTTCCTCGTCCCCGACTGCTGCTCGCCACAAGCAGATTTGGTGGAGAGCCTGAGACCTCCTCGCTTTCCCTCCGCCTTGACTCGTTCATAAGTAGGAAAGTTATGACCTCATCCAATCTTAACGTGTCCTTCTCGAACAGTAGTGTCATAACCATATGATCGTACGAGGTTGGCAACGACTCCAGCAACATCAACGCTTTATCTTCCTCCTTGATCTTCTCATCAAGGGCCAACATCTGCGTCACCAATCGGTTAAACTCGTCCAAGTGCTTCTCAAAACTCTCACCGTCAGACAACCGTAGGCTATAGAATTACTTCTTCATATGTAGCCTGGTTGTCAAGAATTTGTACTTATATCAGCTTTTCAACTTCTCCCAAACCTCCGCCGGGTCTGACAGACCGAGAACCTCCTGGAGTGTGTTATCCGCAAGACATAACTTAATCGTGCAGTTAACCAAATCTCTCATATCTTGCCACTCCTCCTTCGTTGGGTTCTTCTGCTTCTTCTCCCTTTTCTGAAGAGCTTTTATCGTCTTTCTCGGGTCAAAATATTCCTCGTCCTTTCCTACCAAATGATGAAATTATTTTGCCCATTGAATTGCTCTACACTGAACGGCTCATTTTTCGCGGACAACGCCATCCAACTGACGGTTTACAATCTCTCTCTGATACCAGTTGTTGGTATCAAAAGAGACTTGACAGTCTCTAATACCACTTATTGGGGCAAAAGGCCGATCGGACAGAATGACACAATATCACACACAGTGAAAGAGAAGAGGAAGAAGAAGCACATACAAGTTTTACATAAAAAATCTTTCACAAATCGAAGAAAAAACTCACAGATCACAAAGTCTACAATAAATCTACTATATGAAAAATTAGTTACAAAACTCACGAGATAGAGTATGCGCCACACACCCGAGAATAATAAAGAAAAACCTCTCCAAAATAAATAAGAAACACTTCTTTCTTTTCACTCTCTGTTTTTTCCTCTTCTTCCTCACTAGTGGTGTACTCCTCTCTCTTCTTTTCACACTTGAATATATTATTTTTACCGTTTATAGTATACATATATATATTGTTAATCCGTCAAATATTCTATTCCAAACAAATTTATTTCTACCAATAATATAAAAATACTCTACATAAAGCGGTCCCTGAGGTTACGCATATCCTTCTAAAATTATGCATACTCAGAAAATCTTCTAAGCTGACAAGCATGGGCCATCCTGACAATTTGGCCAACATTCCGAAAATGGAAACCTTCCAATTTACCAAACCTTCCAAAAATAAAAACCTTCCAATTTGTCGAACCTTTTAAAAATGGAAACATTCCAAATGGCCATCCTCACAAAATGGCCTTCTATTTTGCCCGGGATGCATTTTGCTTCCTTGGCCGGTCAATGTCCATTGATCGGCCAACTGCCTCTTTCTACCAGTCAACTCTGTTAACTGAAATCTTCTCCCCAAAAATCCTTTGCTCTCCGGATTTCATCTTCGGCAGTTTGCCTTGTTAGCTTTCTCCCTGGCCATTTGTCTCTCAGCCAGTCAACCTCCATTGACCGGATTTTACTTCCATCTGGCAACCTCCCCATTAACTGTCTTCTGCTACCCGTCCGACTCTGTGAAGTCCTCGACCCTTCTGCTGCAGCCAGTTTGCAGCACTCCGTCCAAGTCCTGTGCGGCCTCCGATGGCGTCTCTAGTTTATTGGGTTACCCACAAAGAAGTGATCATACCCAACACATATTAGTTGGGAGAACAAAAAAACTATCAATGAACCACCATAGCGATATAGTATGATTGGGGATTGGCATGTAGTGTTAAGTACTTCTAAAACTGCCTAAAATGTACCCTGTGTGTAGCACGTGCTATTAGTTAGTGCAGTATAATACTATTAAAGCCAATTTACAATGTTAAAAAAAAAAAAATGATCATATACAAACACTCTTACAGCATTTTTTTTTTTCCGTCAATGCAGCTGTGTGGTGATAATCAATGACAGTATCTAAATGGGAAATTCAAGTTCTTGAAGTATGTGCTATTCAAACAGTATCTAACAACTGTTTGGTAGACGTTAATCAAATTCTTAGTAATATATATATTTTTTCTGTTCCTTTCATCCCCATTCCGTTTCCGTATACTTGCATCATTTTGTTGGGTGATGGGAAATGGCAGTGCCTACAGGATCTTCGTCTTATAGTATACAGTGAAAGACGGATAGTACTGAAGAATTATATTGAAGGTACACACAATTGGTTTATTGCATGCACAATGAATATAGCTCAGCTAAAACTAAAGGCGATTTTCATATAAAATGTGATAGGAGGAGTTTCCGGCTTTATAATTCCTCAAGCAATCTTGTTCTGTAAAAGGATTAACTGACTAAACACCTTCCAGGACATAAATTGGTGCCCATTGGCTGTTTAATCTACTGATTTTTGGCAATTAGGATGTCAATTGAGCTGCGTTTAGGGTCATTTCTGTCTCGCGATATCTCTTTCTTTTGTAAAAATATGAGTTTTGTAACAAGTTAGCTCTCCTTTCCTTCATGTGCAGTATCATGATAAATCGCATCTTGGTTTCAAGCGTAGGATCTCTAGATACTGGGATGGATGATTTGAGAATGATACTCAGGCCTGCCTTACAAGATGTTAGTTGTTTGAGTGGGCAAGTTGTGATGTTCTTATAAAACCATTATGTAAGACTCGGGTAGCAATTTATCTAGCAACTTGAGCGTAAACTTTTGTGCCACTAACGGAAGGCCTTCGATTTGGTTAAATTGAGCTTTCGTGCTTGAATGTGTTCTATCACTGTAATTTTGTTGAAATGGGAATGAAATTTTAATTGTTTGGATAGAGAAATAAATAACATCTTAGTAAAATTTAATGTATTTATCTAAATATGATTTGTAGGCCAAAATTTTCAAGTAATAAGTTGTGCGGCTTGACTAGCTAAGATGCCAGTAGATTTTAATCAACATCTCGGTTATCAAATTCTTTTGATCGCCCTTTTTGGCTTTATGACCTCCATTGTCTGGGGGAAGTGAGATATAATCAACTCCGAAAATATTTTAAATTAATGATATAAAAGACGGTGATTTTGTCCGGCGGCTCCTTTGTCAAGGGGGTCTCATTGCTTTTAAAAAAAAATCAACTGGAAATCGAGATTACCAACTTTATGGAACCAAAATAAAAGTGGGGAGCATTCACCTTGCAACAAGAGATTCCCATGTTACCACGCAGGGTGTGAGAAGCCTCCCTCTTGATGATTATTAAGATCTAATGGCTTCCATTTTATTATATTATTTTAAAAATTATAAAATAATTTTTTAATACTAAAGTATCAAAATATACGATATTATCAAAAAAAAATCAATAAATATAACTATTACTATATTTTTAAATTTTTAGATAATATAACAAGAGCTACCGAATGCTCGATACAATACCTAGCACCCTTCCCCGCAAAATCATTCGAACAAGAGCAGGTATGCAACCTTGTTGAGCATCAAAGAGATTTTGAGAATTGGGCAAATGGTAGGTACGGATGCAGTGTCATTGCTATTTCGGGTTAATCGAATTTTAATTAATGATGCCATTGAAATTCTAATTGAAAAGGCGATTTTTTATTTAAGTAATTATGTGATTGATGGCAAGTAATTATGTATACCGTGCCTTTTGCTGGGAAAGCAAATTCCAACAAGATGATCACTTTATAATTCAAAAAGGATGAAAATAAAAGGAAAAAAATCAAAAAATGTCTAAAAAGAGAAAAAAATAATCTAATGCTTTACAATTGAAAGGGATAATCAACACCCGTGTAGTGAAAGGCATGTCTATCATGGTCTGTCATATATAAAGAAGTCATGTAAATTCTTTATCCGTTGATGGTAATTAAGTCTTTTTGTTTTTAATGTATAGAATTAGATTCCGTGGAAGGAAGCCTAAAATGGAGTCAATAATTTTTTTTTGCACTCAACCAAGAATTTTTATTAAAAATAGCATTGCTAAGAATTTGCTAGATGTAATGAATTGCAACCATAAGAATAAATATGAAAATATGATTGATCAGCTTAAAAAATAATCGACTGATTGTGCAGTCCAAATAATTGATTGATCAATAGCATTGAATCTTGTATAGTATATTAGATCAAGTATGCTTAAAAGAAATGACAATTAAAACATAGGTTCTTACGAGATTTCAAAGACAACTTATGGAGTATATAATAACTATAAATATGACAATTAAAGTGAGAAGTCACCCTATGCTAATGGCAAAGTTGATAAGATATAGCCATAATGGTAAATTGATAATGAAAGAAATGATCGAAAAAATCTTAATGTTATATCTATTAGAAAGAGTGAAGCATATATATATATATATATATATTTATATTTATATTTATTTATTTATTTATATTTGATTATCTTTTGATTTTTAAATAGCTAATCAAATTAGTTAAAAAATAAATTTAAAATAAATGATACAATTGAAATAACCTAATATTATAATTTGAAATTTCAACTTATTTTAATAAACTTTTTTTTTTCTTTCCACGCAGCCCTATGTAGAGGGGTGGACCCAAAAGCAGGAAGCTTTTGATCTTAAAGTGGATTTTACGAAATAATATTTGTATCCTTTTTAAATTTTTTTAAATAATATTATTTTATTAAAAAATTAAAAATAAAGTGACGGTATTATTTTAGGTAGCAGCATCACCTGGACAGATCTTAGCCATGCGATAGATAACAAATAGACAGTGCGAGGCTAGCTTTCTTTCTGACCGACTGTCTCCTGTCCCCAGAGCTGCAGTCCATGGGAACCTCGGCAGCCTGTTCTCTGCCCTTGTCAGTCTATCTTGTTAGTGTAGGCTGTCAATAATATTCCGAATGTTTTTTTTTAAATTCTTCTTTCTAATTTTGTTTTTAGATTTTTTATTATAAAAATTTCTAATTTTATAATATTATAATCTTATCTAATTAGAAGTAGGTTATATAGATTTCATAAAAAGTATATATATAAGATGCTCATATTATCTTAGATAGTTATGCAGAAATAATATGAATGAGATTGACTCTAACATCTTTAGAAAAAAGTCAGAATCTAATAACAACACAAAAATAATAAGATGGAACAATAAAACATGCTATCAAGCAAAATCAAACTCTATTTGTAAAAAAATGACCTTAATCAAAAATTAATTTACGAGGAGAAAGCTAAATCTTGAAAGAATTATACAGATGGAAAAATAAATGTAGTGACACGGTAAAAAAAAAAAAAAATGAGTCGATTGTAAATTATAAAGGACTCTAGAGTAAATTACAATAGAAGAAAATAAATACAAAGTGATATTTGATTTATGGGAATAGAAATTATATTTTCACCTTATTCTCTATAGAATAAATATCCCTCCATTTGACTATAATTTAGGTAAATTGATTATATTTGTCCTAGAATTTATATCCGATAAAATTTTATGCGGTTTTGTTTCTTGAGTCCCGTATCATATATATTTATTACGTCCAATTGATTTTGTGGTTTTATAAAATATATTGTTTATTAATTTTATTTTTTTGAAATCACGTATATTATGTTCTTAGGTTGTGACAACAATTATCTTATTGTTAAGAAATCAAGGCTGTGTTGTGGTTGTACTTAGAATTTTGTTACTGTACTGGGAAGCAGGGGAGTGTTACTTGGGAGGTTATGCTCAGAATGCAGAGGTTTCCACTGTCTATTTAGCCTATGGAAATTCTAACCAGAGTATTTCAATATGAGGTTCGTGAGATACTTCCCACTAGCTAACATTGTTGTAGTTCATTTTTGTATTTGGAAGGTTGTTGGTCACTTGTTTTTGAGAACGTGTGGTTTTGTATCAATCCACTTGCCTCCTACCTCCTGCCTATACAGTTTACAGGCAATTTATATATTCGCCATCATTCTTCTGCTATCATACTATGACGGGCTTATATTACCTCAATGTTATTACATAGACAACTTTTATTCTTTATATTTACATGTGTTGTGATTTTTTATTGTAATTTATTGATCAATTATATTTCAACTTATCCAACGAGAAAAAAAAAGATAGCAGTTATACTAATGCAATGGATTAATATTTACCATGTTATTTGGTATTTTTGTGTCTTAAGTATAATATTAATTGTTGAATAGTCTAAACTTGCAGTCATAAAGTCTTACAAACTTGACTTTAAAAAAAAACAGAGAGAACACATTAATAGAATCATACACGGTAATAATATTACTTGTATTAATATATTCAGAATGAGTAGGGCCGTATTTTTTAAATTGTTTGAGATGTCAAAAAATATTTGGAAATTTTATCCATCAAAACACATGCTTGTTAATGAGCAAGTAGCAATGTTTTATATATTCTTGCACATTATGTAAAAAATAAAGTAATTACATATAATTTTAAAATGTCGGGTGAGACGATGAAAGAGAATATTTAATAACGTTGGGTTAGTCGCACTTATTACACCTGCAATGACTTATTTGCATAACCAACCATCTATCACTGATAACTGTACAGACGAGCGATGAAAGTGGTTTCCAATATGATAATCAACTCATATATTTATTATTATATCTACATGGTAAATATACTAGACAACTCATTCCATTTCGATGTATAATTGTAGAAATGTATAAGCGCTTTAAATGAAATATACATAAAAGTAAATGTTGCTACTATAGATAAATTTATATATCAAACTCATAATGTTAGAAGTATATACTCATGACATGCAATTTATATATGTGCTTCCAGGTTGGAAATGATCTACGGCAGATTCTAGAATTCTACGAGATGTACTAAATAAAAAGTATGGATTGAAAGTTTCAAACGGTATGATTTTAAATCATCAAATCAAGAATAATGTTTTCTTGGGATGTTATTGTACGTAATGATATATAATATTTTCATATAAGTACTTATTACTTAATTGATACAAAATTTATAACTTACAATATATTCCTTGCACCATTTAGAGGGTAGAAATATCATTTAAATGAATGGCATCAAGGCCACCAGCCAAAAAACGATCGAAAAATTTTTCAATATAAAACATTCCGCTACTCATAATATTATCGAAAGGTGTTTGGGACTGTTAAAAATGTGATGGAGGATTCTTAGAAGTCCATTATTTTATCTTGTCAAAATACAAAATCGAGTTATTGTTACTTGTTGTTTACTACACAATTTTATTAGAAATGAAATGGATTATGATCCCATTGAAAATGAATACAATGATATGTATCAGGAGAATTCAGTAGACAAATATGTCGATATGACAATACAACTTGATCATACTGATGGTTGGGGTAAGTTTAGGAACAATTTGATAAATACTATGTTTAACAGAAGGAAATATCATCGAATGCTATATGTGCCATGTATCGGAATTGTTTGGATTGAGAAATAAATAACATCTTTCAGTAAAATTTAATGTATTTATCTAAATATGATTTGTGGACCAAAATTTTCAAGTAATAAGTTGTGCGGCTTGACTGTCTAAGATGCCAGTAGATTTTAATCAACATCTCGGTTATCAAATTCTTTTGATCGCCCTTTTTTTTGGCTTTATGACCTCCATAATACGATGCGGGAAGGTGAGATATAATCAACCCGAAAATATTTTAAATTAATGATATAAAAAGACGGTGATTTTGTCCGGCGGCTTCTTGTCAAGGGGATATCATTGCTTTAAAATAAAAAATCAACTGGAAATCGAGATTACCAACTTTAGCGGGAACCAAAATAAAAGTGGGGAGCATTCACCTTGCAACAAGAGATTCCCATGTTACGACGCAGGGTGTGAGAGAAGCCCCTCCCTCTTGATGATTATTAAAATCTAATAGCTTCCATTTTATTATATTATTTAAAAAAATTATAAAATAATTTTTTAATACTAAAGTATCAAAAATACTCATTATCAAAAAAAAAAATCAATTAAATATAACTATTACTATATTTTTAAATTTTTTAGATAATATAACATAAGAGCTACTGAATGTTCGATACAATTAGCAGCACCCCTCCCCCGCAAAATCATCCGGACAAGCGCACGTATGCAACCTTCGTTAAGCATCAGAGAGATTCTGAGAAATGGGCCGTGGTAGGTACTGATGCACGGGTCATTGTCATTTTTGGTTAATCGAATTTAATTAATGATGTCATTAAAAATTTAAATTGAAAAGGTATGATTTTTTAATTTAAGTAATTATGTGATTGATGGCAGAAATTATGTATAACGTGTGCCTTTTTGCTGGGAAAGCAAATTCCAACAAGATGATCACTTTATAATTCAAAAGGATGAAAATAAAAGGAAAAAAAAATCAAAAAATGTCTAAAAGGAGAAAAAAATAATCTAATGCTTTACAATTGAAAGGGATAATCAACACCCGTGTAGTGAAAGGCATGTCTATCATGGTCTGTCATATATAAAGAAGTCATGTAAATTCTTTATCCGTTGATGGTAATTAAGTCATTTTGTTTTTAATTTATAGAATTAGATTCCGTGGAAGGAAGCCTAAAATGGAGTCAATAATTTTTTTTTTTTTTTTTGCACTCAACCAAGAATTTTTATTAAAAATAGCATTGCTAAGAATTTGCTAGATATAATGAATTGCAACCATAAGAATAAATATAAAAATATGATTGATCAACTTAAAAAATAATCGACTGATTGTGCAGTCCAAATAATTAATTGATCAATAGCATTGAATCTTGCATAGTGTATTAGATCAAGAATGCTTAAAAGAAATGACAATTAAAAAATAGGCTCTGACGAGATTTCTAAGACAATTTATGGAATATATAATGATTATAAATATGACAATTAAAGTGAGAAGTCACCCCATGCTAATGGCAAGGTTGATAAGATATAGCCATAATGGTAAATTAATAAAGAAAGAAATGATCGAAAAAATCTTAATGCTGTATCTATTAGAAAGAGTGAATCATATATTTATTTATTTATATTTGATTATCTTTGGATTTTTAAATAGCTAATCAAATTAGTTAAAAAGTAAATTTAAAATAAATGATACAATTGAAATAACCTAATATTATAATTTGAAATTTCAACTTATTTTAATAAACTTTTTTTTTTCTTTCCACGCAGCCCTATGTAGAGGGGTGGACGCAAAAGCAGGAAGCAGTTGATCTTAAAGTGGATTTTACGAAATAATATTTTTGTCCTTTTAAAATTTTTTTAAATAATATTATTTTATTAAAAAATTAAAAATAAAGTGACGGTATTATTTTAGGTAGCAGCATCACCTGGACAGATCTTAGCCATGCGATAGATAACAAATAGATAGTGCATGGCTAGCTTTCTTTCTGACCGACTGTCTCTTGTCCCCAGAGCTGCAGTCCATGGGAACCTCGGCAGCCTGTTCTCTGCCCTTGTCAGTCTATCTTGTTGTAGGCTGTCAATAATATTCCGAATGTTTTTTTTTTTTTTTTAATTTTTTTTTAAATTCTTCTTTCTAATTTTGTTTTTAGATTTTTTATTATACAAATTTCTAATTTTATAATATTATAATCTTATCTAATTAAAAGTACGTTATATAGATTTCATAAAAAGTATATATATAAGATGCTCATATTATCCTAGATAGTTATGCAAAAATAATATGAATGAGATTGACTCTAACATCTTTAAAAAAAAAGTCAGAATCTAATAACACAAAATAATAGAATGGAACAAATAAAACATGCTATCAAGCAAAAATCAAACTCTATTTGTAAAAAAAAATGGCCTTAATCAAAAATTAATTTACGAGGAGAAAGCTAGGTACTTGAAAGAATTATACAAGATGGAAAAATAAATGTGTAGTGGACACGGTAAAAAAAAAATGAGTCGATTGTAAATTATAAAGGACTCCTAGAGTAAATTACAATAGAAGAAAAAATAAATACAAAGTATATTTGATTTGTGGGAATAGAAATTATATTCTCACCTTATTCTCAATGAAATAAATATCCCTCCATTTGGTTATAATTTCTAGGTCATGTATTATGTTTGTTCGAATTTATATCCGATAAAGTTTTGTGCTGGTTTTGTTATCTTGGGTCCTGTGTCATATATAGACTGTTACGTCATAGTTGGATTTTTATGGTTTATAAAATATATTGTTATTAATTTTTATTTTTGAGCTACGTATATTATGTTCTTAGGTCGTGACAACAATTATTTTATTGTTGTTAAGAAATCAAGGCTGTGTTGTGGTTGTACTTAGAATTTTGTTACTGTACTGCGAGGCAGGGGAGTGTTACTTGGGAGGTTATGTTCAAAATGCAGAGGTTTCCACTGTCTATTTAGCCTATGAAAATTCTAACCAGAGTATTTCAATATGAGGTTCGTGAGATACTTCCCACTAGCTAACATTGTTGTAGTTCATTTTTGCATTTGGAAGGTTGTTGGTCACTTGTTTTTGAGAACGTGTGGTTTTGTATCAATCCACTTGCCTCCTACCTCCTGCCTATACAGTTTACAGGCAATTTATATATTCAGCATCATTCTTCTGTTATCATAGTACCGAGCTTATATTACCTCAATGTTATTACATAGACAACTCCTATTATTTATATTTACATGTGTTGTGATTTTTTATTGTAGTTCATTGATTAATTACACTTCAACTTATCCAACGAGAAAAAAAAAAAAAAAAGATAGCAGCTATACTAAATAATAGTCTAAACTTATACTAATGTAATGGATTAATATTTACCATACTATTTGTTGACTTTTGTGTCTTAAGTGTAATCTTAATTGTTGAATAGTCTAAACTTGCAGTCACAAAGTCTTACAAACTTGACTTTAAAAAAAAGAGAGAACACATTAATAGAATCATACACGGTAATGATATTACTTGTATTAATATATTCAGAATGAGTAGGGCAGTATTTTTTAAATTGTGTAAGATGTTGAAAAATATTTGGGAATTTTATCCATCAAAACACATGCTTGTTAATGAGCAAGTAGCAATGTTCTTATATATTCTTGCACATTATGTAAAAAATAAAGTGATTACATATAATTTTAAAAAGTCGGGTGAGACGATGAATAGAATATTTAATAATGTGTTAGTCGCAACAACACGTCTGCAAGTGCACTTATTTAGACGAGCGATGAAGTGGTTTCATATATTGATGATAATTTATTATTATATCAAACGGCGATGAAAGTGATTTTCGATATGATAATCAGCTCATATATTTATTATTATATCTACATGGTAAATGTACTAGACAACTCATTCCACTTCGATATATATTTGTAGAATTATATAGGCGCTTTAGATGGAATATACATAAAAATAAAAGTTGCTACTGTAGATAAATTTATATATCAAACTTGTAACAAAGATATAGTTATAAACGTGTTAGGAGATGTGGTGGGAGATCCTTAGAAGTCCATTATTTTATCTTGTCAAAACACAAAATCGAGTTATTGTTACTTGTTGTTTACTACACAATTTTATTAGAAATGAAATGGATTATGATCCCATTGAAAATGAATACAATAATATATATCAAGAGAATTCAGTAGACGAATATGTCATATGTTAATACAACTTAATCATACTGATGGTTAGGGTAAATTTAGGAACAATTTGGTAAATATTATGTTCAACAAAAGGAAATATCATTGAATGCTACATGTGCCATGTATCGGGATGAGTAGTGCCAATTATTAATATCATCTATGTGTACTTATTTGATATGTTCTTGTTAACTTATTTAAAACTCTATTTATATGTTATTTATATTTAGTTATTTGATATGTTATTGTAATCACTTGTTTATCATTACAACAGATAAACATAGTTAAATATGTTACAATCCAATAAGGATATGAAAAGAAGATGAAAACTTTATGAAGATGATACTCTCATTGCTAGTATGATTAAGTTGTATAATATAAGTACACACAATATGGACAATGAATTTAAGTCAGGTTATTTAAATGAGTTGGAAAAATTTTACATCAAAAATTGTCAAATTCGGGGTTGAAGGCAACGTCACATATTGCATCTAGAATTAAGACATTAAAAAGGAAATTGAGCATCATATATGATATGATAAAGGATACAAGCACTTCTGGATTTTGGTGGGATGATACACAAAAAATGGTTATTGAAGAATAGCGTGTATGAAATGTATACATATTCGTAAGTTTTGACTATTTATTCTATTAAATTTGCATACACATTTTGCTTTGGAAAATGCTCATTTTGTTTGCAATGCGTACAGAAAATTGTGTCATAAAAATGCCCATTGTGTTAAACTATTTTAAACAGCAATTTAAAGCAGCAGAAAATCGGGTATTTTGCTTTAAATGCCTCGGAAGATTGCTACTGTTCAAATTGCATCTTCAAAATAATGCACGGAATCCAATTGTGTTATTATGCAAATTTAACCTATTAATTGTTTAAACTGATGCTCGGAATTCAAAACTGCTCAGAGCAGTTTAAACTGCTTATTAGAATTCATTTAAACTGTTTATGCCAGCATATGCAGGCAACATATGCAAAATTGATATGTCAGCATACTGTTTATGCTGGCAAACTGCTTATCAAGCTGTTATATAAATTTAAACAACATATGCGGTGGACTATGTTGCCACCATACTGTTTATACTGCTTAGTAAGCAATATGCTGCCAGCATACTTTATTCTATTTAAATTAACAGTGTGCTGCCAGCAAATGTTGCATACTGCTTATTATGCAAAATGATATTCTATTTAAATTTATATCATATTTTATATAATATTCTGTTTAAATTTAAACCGATATTATTTTATTAATATAGAGTCATAGGGGAGCTATTGTTTAGAGAAAAAAATTATTTTCATATTTTAAAAATTTGTCAATGATTTATTGCAAAGACCGTATAACAGAGGTAAATGCATGGGTTACCGAGGGCATTCTTGTGGAACTTCAGAATAATGAAACGAATGACGAGTAATTAAGTGTGAATGATACTAAAGAAATAGGGATTGAAGACTTAATCGGAACTAATAATTCCTCTAATCAAAGTGCACCGCATTTGACAACTCCAGTTGCGTCGGGAACATCCTAGGGAAGGAAACATAAGGCTAGTATAGAAATAAAAATACTATCTAATTGTATTATCCAAACAGCCAATGTATTGAATATAAATATGAACAAGCTCGGTGAAATGTTGAGCAAAAACTTAAAAGCCAACACACATGAATAAAGAACGGCGCAATTATATACTGTATTATCTGAAATTCCTTCATTACCCACGAGTGAAAAGAACGCGGTGTATATAAAATGTATACGTGTCTGACACTTATGAGGAGCTTGTTTAATAATCCATTGGGATAAAGATTGAATTTTATCAAACAATTTATACTGTAAAATATGTGAAAATCTTAATCATTGTTGATATTTTTTATCAAATTTATTCAAACAAACTATTGTTAATATGTATATTTCACATTGTATTCTAAATTGTGCTCCAACATGAATATTTTATGTTGAAATTATTGTCCCAGATTTTGTTAGATTTTAAATTACTGAAATGTATATTTCATCACATACTGTGTTCCAGATTGTTGATGAAATATTGTTGAAATCTGTCGCAGCATATAGGTTACAGAACAGTTTTGTGTTCTAGATTTTATGTCATTTTATGCTGTTAAAATTGTGCTCCAGATTTTATATCATTTTATGTTGTTAAACTTGTGTTTCAGTTTGTTGTTCCAACATTAAAACTATGAAATACGAATTATATCAAATTATGTATTTATATATACATATACACACACATAATTATATATACTTAATTATATATTCAATTATATATATTATATCAAATATTTATTAAATATGTATTTTATATAATAAAAAATATTTTATACTAAATAATAATTCAAAATAATGTATATTATATATATAAGAAATATGTATATATACACGTGTGTGTATATTTGTATATAAGAAAAAAGAATATCTTTTTTATTAAATAAAGACAAAAATATCATTACGATAAAATTTTACATTATTTCTCATACTATTTTACAAATTAAATATTGAGATACTAATTCTCAACTTATTCTATTCCATCAACCAAATATTGGAATAATAATTTTAAATTCTATTCCCATTACATTCTATTTTCTATGAATAACTATTCTATTTTTATCTTATTTCATTCTAATAACCAAATATATCCCTAATGAGATCCGCTAAAAAGAACCAAAGGGCTAGTTATTTGCGACAATGGAATACATTTCATGTGATCAATAAACACAATGGATAGAAAGTTTTGATACCGTGTGAGAAAAAAATAGATAGTAATTGATTGTATTAAATTATACAAATACTTATAGAGTATTCAAATTGCATTATGTAAAAAAGTAACTGATGGGTCTGCCACCTGTGGGCCGACCAGGTGGCAGACCCGGGATCCAGGCTCATATTTGGAGAGAGGTCTGGACGTTGTAGCCTAAGAGAAGGCCCCCGCGGCCCAAGGTCTAAGATCGCACAACCACCCATCAAGACATGGACCAGTAGAGCCGTCCACCAAATGCAGCCCATAAGCGCATGTCCCAACATTGCCAACTCATCGGCTCTATCTCAACAAATACACCCACATGATCATAATTTGTCATGTCGGGTGTGCCATGGAGAAAGTCACATGATCATAGATTTCCTCAAGAAGGAAAGCCTAGCCGCCCGCACCCCAAAATTTCTTCTACAAATACTTCCTTTCTCCTACAAAAAAAAGGGGATGAAAAAAGAAATGAGGAGAATTGTAGAAGAGAACTCTCTCCAAGCTCTCAAAAATGGAAAATGATGGAGATAACAAAGGATATGCGATGATCAGTCTCAGACCTACTTCCCACCCGAAGCAAATCATTCTTCCTTACCAATTACCAATCTCGACCAACGATTGCGTAGGCATTGCGCCAACTCTGAACTCCTATACTACGTGGCTGGCAAAGACAACTCGTAGAGTAGGGCACAAAGAGCCTCCTCTATCCGCAGTCGGGAAAGGACTAGCAGACGACCTTTCTTCTCACCGTCAAGGTCTAGGAATCTTTTCCTCCTTCGGTTAGCCACCCCTCTGTGGGTGCACTCGACAGTCAGTCACTCCTTAGCTAGTGCGTCACACCTCTCTTCTTACTGGCTGCTCGCTCGAGAGTGTCATCGTTTCAAAATCACCCCTTAATCAGGCGCACTTATCGGAACCCAATCCTCCATCTCTCTGAACTGCTTTCTGACCCAACACACTCAACAGAAGCTCAATCCTCCATCTTTCTAAGTTGCCCATCAATCGGGTACACTTACCAAAATCCACTCCTCCATCTCTCAAAACTATCCCTAGCTGAACGTACTCAGCAGGAGCTCAGTTTTTCATCTCTCTAAATTGCCCCTCAGTCAGGCACACTTGTCAGAGTCTGATCCTCCAACTCTCAAAACCTCCCACTAGCCGGAAGCACATAGTAGATGTTCAGTTTTCCATCTTTTTAAGCCGCCCTTAGTAAAACTCAATCCTCCATCTCTCAATCACTTTCAATCTGCACTCCCAATCCTCCATCTCTCAAAATCGCCCCCGCTCTTAGTTCAATCCTCTATCGCGCAAATAACCCCTCGGTTAGGTGTATTTTCCAAAACCCAATTCTCCGTCTCCTCCATCTCTCTCAATCACTCTTTTCGAGCACATTTTATAAGAGGTCAATTCTCCATCTTTTTAAAGTCCAATCCTCCACCTCTCAAAACCGCCCCCTAATTGGGCATACTCAATAAGAGCTCAATCCTCTATCTCTCTAAATAACCCCTCGAGTTCAATTCTTGTCTTTTAAAGTCACGCCTAACCCGAACACACTCAACAAGAGCTCGGTCTCCATCTCTTAAAAGCCCGCTCTTGGTCAAAGCCAATTTTCTATCTCTCAAAACAAGAGCTCAACCCTCTATCACTCTTAGCCGCCCCCTGACCAAGCACACTCAATAAGAATTCACGTGTTTCTTTCATATCCTTGTATATTTTCATCCGTTAAGAAATATTTTATTAGTTATCGAAAGAAATATCGACGAAGGATTCGGACCTCCTATTTGCGTTATAATATAAAGGCCTCGGAGTTTCTGCTGGATCTGCTTTAATTCTATCCACTGTGAAAGATTAATGGCTCCCTAATCTGTATAATAATTTGGATCCTATGACACATCAGTAACTATATAGTTAGAAAAATTAATGTACATGGAAACAAATGATTGAACAAATATTGACAGTATTATGTTAATTATGTCACCCTAAGTTTTCCTCACTACCCTCAAAGTTAAGATGACCTTCAAGTTAGGAGGAAATAAATTGGTGTTACACCTCAAGGGCCACGTGTGACTTTGGCTGAGAATTACTCCCCTTATAAGTGGCTTTCTTACATTTCAAACTCCTCTTTGAGGTCAAAACTTATGGGTGAAGGAGCCCTTTCCGATAAAGTCCCCAAATTTGTCCTAAAGGGAATTCAGCATCCTTAACATGTATTGAAGTTAAGGGATCATGGCTCCAATATCTAGTGTGGCTAGTGAGTGAGCGCTTCCTTAGATGCTAAGGAGGAAACTTCCTTCGACAGTTGGCTCGACTATGCATGTGCTATGGTATTCACCATTATGATTGGTTTGTTAAAGATCTTCGGTTTGTAGATCTTTGTTAGTGTAATTTTTTTAAGTATAAATAAGTTACTTAACTTGCTTCTCACAGACAACACCGATGATTCTTATTTAGAATTTGGATTTGATTAAAAGAAATTCAGATCTACTTCTCGAACTATTCAATTCAAATTCTGCATATCACAACTACAAAAAAGAATATCGAAGGTGGTGGAACTTGCTTTCTAAGATATCCTATGACATTTAAATTGGTATGATTTTCTAAAACACGAGTATATGAGAGAGACTAAGGAGATAGAGAGGATAAAAATAGAGGGTTTGGCTACATATAATCTTAGAAGAACAAGTGGAGTATAGAGCTAGGCTTTGTGTTCCTTTATTTTTGGATTTAGTCCCTTTTTTTCAAGGAAAAAGCCATATATTTATAATTACAATGCTAGTTGTTAATAGTTTTCAAAAGAGAAATAATCAAGTATGATATAAATGGTTAAACTAGTTAAAACTAATTAGTTTAATTTTTATTATGCATATTCTAATTGCTGGATTATTTAGAGGTTGTTGACACATATAGACTAAATTGACAATAAGCAGTTGATATTTGACAATCCAAAGATCATAATTTAGGCTAACTACAGAGTCAATGAATTAGTTGGATATCAAATATGTCATCATTTGAGCATCAAACTTAGATCCCCTGGCCGCTTATTGGATATAAACTTGTCCTAGGTAGAGTTGGGCATAATTATACTAGGTAGAGTTGGACATAATCAAACATCGTATTATCTATGTTTAGGCCTAATGAGCCAGACTCCGTTGGCTCAGTTTTTACTATAATGATAAAATATCTGTTTTTGTACCCAATAATTTATAATTTATATATTATTATTATTTCAAAACATAATTATTAATAATAATAAATAATTTTTCTAGTTCTAGTAATGAAGAGATTTTTTTAAAAAATATATTTTGATATTTTCATAGAGGCTACGTAATTACTAATAGTGATTCTGAATACCAAAATAGCAACCTATCTTAGATATCACAATTCCTTCTAGTTTGGTAAATCCTTCTAGGAAATATTCTATTAGTACATAATAATTTTTTAAATTAAATTGATTAACGATTAAGAACAAGTCATATATAAAAAATATTTAAAAGATTATACTTGTAAAAGTTTTAAAATATATATATACCTAAAGCGATACATAAAAAATATAAAAGGTAATAATTATCAACAAATAAAATTGAACTAATATTTTTAGATAACTTAAGGTTAAAAATTCTTTAATAAGATTAGAAGTTAAATTAGAATGAATTGATGAAATATATCATTCACTTGAAAAATCATTTTCTTATAAATAGTCTATAAGTTTGAAAGATATGTGTAAAGGTACTTATAATCTGTATGTGTAAAAATATCTAGACATGCTATTTGAAGTAATACTACCCATCATTATTTACAATTTAATAAGAATTATTTTCAAAACTAATATAAATAAAATCTCATATTTATTAATATATGGTTATTATATAATAATTTACCTTGTATTTATATTACCACACATTAAATTTTTAAAAAATTAAAAATTACTAAAAAATTTATTCATTTAGTATCCATACTATAATTTTCTAAACAACTAATACAATTATAAATGTATATAAAATATTAAAAAACTATTTTCTCCATTATTTTTAATATTATTTTAAATAATAATACTACAATTTTTTATTTAAATCATAATTATTGTTAATTTTAAATGTTTAATCATTTCATATAAAATGTGCATACCATATTATTAATATTTGTATTGAAAATATTTTATAATTTAATTTTTCTTTATGTGAAAAGATTTAAAAATTTTATTATTTTATTAAAATATCTTTTTTTAAAGCATCAGTTTAAGATGTTATATAAACAAAATATAGATAATTATAAGAAAATAAAAATCAATTGTGCAATACAATAGAACTTTACTCACCTGATGTTAGACACTATATTATCTTTTTTGTTTAATTTTAACCATTTTTTTATAATAAAAATAGTCCATCGATAGAGGCAATTGGAGATGCCAATTAGAAGATGATTTAATTAATCAAACACTTTTTAAAATTCGTTATTTTACAACTAACGAATTTATATGAATATTACACAACACAAAATCTACTATTAAACCAATTATTTATTAATTAATAAATTTATATTTTATTGTGATGATTATGATTTTTGTTACATAATAATAGTAATGGTGGTAAACATAAAATTTATAAAAATAATTTGAAATAAATATTTAAATGTGTGAAAAATAACATACGTAAATCTATTTTGTAAGAATAATTTGTGAAACATTAGATAATTTTTCTAATACTAAATTGTCTTACTATAATTATGAACCCTCATATGAATTTATATGAAATATATATCTATCTTGAAAAATTTTATAACAATATAAGAATAACGGATAAAATAAAAATAATAAATGTATGAGTTTATCATAATTTGCATGTAATATGTATATATTATATGCATCTTATTCAATATCTATTCCTTCTAGTCTAGCCATAGAGGTGGTTTGGAACGTCTTACTAGACAAGATTTGCTTTATCTAATACAAACTTGACATAGATTATAGCTAGTTTATGAAAATATAACAATTGAACTTTTTACTGTTTGTAGTCTCACTACATTTTCAACTTCACAAATAATTGATTTATGTTTAAAATTTTAGCCCGATGAAAAACTAACAGGTACACACTTTCTATACTTGCATCAAATGACAAAGGATCTCTTAACCCACCAACTAGTACAACGTCATTTGAATCAGTCTTTAGTGTCAAGGTCGACTAGTTTACAAAAAAGAAATGAGATGACATTAAAAATAATAGAAATATATATCTTATTTGAGAATTTGTTAGATATAAAAGATTGTATAACATAAGTATAAATTGCGGATGTGGAATCAGCAACTGATTTTTAAATTGATGAATTATTAAAATCGATTCTAATTTATTTTTATAGGTATGTAAATAAATAAAGTATTTGTATTTAAGAATGAGAAAAGTAAAATGAGAAATAAAATATATTGCAGATGTAATCATAAAAATTAGAGTTTTATCTGGCATTTATGCCCTCTTAAAAAGTTATAAAAATTAATATATAGCAATATGTTAAAAATTATTATACGGTAAAAATATTATACCATTTTATAATTTTAAATAATAGTTAAGAAATATATAATTATTATACATTTTAACATTTATTTAGTTCAATATTATCTTTTTAATATAATTGATTTTTTTTTTTAACATTCAAAGACATTATGTAGCTTTCCCCAAACACCACCTCATCAACGAACGGATCTTTCCTGTCATCTTTTAGAAACACAAACAAAAACAGACCACTCGTTAGGCTAACTTATCTGCCATTCTGAAGGCAGCTGTTTTGAATATTGAAGCCTAATTAGACCACTTCTTTTTTGTCTACTTCTCCTCCCTTCCCTTCTCTAGTCTCCCTTCTTTTTCTTCTTCTATCTCTCTGCCTCGCATTCGTCTCGGCCACTGATTGTAGACTTCCCATGGAACACGATGTTTGGTATCGGATTCAAGCCCTTAGTCCTTCGTTCTCGTGCCAAACACTCATGGAAGGATGGAAGCATCGCATCAATGGAAATCTAAACCAGGCCAAATCATATGATTCCAAAAGGCTTAAATATAGAAAGTCGAATAGATTTGAATATCGTGTCAAATGCTTACAAATCTAGAAAGGCTAAACATTTCAATAGGTGAGCTATAATGCATGTTAAAATTTTAAAATTCAGATTATGCCAAATTTGATAACTAAGGATAAAAGAAACCAGCTTTGGAAACGGATTACACGTACCCTAAGTAAGGTTAGGCCAAAACACTAGTATTTAAACTCGTAGGTGACTTGTCTACAAATTACTCTCTATAGATAGGATCAAACACGACTTTGTTTGCTATCCATAAATAATAGATGTAGTCCTTAAGTGTGTTTAATATACTCAGATATCTGAATGTATAGTTTTATCAGTTTTTTTTAAAATGATTCTCCTCAAAACAACAAATATTTGATTCTATAACAAATATCTTAAATTTTTTTACTCTATTAAAAAAGTATAAATATAAAATTTTTTACCTTATAAAAAATTATAAACTCATATCAAATATTAAAATAGAGTCTGTCCAAATACTAACATGGACTATTAAAATGTAAGGTTCAATACATAATATTTCTTGATTTTTTTCATAAATATTTTTCCTATATAAATATAATATTTTAAAATATTTGCTTATTCTATAAAAAATGAATAAAATTTTAAACCTTCAGTGAACCAAATAATATATTAAAATATTTAGTAAAAAAATGCATACAATAATATTTAAATAGGAAAGTAAAAAAGCAGCATACATGTATACTAAGATAAAAAAAATATAAATAAAAATTAAAAATTTTAAAAAAGTTTAAGGAACATGCCTAAAAATATTTATATTTAATCTTTGACTTAATAAATATAACTTCAAATAGTTTTGAAATCTTTTTCTTTCTCTTTCCCTTTCTTCTTCCTCCTCCTCCTCATCGTATCTTTCTCTCTTCTCTCATTTTTTCCCACATAAAAAAAATTAAAAATTAGTGTGAAAAGCCTTGAGTATCCAAATCAATGTATGAGCATCAATTAGACACAACGGGCGCTAGTCAAGACCACAAGTACACACAAGTGCTATATTATGTGTGAATCATGCATGGATTAGACAATAACATTCTGCCTCAAATGCTTATGAGCACCTGATAGACACTCATCAAGCATACTTTATTGCACCAAATATACAATGACAGTCAAACAGGTACCAATTAGGAATTGGCGTGATTTTTCTCAATCTGATTTTTTCTTTAAATTTTTCTTATACGATTATTTTATTAATAAACCTAATACATATAATAATAACTTTATAATTTATGAATAAAATATCATGTAATTTATACCTACTTGATTCATGCTTCGTTTTTAACTTTCTAAGTGATCTTAAGAAAGATTTTAGACTCGGAGTCTAATTGTTGGATCCAAATACCTTTGGTAGGTTGATTTGAACTACCAGAAATTCGAGAGCAATAAATTGAGACTACTGGCAAACGTACCAAACAACCTTAAATATTTTTTAGCACACATCTCTTCCATTAATCACTCTGTAGATGTGGCAAGTATTCCTCCTTGTTTTACAAGACAGCTTGCTGCAATTCCTGAATATCTTTAAGATATTATCTTAACCTCCTCCTCGATTCTTATGACCATCATATTCCTCTAATTTTTAAGTGCAAATCAATAAATATCAAACCTATAGATAACAAAAGAACCGTTTATTGATGGGGGCCTACACTACATTATTTTTGACATTTTCAAGATAAAGGTGCTTTTTTAATGATAGTGATACGACGATGAGGTTGTCAAATAAAACCAAGAAACAAATTCCATCAACATAACACGTATCATCTTTTTGCCTTGTGGAGGAAACCCATTTGTGTTTATTTAGCAAAATGAAACACGGAGAGTCTATCAACTCCCACTAACATAATATCCGCTAATTCTCGTCTATTTGAAGTCTACCTGCTCACAAACCAAAGCGAAAAACAGAGCACAGCATAGCTGGAAACAAATCCCCAGCGGGCCGAGTCATTGCTTGAATAACTACCTTAGTAAATATATAGATATATATTTGACATTTTGAAGTCTTCTCCAATAATATTTTAGACATATATTTTGCCTTTCCTAACCCCTCATAGAGGCTAGATCCCCCAAAAGAAGCGGAAGAAACAAGGCGCCCCTGCTCCCATGTATTCAGGGCACCCGGTTTTCTCTTCTACTATCTCCTCTATCCTCTCACCCCTCTGACTTCGTGGCATCCATGAATATCAGCTGTCTCCTGAATCCCCTAATGAATTCCGCTACCCTCCCTCGCTCCTGATGAAACCTGCTCTTGTCATTATTGATTAAGATTCAGTAAACGTGGGGCCTCTGGCGAAAGGTTAGGGATCTCGGAGCATTGTTCTTCCTCTGTTTTTTTTTTTTTTTTAGTGGCCGGATCGGCCTTGTCGTGTTCTTAGGTGGTTTTGAGGCTTTGTGATCATGGATAAGAAGGTACTTATGGGGAAATACGAGATGGGGCGGCTCATAGGACAAGGCAACTTTGGGCGGGTGTACTATGGGAAGCATATAGTAACGGACGAAAGTGTGGCCATCAAAAAGATGTATAAAGATCAGGTAAAGAAGGCAGGCATGATGGAACAGATCAAGCGGGAGATATCAGTCATGCGCCTGGTGAGGCACCCGAATATTGTGCGGATTGTGGAAGTCATGGCCACCAAGACCAAGATCTACCTAGTCATGGAGTACCTAAAGGGCGGCGAGCTCTTTACCCTTGTGGAGAAGGGAAAACTCCATGAATCTTTGGCAAGAAAATACTTCCAACAACTAATTAGCGCTGTCGACTATTGCCATAGTCGTGGGGTTTGCCACCGGGATCTTAAGCTACAGAACCTGCTATTAGATGAGAATGGAGATTTGAAAGTTGCAGATTTTGGGCTATCGGCATTCCCAGGGCAGGCGCATAATGAAGGCCTACTATATACCCTCTGTGGTGCCCCTGCCTATGTTGCCCCAGAAATCTTGAAGAGGAAAATGTATGATGGTGCCAAAGCTGATATTTGGTCATGTGGGGTCATTCTGTATGCCCTACTTTCTGGGCACTTGCCATTTCAGGATAAAAATCTCATGAAAATGTATGGGAAAATTCTCTCTGGAAAATTCGATTTTCCTCCCGGATTCCCTTACGAGGCCAAAAGATTGCTGTCGAGAATTTTGGTCGTGAATCCAGAAAAGAGAATCACTGTCCCTGCGATTAAACGAGTCCCTTGGTTTACTGTAGGCTTTACTCAACCGAAAGCCTTCATGGTGGATGAAAAGATAGAAAACGAGGCGACTGCCGTGCCTAATCTATCGCCTTCTTCCCCGGTTTTCTTTAACGCGTTTGAGTTTATTTCTTCGATGTCTTTGGGGTTTGATTTATCCAATTTATTCGAAAGTAAGAGGAAGGCGGGTTCAGTGTTTACGTCCAAATGTTCTGCCAATGCCATAATAGCAAAAATGGAGGCCATGGCCAAGGGATTGAAGTATGAGGTGGCGAAGATCAAGAATTTCAAGGTGAAATTATTAGGGCCATCAGAGGGCCAGAAAGGGAGATTGTCGGTGACTGTGGAGGTGTTCAAGGTGGCGCCGGAGGTGGCCGTCGTTGAGCTCTCAAAGTCAGCCGGCGACACGCTTGAGTATGTCAAATTCTGTGAGGAGGAGGCCAGGCCTGCATTGAAAGATATCGTTTGGGCATGGCAAGGTGATTGTCTCACCAATAATCATCATACATTTACTGGCAATAATGGTAAAGTAATTCCTAACGGATTCCCTAATCGCACTTAGGGATTTCAATTCATCACTTTTTTTTTTTTCTTTGTAATTTTGTTACTCTTTTTTGTGCAAAATAGCTTTCAATTTGACCAATAAACAAAAGAAGAATTGTCGTGTGAATTTGTTTAAAAACTAGTGTCATCTAACAGAATCAGTATTTTAGGTTATAATTATAATGATCATGTATTTGATTCTAATTAATTTCATTTTCCTGGCTTTAGACCAGCTTAGAGAAGCTTTAATGTTGTTACATTTTCGATATATTTAACCAAGAAACTTATTTTTTAATGATATAGGAATCAAATTTTGCCCATCTTATTATTTAAAGTAAAGGTTTTTGGTTGTCATAATTATGTTTATAGTTGGCACAGTGATATCTATGATAGCAAAAATCCAACCCGACAAAAGCCAATCAATTAGCTTTAATATTGTCCCACATCGCCTAAAATCAGGCCGATCCAACCCATTGATATAAGAGTCCCATAAATAACAAATTTATAAAGATAATGAATAAGTCAAATTATTGTCCCAAATCAAAAAAGAATCGGGATGAATGACCAAATTACCAAGCAGCTGAATGACCAAACTATTGAGCATATAAAAGACCGAATTTCAAAATAGAGAGAAGGTCAATTAAACCATATGATTAATCATATCAAACGGTTAACTAAAGTAAATGATTATCTTAACTAACAAGTTAAATTAAGCACCTGATATACCTAACGAATATAAATTAAATTTATAGCATATTAAATAGCTAAATTATTCAATTTCTAATAATAGTAACCGTTCAAATTATAATTAATTATTTCTCTTCAAGGAACCATCACTAACTGATAAAAAGGCTATAAATATGCCCATTTATCTTGAAAATGGGAAGGACAATCTGAAAAATAAGTACAAAACTCTAATCCTCTCATCACTCAAAACTTTAAAAATTATGAGCCAAATCCTTCACTTTTTACTCTTTCATATGCTCATTTTCTTACTACTTTTTTATTTTTTTAAAAAAATTATTAATTTGAGTATTAAAAAATATACCTGAAAATGAGTTTTATATCTTTTAATTTTTTATTTAATGTTATAGTGTGTAAGATTAGTATAACAAGATTCAATTGTCTAACTCAACCTAATTCAAATTACCATCCAAATTCGAGGTATACATTATTGGCATCCCTTGTAGGAATGTAATTAAGCCGCTTGTTCTCATGACATACTTGAAGAGTACATGGACAATCAAGCTAATATAATAATACATAAGAGTACATCGAGGATGTCCATGGACAATCAAGTTGAAAACTTGAAAACTTTTTTTCCTATCTCACGGTCCAAGGACAATTTTTTTTCTAATTAAGATCACACATATTTGAAAACTTTTTTTCTTCAACAATTTTAAAAAATAGTGAACATAAAAGTATATGAACAGTCAAGCTAACTGTCCAAAGATGTCCCATCTCATGATATCATCCCAAAAAAGGCAATCATGAGAGTTTTTACTCACTTGCCAATCCAGAGATTGAAATTTCAGCTATCCAAATATAAGATATGTTGAAAATACTAAAATCCTTATGGAACAAAGTTGAAGATCAAACTCACTGGGTAGAAGTCCTCCAACCACAAGCATCAACCTTGACAAAAAAGGTTACAAGGAAAAAAATCATTTCAAAAGGGTGTCACCATCTGTCAAAGGTTCCAATTCTTCGAAAGCACCAAGTTGCATTATTTCTTTTTGGCTCAAAGAACGTTTAAACTTCAAGACCAAGAAAAAAATTCAACAGTGACGAAATACTTGGTACGCCCAAGATTTTGGATGCCACTCAATCCAAGTGAAGGGTCATCCAATAACATACCTTAATCCTTCCCAGCAAAATAGATGCCAAATGTATCTAATAAATTGAGAATATTTCTCAATAAAAAAAATAAGAATTGCCTCTACAACTAAAGTAGATGAAAGATAAAAAGAATTTAATAGCAAATTTTCTAGGAAAACACTAATGAGTTGACAATTGAATTAGATCATACACTATTCATCTCAAACATAGAGAGGTATTGACTCCCCCACAAATTAAAATGCCGATAGTAGAGTATATGACGAGAATACTGATCCAATGGATCATTTATATCACTTCTCAACATTGTTTGGCTTCCAAAATTTAGAGGTTGTCGCAATTTCCCCTTAGTTTTAAAAGGAGATGAAAGAAATGTATTCTACAAGTTAAAAACAAATTCAATTCAAAAGTTTTAAAAATCAGCTAATTAGTTCTTGTCTCACTTTGCCTTCAATTGAAAAGATAAAAAGAAACACTAGCACCTTTTCAGGATTTGATAGGGCTCCTAAAGAAAGCCTAAAGTGTTTTCCGACCAAACTTGATGCCAAAGTTAGAGGTATATCTAAGCTCATCAGTAAAATAAAACTGAAGGCCATCATGGTTGCTATTTAACTGGGTGACTTTTTAAAATATTTAGTTTAATAGGACCCCATGATATTTTTGGAAATTATCACCTGATCCTATATTGTGATAGAAAAATCTAATGGAGCCAAGTGGCCGGAGCACTCGAATTATAAGTATCAACCCGGGTCAAATGGTGATGGAAAGAGAAGAAACAGTGACAATTTATCAACTCAAGATCATCAAAAGTAAGAGGTAGAGAATACAAACCGCTAAACCTCACACCAATAAATGACACCTGCCACGAACGTTCGATACAAATTTAAAATTAAAAATTTATGAAGTGACCCAAATTGTCAAAAACCTAGAATGAGATAATCAGTCTAAATATCATTCTACTATCTATCTCTGAGACACAATACCAAAGATTGTCGAACACTTCAAAAAAAATTAAAACCCTGATACAAAATAGGTACCTTAAAAAGTATCTGCAAAGTCATAAGCCCACCTCAAGTAAAGATAAAGATGACAAGTAGCAGACTGAGCAACCACGAGCAGGAGTCGTTAATAAAGTGTCAACCAGACATGCTGGCAAACAAGCCCCAAATCATCAAGAGAAAGCTTCCACTCGTGAAAGACAGATTTTAGGGATGGAAAGAGATGTCATTAATTTTAATAACGACAATATAATAAATGTAGTCTCTCCTCATTCTAATCCTCTTATTATATCTATACTCATTTCAGATGAAATTCAGAACTACAAATTAAAACGAGTCTTTATCAAAATTAAAAGTTTCAAAACTGTTGTTTATTTTAATATAATTATTAAATTAGGGCTAAAAAGTAATTAAATAAAACCATTGGACAGATTGCTATATAGATTTGATAACAAATCGGTCCAACTAAAACAAATTGTACATTTAGAGATTATGATAGGAATATATCAAAAAATAACTTCTCAATTGTTAACTTTTTTTTCTTATGGATCTTTCCTTAGTTTACAATGTAATACTAGATAGACCATATTTAACAATATTTAGAATGGTCAACTCCATCCCTAATCTTAAAATGGAGTTTCCGACTAAATATGGAATTAGAAAAGTTAAGATAAAGCAAGCAATGAGAATGAATTGCTATTTAAGGCAAATCAATGGTCCAATTCCTCCATAACCAGTAGACAAATTTGACATTTAGGATGGCCCTATCTTCAACAAGCTCACCCTGAAGAGTCAACCTTTCAAATTTATCTAAATCTGGTGGACACAAATAAATATATGCAGATCAGTTCTTCAATAGCCAAGAATCAAAAGCAAGAATTAATATAATTTTTACAAAGCAATACAAACATTTTTGCTTGGACTCTAATAGACATGCTAGGTATTCCAATGAAAATGATGGTTTCACAAATTGAGCTTTATACTCAAAGACAAATCTATCAAACAAAAAAGATAGAACTACTCCATTGAAAAACTCATAGACATCACTGAAAATGTCAAGAAATTAACCTATATTGGATTCATCAGAGAAGTAAGTTATCTGCATTGGTTATTTAACATTATACTCATAAAAAAGTAATGGAAAATGGATGATATCTATTCACATATATGAACAAAGTATGTCCAAAAGATTATTTTTTACTTTCAAGGATTGATCAACTAGTAAATTCAATATCCGGATACTATCTATTAAGTTTTATGAATGTTTATTCCAAATACAATCAGATCTACATGAATCTAAAAGATAAGAAGATGACCTCTTTTATGACTGATTAGAGACATATTGCTACAAAGTGATACTATTTGACTTGAATAATACTGGTACAATTTATCAAAGGCTGGTAAAAAAATATTCAAACAACATATCAAAAAAAAATATGAAAGTGTGCATTGAAGGCATGCTTGCCCAATGTATACTTGCCAACGATCATATTGACAATTTTGTCGAGACATTTGAAGTACTTAAAACATATCTAATGAAATTAAAAATACGCTTTTGGAGTAACTTCTAATAAATTTTTTGGTTTTATAGTCTCACAATATGAAATAGAAATAAATTTGGAGAAGATTTAAGTGATAATGGATATAGGATTAACTTAGACTATTAAAGAGAAACAAAGGTTAACCAAACAACTTGTCGCTGTATCCTTATTTATTGCAAAGTCAATTGAAAAATATTTACCATTATTCAAGGCATTAAGAAAAGTAAAGACAAACAATTTTTAATAGACAAATGAGTGCAATAAGTTTTTAAAGAGTTAAAAGAATATCTGGTGCATCCACTTTTGTTAACTTATCATAATGAGGTTGGAATTATACCTCTACCTAGCCATTTTAAAAACAATTTTGATTATTATTTTAGTCAAGAAATAAGTAGGAATTCATCAGCTAGTATATTATATTAGTAAGATCCTAATATATTTATAGACTTGATATGCACAACCAAAAAAGGCTTCTGTAGCCTTAGTGTTTGCTATAGGAAAACTCCTACAATATTTTCAAGCCCATAAAATTGTGAATAGATCAACTATTAAAATGGATCTTGTAGAAACTAGAAGTATCCAGACACTTAATTAAATAGTCAATCAAGTTTGAAAATTTTGGTATATTTTCAGGCCAAACCATCCATAAAGAATTAAACTCTCTCAAATTTTATTATTGAAAAAATGACCCCAATCATGAAAGAAATAACTAAACACATGGGGGCTTCACCAAGATTATTGTGAGATCTCGATCCTAAATCATGATAATTATGGAGTAATTATGTTGATAATAATCATAAACGGGCTTAAAAATAAGAAAAAATGGATACCGAAACAAAAAAGAAGCAAAATGGGCGAAATGGGCTCATTGCCCGAAGGCCGCTCGAGCGCCCACCTCGAGCTCAAATTTGCGAAAGTGGCGCTCGAGGCTCTCCCTAGGCGAGGCGGGAGCGAGGTGCTTGTGATTGAGGGCACTCAAAGTGTAACGTCCCCGATCACCCACTTGTGAATATTGTCCGTTTTGCCACACAGGCGCACGATTTTGTTCTTGACAGACGACCTCCACTACCCCAAAAATGCATCCATAAGGGAGAAATATCCACGCCTTTTTAAGGCACACTTTGTTCCCCTCCCCATCCGATATGGGACATTACAGTCCACCCTCATTGGGAGCCCAGCGTCCGTGCTAGCACACCGAATTGGGCCCCGTCTCTGATACTATTTGTAACATCTCCGGGCACTCGCTTGTAAATATTATCCGTTTTAAAACACAGGTGTACCTTATAAGGGTGTAGATACCTCTCTCTTGTATACGCGTTTTAGGGGCGGTGGAGGTCATCTACAAGGAATAAAACCGTGTGCCTGTGTGACAAAGTGGACAATATTCATAAGTAGGTGCTCGGGGATGTTACAAATGGTATCAGAGACAGGGCCCGGTTCGATATGCCAGCACGAACGTTGGGCTCCCAAGGGGGGTAGACTGTGATATCCACATTAGATAGGGAGGAAAACGAAGCGTGCCTTATAAAGGTGTGGATACATCTCCCTTGTAGGCGCGTTTTGGGGGCCGTGGGCCTATCAGGAATCAAAACCGTACGGGTTGGGCCAAAAGCGGACAATATCTACAAATGGGTGCCTGGGGACGTTACACGAAGGCCACTCAAGCGCGTGCCTAGGCGTGGTTTTGCGCATTCAACGCTTGAAGAGCGCTCGACTAGCACTAGAGCGCCAGTCACGAATTTGGCACGTGTTCCCCTTTTCTTTTGTTTTGAAAGGGTGGTATTTGGGGTGTAGGAAGGGAGAGAAAAACCAGAGGCACGGCCAGCACAAAAAGGAAGAGGGAGGAGGGAAAGAAAAGATAAGAAAAGGAGAGAAATCATCAGTTTCGATTTGATCCGAATAAAAATAACGGTAGATCGAGCTCAAATAAGTGTATTTCAAACGTTATTTATTATTTTTACAGCTTTTCAGTACCTCTAAAATTATATTTATACTCTAAATTCATGTTTCTCCATATTTAGTATAAATAATGCATATTTTTCCTAATTAATCGGATAAATTTCATGTTTACTTATGTATACTGCAATATATAACTTTAATTTCATGTATGTGCATGTATTTGACATCCGTTTTATATTCGAAAGTTTCATTGAAACCCTAGGAACGAAAATTTAAGAATTTGTGTTCAAAATCCATGAATTTTAACATGTAAAGTTTGATTTGTAAAGGGATATTGTCCATGCTTTGATTTGTAATTGAAAAATTTACAAAAAATTATACTGTTATGTTTCTATAAATTTCTGAAACAAATCTGAAGGATTATCTATGTAATTCTGACCGATTTTCTAATATACGATAAGTCATAAGCTAAGAAATAAGAAGAAAAATGTTTTCGATTTTGTTTACCAAGACCTAGGATTGATATACAGTCAGATATGATTCTCTGACATGCCTTAAAACGTTATAGTGGTAATTGAGGGTAATTCTATCCATAGAGTTATGTATGGTCCGCCCTTCCTCAGGGCGTTAACTTAGAGGATAGAATCAGTTTCAGGCCTACCTTCGGGAGGCATTTCAGTATATATACAATCCCACGAGAAGGGATAATCCCGCTAGAAAGGATATTTCAGTTCAATTTATGCCTTGAATTGTGTTGAGTGAATATAATCTATCCTATTTATTCGACCCCTTGACTAATAGAGTCTACTGGTTTGGTTCTATTAAAAGTAAAGTTCAGTTTTCAAGAATAAGGAATGTGTTTCTGATTTATGATTTCATATGCAAGTATATAACTAATCTACATTGCTTTCATATTTTCCATGTACATTTTACTCTTCAGCAATTATCAGGAACCTAGCTTTACTGTACCCATGATGAGGAATAAAGTTAAGTTTAAAGAACAATTGAAAATGAAACTGATTTATGAATTTCAGCACTTATATATCAATTTATATTCAGTTAATATTTCTATGACCCTTGCCTTTTTGCATTCATATTTGTTTGCTATGATATTTGACATATTGCACTGTGTTCTGTATGAAAGATTTTTACTTGCATGTTTTGATACCTTATTGGATTTCAACTCATTGTTTTATTTTCCTTCCCTCCAGATAAGTTATAGAGAAGACACCAGACGAACAGGAGTAGTTAGAGCTTAGTAAAGAGTTGGATGGAGTCTTGAAATCCTTAAAGACTTGAGATATTAATTATGTTAATATAAATGTAAAATTTAATAGATAAAGCTTGTATGATTCATAGTTATGCCATGTCGTATATTGTGCTGTAAATGAGTTTGTGCTTCCGCAGGATTATTTGTGAAAATAGTTGCTTCCGCTATTCTAATATTTGGATATATACAAGTCCTAGACGATATCTCTCATATGAATTTTGATGTAGTTGATAGGATTGATAACATTAAATCCATGGATAAATATGGAATTTTGTGATCCTGTGATGATGTTATGAATGTATGTGGAAGATTTATGTATTTGTGTGTTTGTCCAGATGATGGATATACAGTTTGTCTGTATTGAATTTTTGTCCAACTTTAGGAAAAACTCTGCTGAAATTTTTACAAAATTCAGTATTTAAATTATTGAATATTTATCTTGTATGTGTTTGACGGAGGTCCTTGATGGGATAGGATCCGTTCCGTCACAATTATCATCGCCTATGTGGCACTAAATGTTGATGAAGCATATTCTCAAACAAATAGTGAAGTTAGAATAATATTAATTTCACCCAAAGGGATTAATATTGAATACTCGATCACATTTGGTTTACAGCCACCAACACTATGGCAAAATATAAAGTTTTGCTGGTCAGGTTAAAGCTTGCCAAAGAATCTTCCATCTATAACGATTCCGAGTTCATAGTCAATCAATTATTAGTTAACTTTAAAGCAATCAATCAAGATCTAACTAAATACCTCTACAATGAACAAAATCTCTTGCCATTCCTCGATAAATTTAAAATTATTTATATCCCTAGAGAAGACAACTAGAAATCTGATCAATTTTTTAAAATGGTAAAATCTGTTCAAAACAATACACCCAAAATATGAGAGAAGTGCGTCAGTGACCTAGTATTGAGAAACAAGATAAAATTCTCAAAATATCTGATGTGATAATTTGGATGAGTCCTTATCTTAAATACCTTGATAGTGGAACACTTCCAAGTGATTCAATAGAGACAAAGTGGATTTCAAAAACTATTGGTTGGTATACTATAATAGATGGACCACTATACAGAAAAAGTTACTCAATATCCGATATGCACTATTTAACTATTTCATGAAATGGGTTGAAGTTATTCTATTGGCCAAGATTACTTAACAAAATGCAATAGAATTTGTGCACAAAATTATCGTTTGTACATCTAGGATAACAGAGGTCATAATGACTCACGATGGTAATCAATTCTCAGGTAAAAATTCACAATATATTATAAAGGTCTTGATATTGGATTGGTTCACATATTGATATCGTATCCTCAAACAAATAGACAAACAAAGTGACAAATCAGACATTAATTAAAGGATTAAAGACAAATTTGGACAAAACTAGAGGTGCTTGAATAGACAAACTTCCATCCATACTTCAAGCCTATTGAACATCCCCAAGAAAACCGATGCAGAAAACCTTTTAGTCTATGTTATGGAATAAAAGCGGTAATCCCAATAAAAATAAGGCTACCAAGCTACCAAGTGAAAAATTATGATCCAAATAAAAGTTCCTAACTCTTTAAACAAAATTTGAATATGCTAGAGGAAGTTAGAGAAGTAACACACATTCAATAACAACCTATCAATAAATAGTTGCTCAGTATTATAACAAAAATATGAAGGCATGGACTTTTGAAGTGAGAGACTTGATACTAAGAAATATTGAAATAATTGAAAAGTTTGCACACAGAAATAAATCATCTCGGATTGGAAAGGATCATTCCTAATATCAATGATATTTTGTAACATAGCACATAAGTTACGTACTCAAAATAAAAAACTAGCCCTTCGAACTTGAAATGTTCTTTACCTCAAAAAATATTTTCAATAAAGGGTAACCTAGGAACATAGGAATACACCCTAACCTCATTTTGGAATACTTGTGTAATGTAAATTATTTTTCATGTTGTTAATAAAACTAATTTTTAATTTAATTCTTTTCAATTTGCATGCATGTATTATCAGTGTGACCACAACTGATCCTGAATTAGAAAATTACTTTAAATTCTTTGTCTATTAAATGCATCAATTCAAATAAACGTTATGGTGTAGGTTCAATAAAATCATGTGGCAACAAGTATGGTCACATATCCACAACTTTAAAGGACTCGGGGGCTTTTGAACAAAGCATTTAATACCCTTTTGGGAGGATAATAATTTTACTGAAAGAGATCAATCAAGACTCCACTATTAAAAGTCATCGGACCTATAAAACCTCAGAAATGATATATACACATAATTGATAATATTCCCTTTTATGGGATATACATGATTAGCCAAATGGTTAATAATCAAGGTCCTTATTAACTAGTAGCAATAATCTAAAGACTTAACTATATCAATTCAAACACCTTATGATTGAAAATTCATGGATATATGCTCAGGGACTAAATCACCTGATCAATATCAATTTAAAGAGGAATAGATATATGAAAAAGAAAAGTCTGAATATATATATTTAAAAAAAATTACATCATCCTCATACACAAATATAAAATGAAACTAGAGTTTGAAAGATTAAAATTAATCGGCAATCCTACCGCTGATGTTCAAATCTAGAACCTAAAGCTTGATAGCTTGATTGTTTTTTAAGTTTTTTAACATCAGAAGTTGAAATAACTCTGGAGTTTCTAACATCTAAATAGCTAATTGGAAAGTCAAAGGCCACCAAGGAAACTATCCTTTTATAAAAAATTTCTGTTGACATATAAAAAAGCAAATTTTGATTAACATAACCAAAAAGTAATCAATGTATACTAATTAAGATTCCATTGGAAAAAAGGCATTCATACAGGATTCAATACTGGTCACTCGGATTCTTACTCTAACATACTCAAAGTTTAAATTCAACATTCAAGTATGAGTAACTAATGTTGAGTATCGCCTAAAATAAGGCTAACCTCACCGACTAATATAAGGGGCTCACAAATAGTAAATTTATAAAGAGGTATGAATTATCCGAGTCGATGAGCGTAGATTAGAATGGTATTAGACCAAATGATTGAGTTTTCAAATAATCAAATTACCGAGCTGTTGAGTAACCGAATTTCTTAGTATTTAAAAGACCCAAGTTCTAAATAACTAAATAATTAATTAAATTGGACAATTAACCCTGCAAAATAGTTAAATGAACTAAATAATCTTCCTAGTTGGCTGGTCAAATAAGTAAGTAATTAATATATTTAATAGATGTTATTTAAATTTAGAATATATTAAATAATTAAACTATTCAATTCTTAATGAAAGTAATCGCTCATATCATAATTAATCATTCTTTTTCAAGAAACCACCACTAATTGGTAGTAAAGTTATGAATATACCCACTTCTCCTAAAAATTAGGAGAAAAGTCTAGAGAATAAGTACAAAATTCTAACCCTCTCATTACTTAAAACTTCACAAATTACGAACTCAAATCATTTATCTTTTACTCTCTCACGTCTTCATTTTTCTAACTACTTTCTCATTTTTTATGAAAATTTATTGATTTTAGTATCGAATAATATATTTAAGAGCAAGTCACATATTATTTGATCTCTTATTTAACGTTATAGTTAACAGGATTAGAATAAAAACATTCGATTATCCGACTCGATTTAATTAGAACTATTATTTAGATTTGATATAGGCATCAAATATTTTGATTTCAGGCTCACATTTGAATAACAACAAAAACTCACATTGTGCTTGTTATTAAATGAGTCAAATTACAATCGTTATTAAAACTTTTTCTTAGTAGCTAATATTTTATTTTATTTTATTATTATTGTTGTTGTTATTATTATCATCGATGTCATTGTTTTAGTAGCAGTGAACTTGCAAGAGCAAAATAGTTTAATACTCTTGATGGTTACAGCAATCTATGGGATAACCTGGAGCTCAATCCATGAAAGGAAGAAATGCCCAAATAGCAACAGCCCAATAGAAGACCCTCTAAACCCAACAAGTGGAAGGCACGACGATTGATTCAAGATGCGCAACCCAAAACTGTTCAGTAATAAATGGTCATTAATAAATAATCAATGTACTATTATTGACAGTTACCATACCAAATTCAATGGTCAAAAACTATGACAACTCAACCAATAAATACAGGTAACAGTTATATAAGTAACGTCCTTTATAACTACAGAGTCGTAATGCCCAAGCACAACCAAACCGACACCCCCACACTATAAATGCGTCCTCTTATAACTTTAGTAAAAATGCTGACAAGTCGTAATGCCGAAGAAAAAGCACACTTCAAAACCGCTTACACCCCCACACTATAAATGCACCCTCTCTCTTATAGGAGGGGAAGAACTCTCTTTTAGTAAAAATGCTCAGACAAGTAAAGCTACTCTTACACCCAAGTGTAATGCCGAAGAAAACACTCTCCTAACAAGTGCAACACTTCAAAACCGCTTACTCTAACCGAGCGCACCCAACAGAGCCCAATCCTCCATCAAAACTAAATCCCTAAACATTTGCATCCTTGTGTTTTCTCCTTCTATTTTTCTCAACAAATTAGAAAGATTTCTAGTAAATTGTCGGAAGACATGCACTACTTCCGCCCGTAAGGAAGGCAATTTCCGCAAGTAAGGAAGTATTCCTAAGGAAGCCTGCTTTGTGTATTTAATTTATTTATTGTGGTATATAGGATCCAAATTTAAAATAATAAATATTGGACTCATACCCAATCAGACTCTCAAATTAGGTGGCTCTCTAATTTATTTAATAATTCGGACCCAAAGACTCATCTTTAAACCGGAACATGTTTTGTTTATGGTTCGGTTTTCTCAATGAAAAGTTCTAACCATACGTGGAACTAAAGAAAATAGACATAATGAATACTGAGGGTTCAAGTAAGATTTTGCACCAGTAGGAACATCTCCTCGTCATCTCCTGATGTTTGTTTTACGATGACCCAACCATGTGTACCGCTTTATACGATTCTTGATATCTGAGCTCTAGACTGATTATTGAACCACAAACATGGAGATGCTAGTTTCCTGGGTAGACACATCAAATGTTATTATTTACCCGGATGGTGCCGGAAGAACAAGTTATAGTATTGTGGATGAGTGTAAGGTTGCGATTATGTCGGGGAGGTCATGCTTTTGATCTTGTGCGAGTTTTTATGGTTATGGGTTATTGTTGTTTATGGTTAAATGAGATGATATAATTTCTTGTGTTTTCTCCTTCTATTTTTCTCAACAAAAAATTAAGGCGAATTTCATATTCCTCTTACCTCTAATTTATTTATTGTGGTATAGGATCCAAATTTAAAATAATAAATATTGGCGTAGGTGGAAAATTGATTTTAGGTCATGGAAAGAAAGAAAAGTTCACAACTAAAGAAAATAGACATAATGAATACTAGGGTTCAAGTAAGTGCACCAGTAGGAAACGTCATCTCCCATGACGATGACCCAACCATAGGTAGTCATACAGATGATTGTTGAACCACAAACATGGAGATGCTAGTTTCCTGGGTAGACACATTATCGAAAGTTCTCCGGTGGTCACGGAAGAACAACACTTTGGTGTAAGGTTCGCGCCGTTGGATGTAGAAACGTGGGAAAATGCTCGGGGTGCCCAACCAACACTCAAGCATTGGAATAGTTAAAAAGCCCCTATATTCTCCCTCATTACCATTGTTGCACGATTCTTATAGAAGAGAGAGAGGGGGGCAAAGGGGAAGGGAAGAGAAGAGAGAGAAAGTGAAGGAAAAGGCTCCAAAAGCTTGAATCCGGGCGATCCGAATAAGAAAATTAGTAGATCGGGTTGAGACAAGTACACTCTAAACTTTCTTTTTCAATTTTTGTCATTTATTCCAATTCATCTTGAGTATTATTGTTATAATACTCATCCCAATTAAGATTTTTTAGTAAAAATATAAAAAATGTGTATATTTGTTGATTTACTAAACTTTTGTAATAAGATTTGTCAAAAACTTACGTTTATTTACTTTTATATCAAATATGCATATTATAAAAATTTTCTCTCCATATTTAGAGACCCAAAAATAACTTCTACGTATTTGTGCTTCAAGTTTATGAATTTTAAATTATTCCATGTTATTTATATTTGCTCAAATTATATTGTATATTTAATTTTATACAGCATGTTTCTCACTGTACCAAATTTTCCGATATTTTATCACATCTGTATTATTAATAAATTTTTATGACTAAGAAATTTATCATGGTAAAATGTGTAAGTTTTATGAAAAAAATTATAGAAAAAATTCTATAATTATGTTAAAAAAATTATGAACTGTTTTTCACAATGGAAGAGTGGGAACTAAGAATGTATGAAGTCAAGTGCAGAATTTTCCAAGAAATTAAGAAATTGGATTAAGAAATATTTGACAGATGCTATATTTTGGTATGCCTAGGTATATTATAGTGAAAGATCATTGTCTACTATGGAAACTACTTGCAGCTTATGGCCCATCTATAGGGTATATAAATGTAGACGGCTCACCTTTGGGTCAAGAATAGGAGAAAAATGCTTTTAATTGTGTAGAAGTAAACACAATTTAAATTTTGATCGACCACTCCTTTAATTAGTAAAGCCTACTGATCCTAACCCCTAAAGAAAAGTCAATTTTCAATACGATTTGATGAGTAAGATAATGAAAGAACATGACAAAGAATTTGAAATATATTATGAAAGTATCTTCTGATTATATTTTATAATCATCCATTTATTCCTATCCCTCCTAATATGTACCGTTATATTTTAAGTATAAAGTATGCATATTATTTGATATATATGTGTGTATCTTGCTGAGTATGTAGCTCACTTCATTACTATTTTTGCTAACCCTTCAAATGATCCGCACGAGCTTACACCCGACGAACAGGACTGAAGATCAGTGTTTAGTCTTCTATCTTACGAATGTCCTAGGATATATTTAAACATCACCTTTTATATTTTTGATACGTTAGTTATTTCCTGGATCTGTTGTAGGGTTTGGATATGTGTATTATTATATAATTCGGAAGGCTTATGTATGTTTTGATTAAAACTTAGTATATTTGGATTATTAAAATGCTTCCGTAGGTTTGAAGATTTTTGCAGGAATCTTTCCAATTTAAGTCCGGTAAGGTAATATGTTTTGGTTCATTGTCGAAGCCACGATATAGTGGCGTTGTATTATGGATCATGTGTATATTAATATGCATTTTATTAGATCACATCTAATAGTTAATTAATTATAAGAATTAAGTTAATGATAGATTTTGGGAGCTGTTCCGTCACAACTAGGGCTCCTTCCTCCAATTCTCATACTTCGGCATCCAAATGAAGAAGTCAAAGGAAGAGATAGCCCGCCAAAGAGATGATCCAACGACCTGACGACCTCATGGCCCGAGAGGCCACGAGCGACAGGGCTTAGACGAAATTGGAAGGCCGATTAAATCTTAAAGCACGAGACAAAACCCCAGAGCGTTAAAACCCACACTACTCTTGTGACAATCGAAGGCCTTTAACTCGAAAAGAAGCTTCTTGTAACAACCTACCAAGGAGGACCCGTAGCGGGCCAATCCAACGCATCTTCCTGAACCACTTAAAGTTGAGGACCTTCCTTAATATTAAGAGGATTGCATCCACCTCCCAAGCGAAGGAGAGAATTCGAAAGATCAAACAATGGCTATTCAGAGGAAGCATTGAAAAATACTTAGCTGATCTAGGAAGGTCACCAATCACAAGGAAGATCCGGATGTAATAACTCCCTCACAAATTAAAGATGCCGACCCCCAAAACCCTACGATGGAAGTTTCAATCTAATGGACCATCAGAATCACTTCCACACTCTGTTAGAATTCCAGGGCCTCGACGATGCGGCCATGTTTCTCTACTTACCTTTGACCCTTAAGGGGGACACTCAGAGTTGGTTCTATTAGTTGCAATCAAAGTCGATCAGAGCATTTTAGAAGCTCACTGACAACTTCTTGTTGTAGTTCGTCTCTAGCCCGAGGAAGAAGAAATAGCCATGGCACCTTGTCCACATCTGACAAGGGCCAAACGAAAGTCTAAAACACTTCTTAGCTTAATTCACCGCAGAGGCCCAAAGGATATCCAAGTTAACCGATGAGGTGAAGTTGAACTCCTTTATGGTGGCTGTGCAGTTGGGTGATTTCTTCAAACACTTTATCAAACAAGAACCTAAGACCTTTCTTGAGGTAAAAACTATCACCCATACGTACATCACCATTGAGGAAGTCAATGAAGCACAGTGGTTAGAACACACAGATCACCATTCGAGATCAACAAGCAGGAAGAAGAGAAACGAGGATAACTCCAACACTCAAGATCTCAGGAAATAACCAAGGACAGAGACAAGTATCCAAAGAGAGTTCAAACCTCTGAACCTGACTCCACTAAATGACACTCAAAGAATATTCTCATACAAATTCAGGATGAGAAGTTTTTAAAATAGCCCTAGTAGCCCAAGAACCTTGAAGGGGATCAGTCTAAATATTGTTTCTACCATCAATCTTCTAGATACAGTATCGAGAACTGTCAGATTTTACAAAAAAAGATTGAGACCCTCATCCGAAAAAGGTACCTCAACAAGTTCCTAAAAGACTTGGGGAAAACCTTCAGGAGAGCAGATGATGACGAGCTTGGCCAATAGTAGCCGTGCAACCAGGTTATGGCCAGAGTAGTTAATATAGTGTCTATAAGACCACCCAAGAACAATGCTCTGGACCACGCAGATAAAGCTTCCAGCAACAAGAAGCAGATAGTAGGAGTTAGGAATGATGTCATTAATTTTAGTGAGAATGATATGACACATATAATAACTTTTCATTTTGACCCTCTTGTTATATTTATACTCATTTCAGATGATACGTTTGACTGTCAACTAAAATGGATCTTTATTAATAATGAAAGTTCAAGAAATTTGTTGTACCTTGATACCTATTTTAAATTTAGATTAAAAAAGGATCAAATAAAACCATTTGAGGGGCCTTTATACGGACTTGATAACAAACCCGTCTTAGTCTAAGGTGCTATTCAATTAAAGGTCACACTAGGAATATATCCGAAGACAACATCCCGCATGCTCACATTTCTGGTAATCGACTTACCCTAGATCTATAATGCTATTTTGGAATGACCCTACTTAGTCACATTCAAAGTAGTGGCATCGATCCCATATCTCAAGATGAAATCCATGACGGCATGTGGTGTCAAAGAGGTCATAGATGACCAAGTCACTGACCGAACATACTACTTATCTCAAATCAACTAGATGATTCCAAATCAACCAGATGATTCCAAATCAACCGATTGAAGATTTTGATCTGTGAGACAAAACAATATTGCAGTAAGGACAATTTGGCGAGTCAATGAACTAGATCCCTCTAGATCCCAACGAGCCTAAGAAATGTGTGCAAATTGAAAACTTATTGTCGGGTCACCTATATGAACAGGTTGATGACTTTCCTCGGTAAAACTCTAATATATTTGTATGGATTTTCACTAACATGATAGAAATACCAATTGAGATAATAATCCACAAATTAGGATTCGATCCTAGTCACAAGCCCATCAAGTAAAAATGGAGGAATTATTCCGTCGAAAAGTTAATTGCCATGAGAGAAGTTAAGAAACTACTTGACGAAAGGTTCATAAGGGAAGTCCAAAGGCTCACTAGGAGACTCGTAGTGTTCTTTCGGTTTCTAGTAAAGTCAGTAGAAAAATATCCCCCTTCTTCAAAGCCCTGAGATGTACAAAGACGAGTGATTTTTAGTGGATTGTCAAATGTCAAGCAGCCTTGTAAGAACTGAAAGAGTACCTTACTAATCCGAATATCTTTATTTGGCAATATCAGATACAGCATTAAACTCAATCCTGATCAAGCAAACATTCAAGATACAACGATCAGTTTACTATGTTAGCAAAATCATGATAGATATCGAGACTTGTTACTCGCACGTCGAAAGGATCGCACTAATACTAATCTACTCCGTTAGGAAGTTACGACCATACTTTAAGGCTCAAAAAATCGTCGTCTTGACAAACTAACTATTAAAGGAAATTCTTCAGAAGCCCAATGTGTCCAGGCAATTAATCAAATGAACCATCAAATTAAGCGAGTTTGACGTGGAATTCCAACCGTGGCCAACCATAAAAAGTCATGCCCTCATGGATTTTATAATCAAAACGACAACCCTGATTCAAGATGAGATCAATATAAGCGAAACCTCCTGCCAAACAGAGTAACAAATCTACTGAATATTTGGGGAAGGTGCACGTGTAAAGATTTGTTGCCAACATCCTATCATGAACACGTTGAGAGTTAAAAATTCAAACCTCTCAATATAGGGGGCTAGTGATAGGTACGAAAATTTATAGACAGACCCAAAGTCCAATCCACAAAAGAAAGAAAGGCCCAAATAGCAATGACTCAATAAAAGACCCCTCCAAGCCCAAGAAGTAGAAGGCGCGGCGGTTGACTGATAAGGCACCACCTGAAACTATTTAGTAATAAATGGATATTAATGGATAATCAATTGACTATTATCGATAGTTATCACACTAAATTTAACAGTTGAAAACCATAACAGCCCAACTGATAAATATAGGCAGTTGTTACATGAGTAACACCCTTTATAACTGTAGAGCCATAATACCAAAGTACAGTCAAACCGATACCCCATACTATAAATACACTATTTCCCTCACAGGAGGTGAGGAACTCTCTTTTCAAAAAAAAACTACTCAAACAAGTAAAGCCACTCTTGCACGCAAGTGTGATACTGAAGAAGCCACTCTCCCAACGAATGTAACACTTTAAAGCCGCTCATTGCAATCGATCGCGTCCAGTCAAATCAAATCCTCCATCAAACACTCAATCACCAAGAACTTACATCCATGCATTTTCTCCTCCTATCTTTCTCAACTAATTGAAAAGATTTCTGATTTGAGCGTCGAATACTATATTGAATAGCAAATCCTATATTTCTCTTACCTCTTATTTGTTTGTCATTGTGTACAAGATCCAAATTTAAAGTAACGAAGACCGGACTTGTACCCGATCGAACTCTCAAATTAAGCGGTTCCGTAATCCATTCAATAATCCAGATATAGAAACGCATCAACTTTCAAACTAGAATTTCTTGTCATGTTGAAGATGTTTGCTGAATTTTGTCAAGAAGACTTTCTGTCAAAAATGTCCATGGCAATCAAACCTGGATACTTATGGTCCATTTCTTTGGATGAAAAAGAATACCATAGGGATAAAACAAATATTACCGGAAAAAAAAATTATATGAAAATTAACAGATGAGAAAAGACGTAATTATTTAATCAATAAGAATAAAAAAACATTTTTGTTTTATTAATTTTCTAAGTATGAATAAATAAAAATACAAATAAGAAAATGTATATATTATTTTTTTTTTAACCTTACTCACAAATCATGGTATTAATTGGGTCAGGCCGATGGGCTATCCGCAAGCTTCACTGCCGTTGTAACCGTGCCGAATTCGGCGCGTTGAAACATAATCCAAGAGAGTGGGAGAGGAAAAAAAATTAAAAAGACATATGTACAAAGTATTATAAACAAATAAATCTTATTTTATTTTTATTGATCATATTTTCAACATTTTAATTTATAAAAATAAAAAAAATACGTCACTTATTTTTAATTTTCATTTGCATTTCTAGAGTAATTTTTATCATTAGAACTCAAAATAATCAAATTTAATCAATCTTTAAATCAGACGTATATTCTATTATTTTTTATATTATTTTACTTTTTTTGGTCTATTACTAAATCTCTAGCACTGAATGCTAGCTTAAATGATATTATATTTACTAGTAAAATTAAGAAATTTTGTATTATTAATGTGATTATGAAAAATTTATACTTATTAACTTTTTACCATTTCAAAATTTTAAAATTTGATCGACTATTTCTAAAGTTAGAAAGGTGTTCAGAATGCAAGTGTTGAGAAAATTCATCCAGGAGTGTATTTTCACTGATCGGTTATAATCCACATTGAATTCATACCAAAGAATATAAATTTCATTTATCAGGACCTCATCTACTTTTACTGCTAAACTAGACAATCTTGATATTAGTTGTAATGCATATAATGTATGCGAATTATGATGGACTTATGCATTAATTTGATACACGTTGTCACTAACCCCGTGTTAGTATAAAATTCTTCAAAATAGAAAAATATCTTATAAATTCACACGGGGTCCATAATTATGGTAGACATGATAGAATTCAATAATTTCTTCAATATTTTAAAATGTTTAATAAAAAATATATTTAAATATAGTATCAGTAAATATATTATTTTTAATACATTTGAATATTTATATAAATTTATCTTTTTAAATTTTATATTTACATCCACCGTTGATATTATATAACAAAAATTATAATCATCCTCTTATAATATAAAGTTGTCAATAAATAATAACAATTGGCTCAACAGTAAATTTACTATTGTATAGTAGGTGGCTGTAAGTTTGCTAGTCGTAAAATAAAATATTTTTTAAAAATTTTTAAAATTTTTAATTAGTATCTGTTATCAACTCAGTTGATGAAATATTTTTGTTGTGAAAATTTATTAAAATAAAATAAAAATGATATGTGGTGTCCAGTAGGAAAGTAGTGTTCCACCATATTATGCTGTCAATATTCATTTTCTTATAACTGAAATCGCTTTATCTACATGATATCCAAAACTGCTACTCCCAAAAAATATTTTAATAAATAAAATGATATTATTTAATTTATCTACATAATAAAATATAATTTGTAAAAATTTTTTATTATAAAGGTTAATAATATAGTATGTACATTTTATATAAACTAATTTACCATTAAAATTTTAAGAAATTATAATTTAAATAAAATAATAGTAGCATTATTATTTGCAAATTGTCATAAGTAAAAATTCTATATCCTTTATAAAAGTATTAATTATTTTTAAAATTACCAAAGTATTGTACAGGCGCTCAAAAGTTCTAAAACCAATATTTCTTTTTTTTTTCTATTTCAAATTTTAAAAAATCTGAAATTAAGGAGGATTATTTGTAACTTAGTATTCAAAATAGATATTGTTCAAAGGATATTTTATAATTTTTTACTTGATTAAAAAAATTTTTTCACATTAAATTTTATTATATAACTTATATATTTGGTTGCCTTTTCTTATTCCTTATATTCACACATGAATTTAGTGGTCAATAATTGACAAGAAATCTATTGGGCTTCGACACCCAAATTCATCGATTTGGTAGCAAGAGAATCAAATGACCTAACACTTCTCAGTGGCATTGACCATTTAGTAGGAATAAAGAATCTGAGAGATCTGTGATATTTTTTTACGTAGAAGGTGGGTAAGGAAAAAAATCACATGACACAAAGTCTATCAATAAATCGACAATATAAAATAGTTACAAAACCCAGAGACAGAACACAGCAATCACCCTAACTATACAATCCTTAGGGGCGAAAACGAAGAACAGAGCACGAGAATACAAAGCCTCACTCTTTGTGTTTCACTCGCTGCTCTCTCTTTCTTCCACTCTTTCTTTTCTCACTGTGGTGTTATTTGCTCTCTCATTTTACAAGTATTGGTAAAACGGAGACCGTCATTTCACCCCGCACACATGTGGGTGGCTACACAAGCACCTGGTATTATCTCTCACACCAGTCCAGTGCAACCGGCACCCTTGGTGGTTTTCACATGCCACATACCACCACTTGGCTGAAGCTCCTGGTGCTCATATATAGGCGTCCTAGTTCCACCTAATTCCATTTCAATGTATGGTCATCTTCTGAGATAATAGGTGCCACATCTTCATGATTTTGAGCATCCTGCAAAAGCCGCAAAAAGCGGTGCATGCTCGCAAGCGGTGCATAATATATATATTGACGCGTGCTCTGACAATCATGCCCGACTGCCGACCCGATCACGGAAAGACAACATCCGTTGAGATGCCACTTTACGGTCTCCTAGGCCCATTTTCATTATTATCGACTTCTCGTTGGCCGTCTTCATCATTTATCCGGTCAACCTCCGTTGACCATCTTCTACTGCCATCCGATCAACCTCCTGTTGACGAAAATTCACGATTGGTCATTCGCCGATCAATCTCCATTTACCGTTGACTGTTCTCCTCCGATCAACGTCCCGTTGATCGAAATCAGTTCTCCGAATTTGTTCTCCACAAATCCTTCAATGACAAACCAATTTGTTAAGTTATCACAAAGGAGTGACCAAACCTAACAAATTTCCTCTCACGACCTTGTGGAGAATACCTTTGTCTCTACCGCGGCCGTTATCTTTGCTTTGACAACTCCCCTCGGTGGGATCCGCGTCGGCTTCGCCCTTAGTCTGCTTGGCTCCACCCTTGGCCTGCAGCTCGCGCCCAGCCTGTGAGCCTGGCCGCGCGCAGCCCTGGCTCCCTTAGCTTAGCCTGCTCGGCTCGCCCTTCGTCCTGCACAGCTCCACCCTTGGCCCTACTCAGCTCCGCCCTCGTCCCTGTGACTCATTGTGCCACTACAGTTGAAGTCCAATTCCACACTAAATGGCAAACTCTTCCACGATGACACCAGATATACTTCGACCGCCTTTAGGGTTTATGTAGCCACGTCTTTTCCTCTCTGATACCACTTGTTGGTATCAGAATAGATTTGACCGTCTCGATACCACTTGTTAGGGTTCGACACCCCGGATCCCACGATACGATAGTAGCGGAATATCCGAATCCCCGCATCATCGTCAGCCACAATTTAGTAGGAATAAGGAACACAAGAGATGCACAATATTTTTTTACGTGAAAATCCCTTCTCAACAAAGGGAAAAGAATCACGGGACACAAAGTCCACCAATAAATCTACAATGTAAAATGGTTACAAAACCCAGAGATAGAATACAGCAACCATCCTAGCTACACAAGCCCTAGAGGCGAAAACGAAAAACAGAATACGAGAATATGAAGCCTCACTCTTTGTGTTTCACTGCTCTCTCTTTCTTCCACTTTTTCTCTCCTCACTGTGGTGCTATCTGCTCTCTTATTTTACAAGTGTTAGTGAAACAGCGACCATCGTTTCACCCCACACACATGCGGCCGGCTACACAAGCCCCTGGTGTTGTCTCTCACACCAGTTCAGTGCAACCCGCACCCTTAGTGGTTTTCACATGCCACATACCACCACTTGGTTGAAACTCCTGGTGCTCATATATAGACGTCTTTACTCCACTTAATCCCATCTGCCCAACTAGTCATCTTGCAGATAATAGGTACCACGTCTTCACTAGTTTCCGAGCTTCTTGCAGGCCCACGCCCTGTAAGACGGTGCATGCTCTGCACTGTGGAGACACGTGCTATGTGACCCAACTGCCAGCCCGTCGACCAATCCTGGAAAGATATCTGTCCGTTGCCAACTGCCACTTTCCACATCTCCTAGGCCCATTATTCAGCCGATCAACTTCTCATTGACCATCTTCATCATTCATCCGGTTAACCTTCGTTGATCGTCTTCTACTGCCATCCTGTCAACTTCCCTGTTAAATGCCGTCCGTCATTCAGTATCCCTAAGGCGGTCAACCTCCTGTTGACCGGATTTCACGGTTGATCATCCGCCGGTCAATCTCCATTAGTAGTTCACTGTTCTCCTCCGGTCAACGGGACATTAACCGGAATCAGTTCTCTGAATTTATTTTCCACAAATCTTTCGATGACAAACCAATTTGTTGGGTTACCACAATGAAGTGATGAGACCGAACAAAATCCAATATTTATCTGACTGCATCCTTAGCGTGGACGTTTCAAATCCTAGCACTCCTCCAGTGGCGACTTGTTGAGCATGTAGATTGATTCTCTGTTAGGGTGGGTCGAACCATAGCCCGAATTTCAGCCATGCATGGTTCCGCTCATCCACTTCCATTGTTCATTTTTACGGAACAGAGGCTCCTAGGCAGGAGGAAACAAGGAAGACGAAGAAAAGATGTAGGAACCACCGGCGGCGAGAGATACCGTCCAGAGGAAGGTGATAAAGTAGATTCAAGGTTCTCGAGGAAGACGAAGGAAAAAATGAGAGTACAGGAGCGCGGCAAATATTAGAAACAGGGTTGCATGGTGGGATTCGATTCAAGAGGGATGCATTTCTCGTGAAAAAGAAGCTCCAACTTCGTTTCAAAATTTATCATCTCTCTGTACATAGGCTATTATGATTTAATTTTTGTAAAGAGAAGATTGAAAATTTAATTATAATATACATATTCGACGATTATTCAATCATAAACACATGCATTTAAATGCACAATTACGACTAAAAGAAGTTGGGAACTGCTTCTTCACAAAAAATCCAGCTCCTCTGATTTCAAGTTATTGTGGATTATGAGGAAAATGTGACAATGATAAAAATAAGATCTTCACTGAATTGAATGAATGAATTGGTATCAATTATAGACCTCGTCAACCTAAAAAAAAATTATATTAATCTATAATTAAAAAAATATATATCATATATGATATGTTGAATTACTACTTGAAAAAGTCATGTCACACAAGTACTTGTCCATATGTTTTTGGGAACCAACTTTATTTACATATTAAAAATTTCGGTCATATCTGGATAACTGGTAGGTTAGAGGGAGACCAAATATCAATTATAATTTAAAGCTTCAGGGAGACCCAGCCAGCCAGATGTATAATATTTTATGCCCACCCAAAAGAGAAATGAATGGGATTGAGAACAAGTGTACTGGTTTACTCAGCTAAGCTTCAATCTCGAGTATTATTGCTATTAAATTCATAAAGCTGTTGAAAACTAAGAAAAAGACATATAATATATTTATTTTTTATACATATGTTTATATGTATACAAATTATAACGATAAGGATGTCAATGATAATGATTTTCGCCCCAAAAAAAAAATATATAACGGAATTTGTGCAGATTAATGTCTGGTGCTTGACATCAAAGTTTCATTTACAAAGTCAAAAATTAATCTCTCTGATAATCATAAACCCTAACAATAGATAATATAAGTCAAACTGGAAGATAAATAATTTGTAAAATATTTTTCACAATAACAAGAATAGTGTATTGAATATTAATAGAGAATAAAATACAATTCAATATTTAAACGGATGAGTAAATCTTCTACTTTATTATTTTCTCTCTCTTTCTCATCTTTTTCTCATTGAGTCAGTGCTCAAGAACTCAAAAGGACCACATTGAACGTCCTAACATCGCATTAAGATAATTTATTATAGTATCAGTGTACAAGCATAGACTTGTGGAGTAAACGGTACATGAGCACCCCTCAAACGCGATGTGAACTTACTGTCAATATATAGCTCCTCTAGTAAATATAACTAACCAAATGCAGACTTCTGAGAACCAATGTTACCTTTCATGTTATCATCAGCATACCCAATCAAAAGCGACTCACCATTTTCAAAGTATAGGCACATCCTGAAAGTTTTCAAAAATACCTCGATATCTATTTCATTATGGACCAATATTCTTTTTCAGTAGTTTAAGGGAATCCGCTAACCTTTCCAATTATATGAACTATGCCAAGTCTCGTACACACCATCACATACATCAAACTATCAATAGTTGAAGGATAAGGAACATGTATCATGTCAGCCATCTCACCATCCATAGAAGGATATTGCCTGCTCAATTTAAAGTAATTGATAAGTGACGTACATATCAGTTGGATTTTTTTTATGTTAAAGTATTGAAAAACCTTTTTAATGTAACTTTCTCATAACAGCCAAAACTTCTTTGCTTTTTGATTGCAAAAGATTATCATACCAATAATTCACTTTGCAAGTCCTAAATTTGCATGGCAAAAAACTTTTCAAGTTGCTTCTTCAACTCAACAATCTATGAAGCATTCGCCACATACTGAGCATGTTATCTACATAGAGTAGGAGAATATTAAAATTTTATTTTCAAAACCTTTAAATAAAGGTACAATGATTCGAAGCAAACTTTTTGTAACCTTGACTTGCTATCATTGAGTTGAACTTCTTATATCATTGTCTGAAGATTTGCTTTAACCTGCAAAGGCTTTTCTTTAAGTAGCATAATATGCTCATTTTTCTCAACTCAAGATCCATCGGATTGCTTTATATAGATTTTCTCATCAAGATCACCATAGAGGAAAGTCATTCATACATCTAATTATTCAATTTTTAGATTGAAAGTTGCATTTAAATTAAGAACAACCTTAATGGAAGACATCTTTAGAATAGGAGTAAAAATATCCTCAAAATCAATTCCCTTACGTTGGCTAAACCTTTTTACAATGAATCTCATCTAGTATCTTGGGTGTGACTTGTCCTCCTCAGATTTTAGGCAAAAAACCCATTGATCTTCGAAGCATGCTTACCTTTAAACAACTTGTTCAGCTCAAAAGTATGATTTTTCTGAAAGAATTTCATCTCATCTTATATGGCATCCACCTACTCTATCTTATATTCATCCTTTATTGCTTAATCAAAGCATTTGGAATCTCCACCATCAATAAATATCACATACTCATTAGCCAATAAGCAAGAGAAGGATCGTAGAGTTCTCATGGGTCATCAAAATGTGATGATCGATACAGGTCTGGGAGTATCACAATGAGCTCCATCATGAGTATCAACATCTACATTGGCATCATCCACTTCATCAAAGAAAGAGATCTTGCGATCTTCATTGCCTTCATGAACACCTCATGCACCGTCTTCAGGTTGAATCAATATCGGTGTCAAAGATATAGAATTCATAGCACAAAGTCGGTTGTTATATTTGTTAGAAATCTCCTTCTCTACTTTGCTAATATTCTCGATGGTCTCATCTTCTATGAACACCACATCTCTTAATCTCACAAACTTCTTTTCCATCAAATCATAAAATCGATAGCCAAATTCATCTTTCCTATGATAAGAGAAAAATATTGTCTTGTATATACCTCAAGATTGGACCTTTCATCCATTAAAATATGAATAAAGAATTTGCACCCCAAACACATGTAAGTAGTCATACTATACCTCCTTTTTAAATCACATCTTGTCCAACGCATCAATATTTAGAGGGCCATTAGGTAAAAGGTTGATTACGTAAGTGACTTCATTTAAGGCTTCCCCCAAAACAAACTGGAAAACTTTGCCACTTAAGGTACATAAAAAACTCTCTCAATTAGCATTCTACTAAACCTCTTAGTCACACGATTGATCTATTGTGTTTTCAGTAAAATCTTTTGGTGTTGCATTCCATGAAATTGATAATATGCCTCAAATGTTCTACTGTATTATCCTTCTTTGCCACCTTTGACATACTTCAATTTTTTCCCCATTTATTTTTCAACCAATGCATGATTTTACACAAAGATCTCAATGGCTTGACTCTTCAATTTCAAAGAATACACCTTTGATTTTCTTAAATAATTATCAATAGAAATTATAAGGTGGTATACTCCACCGAGTGTCTTTACTTAAAGAGGCCATATGTGTCGATATGAACAAGTTTAAGAAGATCCATCTTTTTAGTGGATGAGTTTCTTTAAATTGAAACTCTCTGTTAAATCAAGGTCATACAATGAATGTATGTCTTCAGCTTTGCATCATTCACACTTGGAAAGAAGTTTTTTTTTTTTTGCTAGGCAATTTAGTCCCCTCTCACTTATATGCTTAGACGCCTATGCCATAATTCCGAATACTCATCATTATTGGCTATAAGTATGTTTTCGATTGAGACCGAGGCATACAATACGTACAAGTTAGAAACCTTCTTTCCATTGCCTGCTACTATAAATACTCTAGTGCATTTTCACACACCTTTGCAAATGATGTTGAAATATCCATCATCATCAAGCTTGCCTAGTAGGATGAGATTCAGTCAAATATCCAGGACATATCATAAATCCCTCAATACTAACTTTGTGCCATTACTTGTCATCAAACATACATCACTATAGCCAACAATCTAAGATGAACTGTAATTTTTTATCTTCAATACTTCAAAATTATCGAAAGTATAGAATATATAAAATTTTCTTCTTGACGTAACGTGGAGTGATGCACCATTGTCAATCACCCGATTTGCCTCGTAATCAGCCAAGTTAATTATATCTTCCTCTTTGCATAAAGAATAATATCTAATTTGGTAACAATCAAGGATCTTTTCTCATATTGGGACTTCTCAACCTTCTTCTCAAACCATTTGCATGCTTTCATTTATTACAATGTTTCATAATATGATCCTTTTTTTGCAATGGTGGTAGTAAAGATTTTCATAACTCAATCTTAACTTATTTCGGCTCTTCTCACCAAATTTCAGACCTCTTCTTTACCTATTTCTCATAACTCTAAAGCTAACACTTCTGAGCACAAGAATGTGGAGGCTTGCGACCTCGTCCTCATTTCCTGGCTTAGAATTGCATCCTTAGCTATCTTCAAGGTCATTACATTGTTAGAAGTAGTGTTAGTAATAGTGATCTGAATAATTTCTCACATATCTTGTAACGTGATTAACAATCACAAGCCCAGCAACTCGTCATTAAATTTAATATGCATACAACTCAATTGGTCAACGCACCATTACAACTTGTTTAGACAGTCAGTTACAAAATTGCCTTCTTTGTATCTTTCTTGCATTAACTTTATCAAGTAACATAGCTTATTGTTACCAATTTTCAAAATATAAAGAATATCAAACTTCACCCATAGTAATTTCACATATATCGCATTATGAATGTGAATGTAAAATCATCATTAACAAATTATCGAATGTACCCATAAGCTCATTCATATTGAAAAGCTCATTTTATTAGACTTTGATTCAAGCTTTTAGGTTGTAAATACTAAAAGATGTATTGTTTTAACAAATAATAAATCATTCATCTTCTCCTCTAAATATTATGGTTTGATTTATTCAAGTAGATCATCTTATTTCCACCCTCCATCTATTCAAAAAAATTTTAATACAACAACATGACGCTAATACCATTTATTGGGTTTCGAATATCGAAACTTCACTCATAAAATTGAAAACTAATCTCATCAAGAGTCATTTCCAAACCATTTATATAAACCGATAAGCAGATGATACAATACTCATCTATAATAAGATAATATTTCACGTGCAAAATCCTTTTTAAAATGATTGAAAAAATCATAGGACTATGAGTTCAAAAAATATATACTATGCAGTGAGTTTTGTTTATAAAAACCTCCAACCAATGTAAAGATATAACACATTATAATAATAAACTTACGCAATAAAAAATATAAGACAAACGAAAAGAAAAATGACCTCACTATAAGAACAACATATTCAAATTCAATGAAGAATAGAATATGATTTAAAATTCAAATGAATGAATAAATCTTACTCTTTTTTTTTTTTTTTCTCTTTTACTCATTTTTTTCTCACTATATTGACACTCAAAAATTCAAAAGGACCATTTAAATGTCTTAAAATCAAATCAGGATAATTTTTAACAGTATCGGTGCATGAACGCCTTTCAAGCCCGCATCAAATGCGAACTTATTTGACAAACGACATACAAACGCCCTTAGACAAGCATCTAGCACTAGCTTTCTAGATAAAACACACATTAACGCCACCCAGACATGACATGTATCAGGCACTAGTATTCTGATTAAATAGTACACATGCTCAATTTAGTCACATATTTTACACCACTCAAAAAAATTCTCCAACCAAGTCTCATATAACATTCAGCGTGTAACTGGATGACAAGTCCATAGGTGTGGAACTCACAAGGGAAGAACCCAAAAGCCAACGATTAGCACACTTCAAGTCATGTGTGTGACTCTAAAAATAATAATAATTTTATACAGTCCAAAAAATAATAATTTTATCTAGAACTACTTTTTTTTTTTTGTAAGTTCGCATTGTGGTAATTTTATACACTCCAAAAAACAATAATAATTCTAGAACTACTGTGGTGGCAATATTGGACAAGATACAGACACGACATGTCACAAGTACATTTATCATTTGCATTAGGCAAATTCATCATTAATATATCGGCATTATATGGTAGGAAATTATTCAGTCTTTAGTAGGGCCAAATAGTGTAAATGATCCCTCGGTTGTATTTTTGGGCCTCGTTCTAAAATAAAATTTCTTTTGTGTGTGATTCTACAAGTGGAGCTTGCGTGATTTAGGAAACAATTTTATTGAGTTCGAGCAGCTTTCACATAAAGCATTTGTTGAAAATGTCGCAGGCTTAGTGCAAGTCAAGCGCACGAGCACAGAAGAGTCGGTGCTCGAAGGGTGGAGAAAGCTTTGTAAGCTAGTCACTGGATTTAAGCTCCAGTGAATTTAGTCAAAAACTGAAATGGCACGCTCAAGCTGGACTTGTCTGATGTCATGGCACAATTTCTGACTGTGTTTCTGCTCCTCTTTTGTATTGTTTCTACCTTGGTGAGTTCACCCCTTCTATTGATCAGTTGTATGATGCCTTCTGGAAAGGGCATCCTCCATAACTATATTACCAACTCTATGGAGTATTTCGGTCCAAGTAACTAAGTGAGACTCGTGTGCTGGAGAACAGAAGTGGGGTAGTGAATTTTTACCCTGACAGATGCTTCAAACTTTCTCGGTCCATCTCGACTATCAAGGAAAATGTTTGGAAAATTGCTTTCCTTTGGTCACGGGCATCAAAATAGCCAGTACTTCTCTCATATGCTGGTAACTTCCTGTTCTCATTCCAAGGGGAAAGCTGGAGGACTGCACTGATGTTGTAATACAAGTCCTTACATATTTGAGGCATCAGTCCCACTTCTAAAAGGCTAATCATCAGGCAAGGATATAAATGGTGCCTCTGTTATGGTTTGCTTTAGGCATCTAAAATGCTTGCTCAGACTCAGGGGACAGATGGAAACTCACTTTCAAGAACTAGGGAAGAGGCATAGCAACATCGCCATAAGCTCTAACGAATTTTCTATAATAACCAATTAGGCCTGGAAATCTGCAGAGAGCTCTTAGATTCTCTGGTGTTGGCCATGTAACCATCGCCTTAATTTTGGTTGGAACCGTGGCAACGCCTTTTGCAGAAATGATACTTCCCAAATATTTGATTTGCTTTTGATCAAAGGCACATTTGGGTATGTTGGCATATGGTTTATGCTGTCTTAGGATGAGGGATATAGTTTGAAGGTGAGTTTGGTGGAATGCAAGTGTAGGACTAAGACAAACTTTACCACACAGGGCTCGAAGATGAGGTTCATGAGGACTTGGAATATGGTTGAGGCATTTGTAAAGCTAAAGGTCATAACGAGAAATTTATAGTTGCTGTGAGTGAGTTCAAAAATCAATTTAATGAATATCAATATGGTGTATTATGGTAACTCATCAAAAGGTCATTTATTATTGGAATTGGAAATTAATTTTTTTTTTATGGTGATGTCATTGAGCTAGTGGTAATCTAACCTAAATCTCCAACTTTCAGGCTACTGCGACAATGATATTCTATTCAGCTGATGGCTTTATTTTTAGAGCTTCCAGGCTGTTAGTTATTCCGAATTGACAATGAGTTGCTAGCACCTTACTAGCCATGCTTTGTGGGCTGACTTTTCACCCAATAAACCAGCTTCCAAATACTATATTTTTCTTATGCAGTATTTTCTTTTTATATTTCCAACTTTTAGTAGTTGTCTTTTAATAAATATCACGCATGCCTCTCCGAGGATTTGATACATTATTTCCTTTTTGTCATGCCAAGTTTTATAGAAGCTTGTGATCCTTCCCAATGGCAAGTCAACTTAGAGGCTTAGGTTTAAACACTTCGACTGTTTGAATGACTAGACATGTTCTTTAAACAGTTGTAATTTTTCTTAAACAGCTATGCTTCACCAACTTCAATCAACTGGGCAAATGAGCTTCCATTCTTTGGAAGCTTGGGCAGTCACACAAGGCTTATTAGTAAGTTGGTGCTTCCTATCTAGATGTCAGACACTAGATCAATTGTAATCACTTAAAGCTCAAATGATCCGATCCAATAAAAGAATCAATCAAACTCAATGAACGTGTTCTGAAAGTATGCAAGTCTAAGAAAAATTTTCTCATTGATTGACCCTTGTTGGCATACGTGTTGTATCAAGTCATGTTATAGTGGACTCATAGAATATTCGTATTACTTAAAAACCGTCAAAACACATATATCATATTAGGTTGTAAGGCAAGATATTGTCATCTAATATATTTAACTTAATGTACTTTTACATTGTTTTAAAACTGCAGATTTGTAAATAGCATTTGAGACATTGAATTTTTTGACCGACTTACACTATCGAGATAAATAAGCATTAGACAACAAAACTAGGAATTTTACCTCATAATCAGAGACAGAATTACCAGAGCTATATGAATACTTGTAACTCATTAAGATCACATACTTTACAGGAGTAAGTAATGATGAAATGCAAAGTAAATAAGATATGATTTTGCCTGTGAATTAAAAACGTTAAGAACCAACTGATTTTGAAAAAATAAACTCTCCAAGTTGCAGATGCAAACTGAAAAATCAATTGCGAAAAGAATTATATATAAATTTACAAAGTGATAGTTCAGATGCACTTGATCCTAACTAGTTGACCCAGAACTCGTGATGATCCAAATCAAAACTTATGGATTTCCCCTCGTGGATCTTCCCAGACAAATGCGTTTGATGGTGCCTGAACTCCAATATACTCATCAACAAAAATCTGAATGCTAATATATTCAAATTGTGTTCGTGACTTGCAAGCAAAAATTTTCAGAGGCTTCAAGAATAATTTCTTAAAGAATGTGAATTTCCTTAAAGATAAGATGGTTTTCTCTAGTATAGCACTAGTCAAAATGGACACAGGGATGCATAAAATATTAAAAAATTGTCTTGTCGCTGGAGCATTAATATTGCACCAGTCAAGTGTGAGAATTCTGCCACTGTCATTTGAGTATCACAGTTCGAGCATGAAGATTATGGCATTATGCCACCAGAGACCTGTGGAGCGATAGCTCAGCACGAGCAACCTATCCCTCTAATGTTTGACTGCCAAGCGAGCGCTAGTTAAACAGAAGCATTCTGCCAATCTGCTGCTCAACCTTTCTTTCACGAGAGTATTTCTACCAATCTGCTCGAGTGCAAAGCAAGAGCTAGTCAACCAACTGAAACACTAAGACCTATAACTTGTCACTCAAATGCAACTAAATTGCCTCCTCCTTTGACACACAAGTTGTTCACTTCAAAAAGTCTTAGCATAACTAACACAAATAATGAGATTACAACCGAAATGCACCACATTCATTTTCATTACGTGACTCAACGTGATTCCCACCTACTTCTTCACCTTTTAAATGAAGGGAACGCGTGTTAAGGAGAGCTCATGCCTTGCGCAGGCACTCCAAACTCGGGTACAAAAAACTGGGATTGACAAAAGTATAAAATTTCTCAACATATTGGTATGTTATCTAAAATGAAGCGCCTTGATCAAAGAAGCTGTCTGAAGCGGAGAAGGATACAAAATAATTCACACGGTTAAGTCACCTCCCTCGGTTTTAAGCATAAAATACTATCAGATATTTTAGTAGAACACTCGGAGATCCCTGCAGCTGATACATATCCATGGAAACAGTGGTGGATCAAGGCAGTAAGAATGGACACATCGAATCCGGCATTGATGACAGGGAATGAGAAGATCTTCAGGTTCACGAGAATGGCATTGACAACAAATGGATTCCAATGACATCTGTAATACCAAAAAAGCAAAGCAATAAGACAATATGGCGCAGATCTGTTCATTTTTCAACCACAATGAATGATCATAATATCAGGGCAGCACTAAACAAGATGAATTCTGCTCAACCGAACTCTATATCTACAACTTTGAATGTTTTTCTATTTTATCAAATACATACTGTTACTATAATGATGAAATTTTCACATGCTATAAGAATTACATGCTTTATATGTTATCATTAAACATTTTGAAGGAAGTTGACACTAGTTCAAGACTTGATCTCTATATTAGTTTGTTCCTTATATTTGACTTTAAGCCTTCTAAAGTGATGTTTAACACATGGTAAGGCTGGACCTAATAGTATAACAATTTTAATAACTACTTTAGTCTAAGTTGATTAAAATTTAGACTTGGTTTCAAGCATTTCAGTATGTTGCAATCTGTCAGTTTAGCCCACGGACACTTGCTCATATAGGAAGGTGCTGGAGAATGTCTTTGGGGTTGGATGGTACAAAAATCAGCTCAATTTTACGATGGCACATTATATCTTGACATGTGAGACCTGAACATGAGATTAACAAAAAGATGCCACATCTAGCATGATGTGCAGATTCTGAACACACGTCAATTTGTCAGCATATAGATGCATGACCTGCTAGCTATTGCACAAGGAGATCACAAAGAAAAGAAGAGAGAAATAACAAAACCACAATTAAGAAAGATTAAGGACAATAAACCAAGTAGAGATTGAACGAGTAACAAAATAGATGAAAGCTCAACATATAGCAGGTCCAATTGTAATGGGACACCTATTGCTTCTTCTTCTTTCACTTGTTTCATCCCTAAATCTATCATCTCCCTGCTAACTACAAGTTTATCAGCTTCTTAAGATGTATGAAAGAGTAAACATAGTATACATTTGGCTTATGAAACTTTCTAACGTGGACATGAATGCTTTCCCTATTATTTAGAACCACGTCTTATCAAGATTTTTTGTTGGTTATGGAATCTTAACATTTTGCTTTTGATTGCACGTCACATTGATTCCATCTTCCTAAGGAAGTTCTCTTTCAAAAGAAGAAAAATAGAGCAACCTATTATAGACTATAACAATTGGACTTGAATCAAAATTAATGCATATGTTGATTTATGGATACACAACAATATTGGCCAATTCATTATTATGATGGCAAATTGGCCTCCCTGGTTCTAGGGAGGGAGGAATGGATCCACTTAATGCAACAGTATAGAATTGTGCAGCCAATGGAGGGCAAAGTACTGGCAATCAAAAGAGTCATGAAAGAACCCTATTGAACCAACGAATGTGAATGACTCCTTTTGCTACCAAATGGCTTGGAAGACATATCTAAATTGAGATTGCTAGTACTTATTATCAATTATATTGAGTATCATAACTTACCGAAAAAGTTATTGAGCATTATCATCTACCCTTGTTTGAACTTCCAATTCTTTTGCTTTTCTGTCACTCATACAGTTCCTCAATTGTTGTAAGTAGAAGTGTTTTTTACTTCTCACCATTATCCAAGTTAATAATATGTTTGAGTGCAATTCAAATATCCCTCAATTGGTGTGAAACTATAGAAGTTTACTTACTGAGTTGTTTGCTTACTCATATTATTTACCATTTCAGAGTGAGAGGCTGAATCCTTACTAGCTTTTACGAGAGAACCGGAAAAATTTTTGGAAAACTATATAGAGAATCAAAGCATTGTTCATGAATTGTTTAACAGTTGTGTCTGCAATTTTAATAGATTCTAATGTTCTGCCTTGGGTTGTAAACACTAATGTTTTAATTTCAGCTAGGTTTTGTTTTGAAGCATTAGAAATTTAAAGTTTATTCCTTCATCCTCAAAGCATTTCAATAGGTATTTGGGTTTCAGGTCATTGCTCAAGGTTTGTGAAGCTATGTCTCAGGTTGTGAGAGTTGTGGTATCAGATTGTGAATTTGAGGTTTTTGAATGTGAAGTTCTGATGATTCCAAGATAGTGTCTAGATATTTACATCTTGTGATGTAGGTGAATAAGATGTCATGTGAAGACAGTATTGGAGCTCCTGTGGCATTGAGGGAGTTTATGAGACCCAGACAAATTGAGGTTCACAATAATAACAATAGGAGCAAGAGCACTTTCAAGGAGTCCATAGATCAAAAGCTACCTGATATGTTGGGGAACCCAATCCTACAAAAGCAGAGAGTTAGGTAGGAAAAAAAATTGAATCCATTAGATTCTGTGATGATGAAGGGTCCATTTGGTTGCTTTTAGGATTGATGGTGGAACAGAGCACTGGTGGGCAATGAAAGGAGGATACTCAGGGACAAAGAGTTCTTACTTGGGAGAAACTCCTTAAAGTTTTCAATGTGAAGTATGAATTTATTCACGTGAGCCAGTATGGCAAACTGTTGCTCGATATGAGGTGAATTTTCTAGAATTTGCTTGGTTTGCCCCACATTTGATTTCTAATGAAGCTAAAAACACAATGAAATTTCAGCAAGACCTTGATGACAAAAATTAAAGAGCAATTGATACCACAGAGGTTGAGATCATATGGCATTGTATTGGATCACTCATTGTTGAGCAGGAAGTTAAAAAGATGAAGATGGTGGAAAAGAATAAATTTGTCAAGGGATGAGTTGTTGGGATTATAAAGATCAAAGTAAAAGTACTCAATGGGAAAAACAAAAGACAAAAGCTTGATTGCAATGATGGGAAAATGGCTCCAGGAGCAAGTAATTTTAATCATAATGGGCAAAACAAGCCAATCAAGCCTAGCAAGGAGATGCTACAGCAACACCCAAATAACATTACGTATTGTGGTAACAATCATGGATCATGACCTTGCCATATGAAGATGGGACCTTATTTGAAATGTGACAAGGAGGGACACTTGGTGAAAGATTGCCTGTTTCCCTTTAATCACCAAGGGAAGATGTTAAGCTTCCAGATCTCTTATAGAATCTATCAATTTTTCACACTCCAGCTGAAGTGCTCATTGATTTGGTTTGAGACGTTCTTCTGTCTCCCCAAATTTTACTGACCACTTGAAAACAAGACTGAAGCCCACTGCAATATCCTGCTAGCTAATCTATCTATAATACCTCTTGACTTCTGAAAATAGCAAATTATGAGCTTGTTGTAAATTTCATCTTCTCAGAAATACTAGATTTCGGAGTCATTCTAGGAAAGGATTGGACCTCTATAACATCGTACTGTTGATTGTTTTCAAAAAGTGGTCACCTTTTCTACTCTACAATATGTAAGCATAGAGGAAAATATGAGAGAATCCTTAAATTAAGTTAGTATATTCACACCTATACAAGTTTATTTACATAACGTATAAATTACTAAGCTATCGTTATAGAGAGCCACAAGGTACCCCTTATATTCTAACAATATTCTAACCAAATATTCTCACAATATTCTGATAAAATTTTCTCTTTTTATTCTAATACTCCCTCTCAAATTGGAACATATATGTTGATTATAGCCAACTTGTTATAAATATACTTAACATAAATATTAGAAAGAGATTTAGTGAAAATATCAACTAGTCCATAAATTCTGACATGTTTAACTTGAACAAATCCCATTTAAAATTTTCTCACCGACAGAATGATAATCCACTAATATGTATTTGGTATGTTTGTGAAATACTGAATTTGAAGTAATGTGCATTGCTACCTAATTATCACACCATAACTAAGATGGTCCATACTCTTACATCCAAAAGATTCTAGCAATTGTCAGATCCATATTATTTCACATATAACATGTGTCAATTTACGATATTCTGATTCAACAATTGACCTTATAATTAAATTCTGCTTCTTAGTCTTCTAGGACACCATATTCCATGCAATGAATAATTCACCACACATTGTGGTATATTTTCAATCATAAGGTGAACTAACCCGATCAGCATTAAAAACTTCCTCCCCTTAAGTATGGCCATAATTACTATAATACAAGTCTCAACCTAGTAAATTCTTAAGATACCATAGAATATGCATGACTATCTTCCAATGTGGGATACAAGAAAAGGATATAAGCTGACTTATAACATTTATAGAGAATGCAATGTATGTTCGAGTCAAAAAAAGGTAGTTAATTATATCAACCAAAAGATGACACTGATCTGTTTCAACAAAAATCTTCCCATCACCCGGAGATAACTCCGTTTTGGGATCCATGGGCATATCGCAAGGTTTATTAGGGTAGAAGTATCAAACAATTTTGCATCCTACATGCAAGTATAACAGAGAAAATCTATGGTCTAATTTCATTGTGAGAGAAATATGCCTCATCGACATATTCCAACTTTGGTACCAAGAAAATACATCCAATTTCCCAAGTCATTGATTTGAAATTATTTTGAAGAAATACTTTGAGATTAACAATACTAATTTTTACACTACTAGTGATTACAAAATTATCCACATAAACTAGTAAAATGCACCTAATACTAGCGTGACGATAGAAAATCAGTGGTTACTTTCTACAACAAGCGAGACCAAACTCAAAGACAACCTCATTGAATCTACCAAACTAGGCACGTGGTGACTGTTTCAAACAATATGATGACTTTTCAAACGACAAACATACCTAGACTTTCCCTAAGTAAGAAATCGAAATGGTTTCTGTAGATAAACATTTTTTCCTGATCATCACTGTGGAGGAAAACATTTTTTCACCCAGTTAATGTCAAGTCCAATGAAGAGTAGCCGTGAGTGATATAAAAATGTCTACAAATGTTTGTTTGACGACTAAGAAAAGGTATCAGTATAGTCCACCTTATATATCTATACATATCCCATAGACAGATTCAAATCTTTAATCATGCTTGAGAGCCATCAGAATTAACTTTAATCATGTAGGCCCATTTCCATCCAATGAGTTTCTTTTCAATCTATAAAAGGACTAAATCCCACATTTGATTATGCTTAAGGACCAAAATCTCCTTCTCCATAGTTACTCACCAACTTGAGTGAAAAATCACTTCAGAATTAGTTTAAGACACAATAAAACAGACCAAGACGACCATGTTGGCACATAACAAGCGCAAAGCATGAGCATAAGATAGCAACAAATAGAGAATATTTGCCAACTACGATGACCATTTGTACTGCAATCTAAATATTCAAGTTGAGGATATTTGGCACAGCTACAATGATCTTTTCATAATGCAATCAAAATATTCATGTCAATAATTAGAGGATTCATATGATCTATAGATAAGAGGATCAGATCATCAAAGGCTGGCTATATAACACCCTAGTGCTTCCACCTTGGTTTAAAAAACTACTAACCGAGTGAGATCTTTAACTACGAAAATATTAAGAAAGATGGAATCTTATGAAGCTAATAATATGTAGACATGTACTAATATTATGAAGACCCCGGACAAGTTAGAGTCGTAAAAGTTTTTGAATAGTGTTTCAGTAATTTTCTCAATAAATAGTAAAAATATTTTACATATATTATTTTACTAATTAGAATTCTTTTGGATGTTAAACTAGGCATTTGTGTGAAATTAGAATTGAAAATTATAATTATTTAAGGTACTAAAACTATCAAAACACCACCAAAACCATAATTTTCACTCAAAAACCCTAATCTAACCGCAAACCTAAATTTCTCCTAGAGAGACACACCCCCTCTTCCCCCTTAGTGATGCAACCGCCCCCTCCCTCTATATATTAACTTAAAAGCTACTTAATCAAAATAGAATAGAAATCCCTAATTCCCTCTACTCCCCCTTTAACCCTAAATTCCCTCATTCCCTCCTTATAACCCAAACCTAGCCACCCCCTCCCCCACAATCTACACCATTTGGTTAGAAACCAAAAGAAGAGATAGGGAGAGAGAAAGAGAGAGAGAAGAGAGAAGTAGAGAAAGAGAGAGAAACCTACCCTTCACCTTCGACCTGAGTCTTATGGCGTCATTTCAAAGATCCCCTCGTAGAGGGATTTTGGGCATCCATTCATGGTAAAGTTTGCAAATTTCACACATCCCGAGGCACGTAAAATATCCCTTATTATTGGACACTCCTTCCTTTTATTATTGAATCCAAGAATTGATCTATTGCCAATTTTTAACCAATTTTCTAAAGTTACAATGATAATAAATAAGGTATAGAAGAAATATGATGAATATAATGTCCATTTAAATCATTTTCAATCGATTTCAACGCAGCATTTAACTGACAATTGAGCTAGAGTTAGAATTCTAAGCTACAGTTTGGCCAACGCTTGAACGGTATTCAAACATCACAGTGTTTGGTGGCCATATCCTTTTATTTTGCCTAAAGATCGTTGATTTTCTATTTTTCAGCTTTATATGATTATTATAGACTTGCAAATCAAAAGATTTTAATGTAGAGACCTTTTATATTTTAGTGTGTATGCTTGTTCTTCATAAATAGGCAAATTTATGGAATGTTTGATTCTGCATGCAACTAGCGTGCAAGCCGCATTCGAACAATAAGGACAAACTCAAAGTAAATCAGTAGATTTACGAGCCTAGTCGTGTCATCTTGAGGATATATCTCAGTGAATATACTCTTGGTGAGCTATAGCCCTTAGACCGTAATTGTAGTGGAAGGATGATAACATCTCTTAAGATAGAGAGCTGATGTTCGACTGACATTCGAGACTGCGTTCAAACATTAAAGGTATTTTTGGTTAGATCCAAGTTTCAAGAAAATCTGAGTTATAGTACAAGTAGGACATATTCTTACTATTTTGATGGCCTTATAGGGTTAGACAGTGGATTAAGGTATCGGGTGGACCTCACAGTAAAGGTCATGCTTTGACGATCAAATGTTGCAATGTGGCATTCAAACGCCAGAACGTCAAATTGTTCATATGTCCTAAATTGCGAGCTTAAATGCTATGATGACCAACTTAACATTATTTCCAAAGTGTAGAGCAGTAGTGAGCCCAACTAGGGTGCCACAAGGAGAGTAGTGAGTGGGTTCAAAAGTATTCTCACATCTTTTCTCAGTGTCTTTGCATAATCCTTAGAACCTTGAGTTGTCTTAATTATCCATGAGTGAGTAATGGAAACCATTGAAAACGAACCATAACAGTCAGTACGAAACCTGCAAAATCACAACCTAGACTATGGTCGTTCGATATCTAATTCATGTCCTAGTGAATCAAGGTCAAATTTTTGGAAGAATACTTATAATCATGTGACCATCAAATGGAGTGGCATCGAGAAATATCACAGCCAGAGACATCGAATGTTGACATGCATGAATGGGGATTCCCATACCCGCAATGGGTAAAGGAAATTCAAGTAGGTCATCCCTACACTTAGATAGGTCACAGGGAAAGGCAAGATGGATGTTGGTTCCTATACCTAAAATGGACAAATAGAACATGGGAGGTGACAAGTGTTGATTCCTAAACCCAAATTAGCCGAAGGGAATCTATGGGAACTTCCTACACCCCAATTGGGCTAAGGGAATTGTCACATGACAAACTTAGTAGTATCAAGTCACCTAGTGTTATTCACTAAGCCGTCAAAGGTAGAAATACATAGCCTTTGGCTCAAATTGATAGTATAAGATTCAAGGAGATTGTTAGTAGTATTTCATGTTATAGTGGCATCCGTTAAGATGGGTTTAGCAAAACATCCAATCCTATTGACATTCAGATCCTCTATCATCCTGGTTACATTCACGATGTTTCAGGTTCAAGCAACCCTTTAGTGTTTGACTCCAACTGTATTCATGAGTCATGATCTCAACATATTGTAGAGTCTCAAATAGAGTATGACTGACTCTTTATGTAATCTCCCGAATTTTTATTCGATTTAATTAGATTATCTATTATTTTTTGTAATTTGGACGTGATAAAAATTAATTAAATATTATAAAATTTTGGAGGATATTTGAATTAATTGGACTGGCGCTAGAAGTACGCCCATACGGTCGCCCGTATCGATTTGAGTCTTAAAATAAAAGAAAAATAATATATATATATAATAACAATTAGAAGCGAAAGGGGGCTCACATTCAGGAAAACGGAAACAGGGAGAAAGAAGAGGGGGGAGAGAGAGAGGGAGAAGAGAGAGGAGGAACCAAGGTCCTCGGGTCCAATTCCGACTTCAAGCTGGTTGGAAAAGTGATAGATCGAGTAGAGGTAAGTACACCCATATCCTTTTCTTCCATTCTTTTCGATTTTCATTAGATTTCCTTCGGGTATTTTTACCCCGATATCCATTCATACTTTTATTTTCATATTACCCATGACTTGAGCGTGCACATACATTGATTTCATGTCCAATTTGTGAGTTTTGTACGGATTTTCACACCTAAAAACCCTCACCTGTGCCCAGACCGTTTTCACCCGTTATTTGGGGTTTTATGTATGATTTAGCCTTAGATAATTGTTACCCATAACATGGGCACACACATATGTGAATTTCACACCCGATTTTGTAATTTTCACTAGTTTTCGAACATGAAACTCTAATCCCATGCCTCAGACCATTTTCACCGATTAATTTGCAATTTTTGTATAAATTGACTTTAGAATATTATTACTCGTACCATGAACATATTAATTTATCAATTTGGTGTCCGAATTTGCACATACAGACCCTTATGCCCGTGCGGGCACTACTCACCGTGATGGCACTATTCACTCGAGCCACTTTGAAAATTTTTGCATGATTTCGTTTTATTTAATCGATACGTAAATTATATATATAATTGTATATACTTAATTGTATATTCCAAAAAATATTATTGCTAACCATTTGTGAAGGATTATCGTCCGGAAACTCTAAAGTTACGTTTGATTGATGTGGTAAGAATTTTCTAATTGTTCCAAAGTATCATATTGAACTATGCATATGTTTACAGTCACATGAAGACTTAAACCCACAAGAAATGATAATTTGTATCTGTATATAAGAATTAAGCAAGATATGTAAGAATACGGAGGGAATACCCAAATTTGCTATGTGTATGATGCGTTCTCCCGGTGTGAGAACCATCTGAAAGAAATTTTGTAGACTTTCCCTCAAAGAATAAGAATTCATAAAACCTGGACCAATGATTTATATTTTAGAGGGTGGTATCCCCTAACATGCCATTGATATTACAGTGAAAATGCAATGATTGTCTTGGCCGTACATTACAACGGGTGATATTCATTGGTATGCCTTAAGATATTACTACGGAAGAACGAGGACTGCCTCTGGGTCACGAGAAACATTGTGGCATATGTAATATGGCCCCATATATCGGGTTAAAAGTATACCGCTCGTCACAGGGTATTGAATTGCGTAGTTATGCGCTTTAGAATGTGTAGAAACAAACATATTCTTTTCCTCGTTCTCCCGCACCGTCTGCTAGTAAGGCCTACTAGCCCTGATCCGCAAAGATAAAGAAATTGATGCATGTTATGGAATCCAATGAAAAGAAAGATAAAATATAACAAGTTATTTATATTCCGAAAATGCATTTGTTCACGTTTCATGTTATACATCCTATATCATATTCCTATTCCCTTCCTAATTCTGTTTTAATTATATTGTATATTATCCTTGATTATAATACGCTTGCTGAGCATTTCACTCACCCTTATTGCTTTTGTTGTCTCTAGATGAGTACGAACTTATACTCGATAGGGCAGGGTAGAAGATTAGCAGTCGGCTAGGCATGAAGATCTTGAAGGGTATCTTGAGGACTTGGTTTTGTAGTTTATGTACCCTTATGTGGTACCTTTGTATATCTTATGAAGAATTTGTATATTGATATAGTTGTATGTCTAATGATGTACATGTAGTTTAGCTCCCCCGGTATTTGATGGTTATAAATGCTTTCGCGGCTTGTTATAGTTAATTTGAGTACCTAGTGGCATTTTGTCCAAGCCAACGTCACACACGGAGTTATGACGTTGGTGCCACGTGATTGTTGTAACTTTTGGATCTTGCGTTGAGATGTTGTGGCTATATTATGCATGTTGTCAGGTTATTTACAGGTTTTATATTTGTTTGGCGACCGATTTTCTGCCGGAACTCTGCCGGAGTTTTCATAGAAAATACGGTCCGTCACACTTTATATTGCTATTAACTGACTCCTTGTATTGCTATTGTCGTCGTATATCATATTATTGTCATCCGAGATTTCTTCATTGTTTCAAAAGCGTGGTTTTAATACTTATTGAGTTTTTAACTCACTCTTGCGTTTTATTGACTCCAAAATAGCACAGGTTTATAAAAATAGCCATAGATCAAGATTTGTTGAGGAGTTCTTAAGCAAATGATCCCGAATGCTTATTGTTTTATTTTTAGAGTTTACGACAACTCATTTGATCATAATAGTAATGATATTTAGTTTCCTTATCAGGGTTGCATCCCATTTTCTTTTACCTTAGGATATGAGGAGTTGAAATTTGGATGGATTGTTATTTCTTATAGATTTTATAGATGTCATTTTTATTATGGTTTCATATAGAACATTTTCTACTGAGGTTTTTTGCACAAGTGGTCTAGGCCAAGTGGTGGGAACCCTAAGTAGGCAAGAAACACTTTCTAGAACATTTTCTAGGATGCCACAAGCTTAGGAGTAGCTACGAAATAGGAGCCAAACACCAAACGAGAACCATGAACATAGTTCTTAAAAATAGGCAGAGGTGGTTGAAGGGGGGAAAGATTGACCACGATGCGTGACTCTGCAGGCAAGAAACTCATCGTCATGAATTGATGATGGACTAAAACAAAAAAATTTGTGGAGCAAAAACAGAGCAAACTCTAGAAATAAATTATCAAAAGGCACTAGAAACCATCCCAAGTCGAGAAAGAAACATTGATACCCTTTTAGACTGAAGCAATACCCTAGGGAAATACATTAAAGGGATTTGGCATCGAGTTTAGTTATGTGAGATCGAACGTCGTGAATATCCCATACACACACAAAAAATCAGTGCGATAGAGTGTAAGTTTATTAAGGAATGAAAGACAAGGAGGGATCTCATCATAAAGTATTTCTCATTGCATATGATTTATGAGATAACAAATGGTTAGTATAACCTCACTCTAGAAAAATTTAGGAACTCTTATATGAAATAGTAGAGCACGGGCTATCTCTAATAAATGTCTACTCTTTCTTTCCACAACTACATTTTGTCGCGAGGTATTGGGAGCATAGAAAACATCTAATAAATGCAGTAATTTCAATAGAATGGTACTCAAGAGCATTATCACTCCATAAGGACTTTATTAATTGATTATAAACCTCAGCATAGAACGCACAAAAAAATTAAAAATAACACAAAATAACTTTTCAATAAATATAAGAACGTAGTTCAAGAATAATCGTCAATAAAAGCAAGCAAAATCCTATTTTAAAACACACAAGACATGAACCCCAAATATCTAAACGAACTACCTCAAACAAAGTTGAAGATCATTAATTGACAAGATAATATGATATGCGACAGTATTTAACAAACTAACATGACTTGCAAAATAGAGTCGACATAAAATGAAGACTCGGACAAAATTACTTTAGACTTGATAGCGACTAACAGTGAAGCCCAAGTGATGAACTAATAACAGTAGAGAAGATTATCAAAGATGGTCCTGCGTTCAGCATATAGAAACCTTCTAAATGATGACAACTACTAACAATGACCTTTCAAATTGTAAGATCCTAAAATTCACAACCAGTACAGGAAAAGACAAGACAGTTATTATTGTCCCGATAAATTTGCTAATAGAAAATAGGTTAAATGGAAAAGACAACAAATATAATACAAATGAAATAGTATTAACAGGGATTAAGAAAACAACACCAATTCCCACAACCATAACCAAGAAACCAATAGCTAGAGTAATAGCAGGGAGAGTAAAGCATGGTCTATAATAAGGCAATATACCTAATATCTAAGTCATATGAGCAAAGACATCAAAGCCAATAACCCAAGCCCGAAATGCAATAAGCAGATAACACTAGGGTAACCTTTATGCACTAGAGTGGTAGTGGCTCACAAAAGTTGACTAGCTAGTGAAGGCAAGTAGTCCAAAGCAGATAAGATGATTCCAAGCAATGGTGTCTGTAAGAAATCAAAATATCCTCGAGATGCGACTATAACAACCTGTTCAAGAGACTTCTTTCACTTGCAATATCACTTCCGATATTTGTTTCGTGTATAATCATTGTCACCACAGTGAAAACATGAGAGTTTTCCACCTCTGCCACAACAATTCTGACCCATTCCCCAGCTCACCTTGAATTGTAGACAAAGCATGACTTACCAAAGTCATTTGGTCTATGGCTAACGAGTTGCAAGGCATCACAATCAACATGAAGAACACAGCAGAATACATCAGCTAAGGAGATTACCAAAGCAATTGCCAAAATTTAGGAATGACCAAACTCAAAATCAAGTCAAAGCCAACTAGGAAGCACAAAATAGCAAACGGTTCACGTTGTACATGCATTTTCTTCACATCATAGTAGATTTGTATACGAACATTTAGCTATTCATAGACCTTCCAATGTCAACATAGTAGTTAGTCACACTTCAATACTTTTGATCGACACAAAAGAATAATTTGGACATATCAAATATTCGAGATATGTTATATTCCTAAGAATAAAGGATAGATATTTACTCCCATAGATCCTCCACAAAATCTATGAGTAACGAGCAAGACCACCCTATGCTCCCTAAAGTTGATCAATTGAGTATAATGGTGTACATCTTCACGAGTCCACAATTTTAACCAAAGTGGATTAGTCATTGAATTAGGTGAGTCATCAGTGATATGACCCTGTTTGTCCATGTCCCATATAGCAAAGAGGACAATCTTTCTTTAATGTTGATAATTGGCCCCATCAAGGCATTGATCAATAATTTGAGCGGACATGGAAGAATTAGTATAAGAGGCAACAATGTGAGATGGACTTAGTTCATCCTTAGCAACCATTAAATAATAATCAAATTATCTCACAATAATAATTAGAATAGCTCCCAATCTCCCGATCAAATCAAACACATCACAAGGCTTCCAATCAAAAAAATCATTAGCGTAACTCCAAACCCCTCGCACCACAAAACAGCGAAGAACGCAGCACCAAATGTGTATGTAAAATCTAAAGGTTGTGTGTACGCGTAACACAATAGGTAAATAAAACATTGCATACCATACCACTATGAAGAAAACAATAGAAGTCAAACACAAAAAGCAATGGCTAAGATTAACTCAATTTTGCCGAGACCAGGATAAAATCACAACAGATATACTGAAATTTGCTTCGTTTTGTTGTCGGCAAAGCTGTACTAGGCAAAGACAACTTCTAATCACACATGAAAGGAGCCAAAATCCTCATAGGTTCATCGAATCGATCAAGGCAGGGCCAGATCTAGGGTTTTAAATAAAACTCTAGATCAAAAAAATTAAGCGAAATTACTTTGAATACATGAAATCAATATGAGGCTTTCATTCATCCCAATGATGCACACCGATTGCCGAGTGAAGGATCATCGGCTGTGACAACGGCCGCGGCAGCCACTATTAATGCACTGATACCATGTTAATATGTAAGTAGTGAGACAATACGAGAGAACACTTAATTAGGGCCAGTATATTCACACTTACATAGAGCTATTTGTATACATTATAAATTATTAAGCTACCCTTATTAGGAATATGCCACAAGAAATATCCTCAAGCATATACCCCTTATATTCTAATAAGATATTCTCAAAATATTCTGCCAAGATTTTCTCCATGTCTTTTAACACACAAAATTCATCATTTATGTGCATTGGCACTAGAGGAGGGTGTTCATCTCATTTGGCATCCGCAATTTATGCTTATCATCTTCTCCAATTGGGGGTCAAGGCTTCCATGCTTGTGTTACTTGTATTTCACAGGAGGAAATGTAAACTGAACTTGCCCCAATAAAAGATATTGAGTTTTCAATTGAGCTACTACCAGGCACAGTTCCTATATCAAAGGATTTTTATTTCATGGCCCCTTCTGAGTTTAAATAACTAAAGGTGCAGCAATAAATTTTGCTTTATAAATGCTTCATTCATCCTAGTGTATCAACTTGAGCTGGTTAGTATTATTGGTGAAGAGGGATAAATCCATGAGAATCTTGATTATAAGGAGTTAAATAATGTCACAATGAAGTATAAATAGTTATTGCCCTAAATTGATTATTTATTTGACCAATTACAACAAGTCTTTTCAAAAATTGATATTCATTCTAGGCATCATTAACAAAAAGTCAAGGAGGATGTTCCAAGTGCTTTTAGAATAAGGTATGACCATTATGATTTTTTTTGTGATGCAATTAAGTTTAGCTACTACTTCCACGGATTTTACAGATTTGACAACCAGTGGAATCACTCTATCCATAGACAACATTGTTCAGGTTTTTTTCTTTGACATTTTCATCTACTGTTTGAGTAAGTTACAACAAGAACAACAGTTGAGAATTGTGTTGCAAGTGTTTAGGGAGAAAAAATTACACTCTACACTAAACAATTGTGAATTTTGGCAAAAGGTAGTAGCATCTGATATTCAAAGCTGACTTATTTGGGGATTCTAAAAATTCTTGGTCTTAGTAAAATGAAAAAGACCCAACAAGGTGGCATAAATGAGATTTGTGGATGGGTTCTGTAAGACCCAATCTTTTCATTTCAATTTACAATGTCATTATTATGCGTATTGAGATAATTTGAAAAATAATTATATAATGAAAATTTGAGAAAAAACCAAACTGAGAAGAATCAAGCCCAATGTCTAATGGGTGTCTGTCTCTACACTCGTGCATATTTGAAGCAATAAAAATGCGCCTAATATGCGCCAATGGGATGCTCATACATACTTTTGATAAAATATACGGCACCTAAGATGTAATATCTCAGATTCCGTTTAGATTATTTTAATATTAATTGTAATTTTGAGTAACTTGAACATGGCAAAAATTTATTAAATATTGTAAAAATTTGAAATGATAATTGGACCAGCTGGGTTGGCATCCGAGGTGCGCCCATGCTGTCGCCCAAGTACCAATTTGGATTTGGCAATAAAAGAAAAGGAAAATAAAAAATATAAATAAAAATATATATAGATAATAATAATAATAAAAGGAAAACAGGAAAAGCGGATTGGGGACAGAGAAGGAGGGAAGAAGAAGAGATGGGAGAGAAGAGGGGAGACCAGCGCGGCCGTCGCCGTTGACGCCGCCAGAGATGTCAACGTCGGAAATGGAAGCTGACAAAGCCCTCTCCGTGGTGTTACCCTCAATTTTGTGCATCGGTGTGAGTAGAGAGAAGAATATCAAATCGAAGCTAACAGCCGCCGTCCGTTCGCCACTGTTGCCGGAGAAAATCAGTGAAATCAATGCAAGTAAATCCTTCTATTCTCCTTGTGGATGCTGATTTTAGGGTTGCATCACCGATTTTGAAAGAAATCAGTTGAATCGAGAGAAAATGGGTGAAAGAGAAGTGCGGTGGAGAAAGGAGTCGCCGACGGATGCATGCACCGCCATCCGTCACCAACTTCGTCGCCGGGTGCTGCCGTCACCAGTGCTAGAGCCGCAGTCGGTGAAAGAGGTCGTAAAGAGAGAGAGAGGCAGAGGCGTGCAAAGGGAGGAAAGAGAAAGGGGTGCACATTGGCTGAGAGAGAGGGCCCGATTTGGATACCTCAGAGTATCCTCTTACCAAATCTACTTGAAATAAAATTGAGGTAAGTATCCTCTAACCATGTCCTTGATTTAATTTTGTATCTAATGATATTTGACTACAATTTAAAAATTTTACTAACATGCATATTATTTTTATACACCCAAATCTGTTTATTTTGTACAAGCATGTATATTTTATTAGTCTGTGCGATGGTTTTACACTGGTATTCGTCATTTGAAGGGCTTTCGGACACCCGAGCAATATATATGTATATTTATATATCCGTATGTTGTAAAACCATGAACTAAACAATGCATAGGCCCACATGCATATTTCCAGGGGACAAGGTCTCTACTTTGTGAGGTCATGATGGTCCGAGATCCTATGGGTCTATTTATGATCCAAGGTATTGGTTATTTGTAGCGCCTCTCCCGACGAGGAGACTTTAGTCTCAACGGGGACATATGTGATATGTGATCTCCCTTCCTCCGGCAGGAATGTGAGTTTTGTTGTAGTCGACCTACCCCATACATTTTAAAGAGAACCATCGTCATAAATTAATGAAAAATTAATATATTCAAATGTCTTAATATATAACTAAACTTAAGGTTGTAGGCGATATAGCTGTAATTACCGGACAAGGATAACCCTTCTTCAAGTTAGTATTATTAATCTTTGGTTCTTTAATTTTGTGTATGCTTTGTATTTCAGCATGTGTTTGCGTGGATTATGATTTGAGATACGTGGTTTGCCTCACAAATGGGGGATAGCAATGTCTCGTATGTATTGATGTATTAAGCTTGGAACATGTTTTATATTTATATGTTTTGGTTCCGGTATTTCCTTTCATTTTAGCATATGAGATATGAGATTTGGATTCAAACGATGGTATGTGTCCCACACGGATGTATGACAGTCGAGATTATGTGATGTGACCTCGAATCTTATATTATGATATCGTTTATGAGATTTGACTGGATCGCTATTTGTTATGATTATATCCCGGAGGAAGTGTTTGATACAGATGATGACTTAGTACAAGACATCTCCTCGATTTTTCAGGGATTGCACGGATATTGTGTTTTGTTTTACGTGGTTATTATGTCATATCCCTTCTTCTAATTTATGTATACTGTTTTATACAATGATAATACTTACTGAGCCTTCAACTCACGTTATTATATTTTATTCCTTTAGACTAATAGCATGGATACACTTGCAAGAGTTCAGGCGTAATTTGACACAACATGTCTCTATCGGTGAGTGGAGATGTTTAAATTGGGTATGTTTCTGATCTCAGTGGTGTATTTTGGTTGTTGTTTACGACCAAATGAGAGCCTTGATCCTTGTATGGGATATATTGAACTTATTGTTTTATGTTAATGAGTTGATTTTCTATTTGGATACCTCCCTTCCGATGTTTGATTGCAAGTCGTATATACTGTTTGTCCAAATTTATATTCAATGAGGTCTTGTGCAGGGTCGGGTTTTCTTATCTTAAGCCCCATATATGTCTATGGATTATCACCCTAGGGTCGGGTTTGTCATTATTGATGTAATGATTTTATATTATTGGGGATTAATATTATTATCGACTGCATTTGAGATCCTAGGGTTGTGACATGAGATGCGCCGATTACAACGCTCATGCACAAAATTAGCAACATGTTGACACCTAAGTTGTGCCTGGTGCAGCACTCATATGTGCCTGTGTAATGATGCGACATCTGATACACGCTTATCCGGCACTCATATGCCAATTTGATCATTTAAGACCCCCTGCACCTGTTTTGCACGAAAAAGAGAGAGGAAAAAGAAAGAGAAAGAGGAGCAAGATGAGGGAGACAGAAAATGAATGAAATTTTGAAACTTTATCGAGTTAAATCTATTAGGTTAGAGATTAAAAACAAGTATTTCTAAACCCATTCTTTAGACTATTTTCAAATCTTTTGATTTTTACTTATCTTTCTCATTGTTTCTATACATGCATGTCAGTATTTTACACCCCTGTTCAAATATTGTTGAATGCATTTGTTTTACGCCAAACTTTTTAAAATTTGTCTAGTTTTACTGAAGGTTTAAAAGTTTTATTTGTTCTCATAAATGAGTATTTTTAAATATATGTTCATATACGGAAGAATCTGTGATGAAAAGTCATGAAATATTGTAACATTTGGGCTGGTATATTGATAACCCATGCAAGTCTTCCGATAGTCATTATTTTGATACTTGACATGAGTTTGTACTTTCACATAGGGAATAAAATTTTGTATTTTTACTTTTGCAATAGAGTGAAAAAATTTTAAATATTTGTTATAGAATTCTTCCTTTAATATTTTTGTTCACAGTCATTGTAGGAAATTAATGGAACCATAAATTCGGATATTCCAATATATTACACACACTAGAAGACTGCACCTACCATCCAAGAGTGGCAAAATAAAGTAGTGTTCGATATTGTCTATAAGAAGTAATTTATATACGGCCCGCCTTCATGTGTAAATAACAATGTTTTGCCCTAAGGTTACAAAAAGCAAACACAACATTTCCTCGATGTTAGCCATTTGGCCCTTAGTTTTCATATTTGACATGATTACATTTTCAAAATTTTGACTTGCATCGTATTTTAGATTTTAAAATGATTGGACTTTTGAGATTCACATGTTTTGACATAATATTTAATTTCAGGTTTCAACATTTAACCATTTCAAAATCATATGATTTGGACTTTCGATAATTTCATATAGTATGGACTTTCAATAATCATGATTTAAATTATTCATTTAAACATCTAGACATATTAGATTTTTACGGGTGTTTACAATTTTCAGTTGTACTATCTGATTTATGTACACAATTTGAATATTATATCGCGATGGTTTGTGTGTTTGTTAAATGCTTTTCCTAATGATGTTTGGATTTTGAGCAAGTAGTTATATTTTTAGAAACCGTACAGGGTTCAATTCAATTAGATCCAATGTCAGCTATCAAACATTATAAATATTACATCGTTTTGAATTTGGTTTGTTAAGTCCAACTCGATATTTAGGTTATCTAGTTTCTAATCATTAGGAAAAATTTTCAATTAGGTTTATTTATTAATTACTTATTACCTACTCGTACCGAAACCGTAACAGTATTAATATTAGATAAAATCATGAGAAAAAATATGTCATAAGATTTTAAGGAACTATACATTTGAAAATTTTTGCATGACAGGTACTGAAAAATGTCAAAAGGTAGAGGAGTTGGTTTTAGCCGGGAGGATACTTATCAAGCGATGATAGCCCAAATGACAAACATTATAGATCGGATCATTCAACATCAAGATGCATAGTTAGCAGAATAGCAAGGAGCTGGAAACCAGAGGCAAGGCAAAACATCCTTCAAACTCTTTACAGACAAAAGAGTTCAAAGTTTTTAAGAGATTCAAATCCAATAAATGCAGAAATCTAGATACACAGGGTGGAGAAGGTGTTCTAGGTTATTAGTTGTCGTGAGGAGAATGTGAAATTCACGGCTTACAAACTAGACGGAGAAGCCGATCAATGGCAAACAACGCAAAGGAGGATCAAGGAGATGACGAATGATGAGATTTCTTAGAGTGTCATTTTAGAAGCATTCATAGAGAAATGCTCCCCGGCAAGCGTCTATGAACTAAAAGAAGACGAGTTCGAACATTTGAGCAAGGAAATCAGACAGGTGGCAGAGTACGACACCAAGTTTATGAAATTATTCCATTTTACCTTGCACGTCGTAATGAATTAGGCTAGGAGGGCTAAGAAGTTATTCCAATGTCTCCAAGATTTAATCCAAAGGAAGTTAATGCCGCTGCGGTATAGGACATAAAGTAAAGTGCAACGGAGCTTTACATATTCAACAAGAGCAAGAGAGAGCCAAACTCTATGAGAAGAGATCAGCGAGCCAAGAAGATTAAAGTTCATGGTTAGGAAGATCTTATTCGAAGTTCATGGCATAAGATCAATGCAAAAGGATTGTGGACAGTTCTTCACCCATCAAGCTACAACGCTCTAGGCCAATGTGCAACCACTGTAACAAGTACCACCCAAGACGACAATGCTACAGGCAAACTAGAACTTCTTTGAGTCTTTTGAATTCCAACAAAATGTCAAAACGAGTCAACGAGTTTGACATTGGCTCTACATGCAAGCCATTTGATATGTGATGGGTGCCAAACTTACTGGGCTTTTGTCATGACTAGAGGAAGTTACAGTGTGTCAATTAAGGAGATTCTGGAGATATGTCATGTCCCCGGGATATAATACACAGGCTAATAAATAAAAGTTCACAATATAAAATCTAATAAATGCAATAATAAGAACAAAACTCAACTCGGGCATGATAATCCATACATACATAGGACCCAACACAAAACAACCCGTACAGGACCTCATCGGATATAATTTGAACAACAAAATACATGATCTACTATCCATAAGTCAAAAAGGAGAAATTCTATGAAACAACTCATCTACAAAACATAAATATCCCATAATTCTCAATACAAAGTCCACGGCCCACAACTGGCCATCCACAATAACCAAATATACCCCCGAGATCACAAGCCTAATAGGCATAAGACTCCAGACTCACCAGCGAAAACAATGCAGCGTCAGATCGAGTCCGAACTCCTACAATCAAATCCAAGCCACTTGTCTAAAGAGATAAAATATAAAAATGAGCTTAAAACCCAACAAGTATCATCGTATATGTACAACAATACATATAAATCAGAGGGAAGGGATTTTACATAACAATCGTGTAAAACAAACTACAAGGTTCGTAAAATCGCTAAAAACTGAGAAATACTCTCGTACTAAATTTTCATCCGTATCAACTCATCCCTCTAGGACATAATCAAAATAAATGACATTACAGTCAAATTTTACAAACGATATCATATCATGTCATATCATAGCATATTGTCATCCAAGATCACATTGCATAAGTCGTAACCGTCATCATATCCACATGGAACACATACTATCGTTCGAATCCAAAACTCATAATCTCATATGCGGAAAAAAGGAAGGTGGAATCAAAACATGTTCCGGGCTTGACACATATCCATACGTACGAGACATTCCTATCGCTAAATCCCTGAGCCCAATCCACACATCTCAAATCACAATCCAATATAAATCCACATAAAAATACAAAGTATGCACAAAATCGGAGAATCAAAAATTATAAAACCAACTTAAGGATGAGTTACACTCATCCGGTAACCTTGCTTATATCGGTTGTATTTCAAGACGACAGCTCAAGGACTAGCTGCATTTTAGGCCAGTAGCTCAAAGCCATCTACGTACCTTGTCTCTCATAGACTCTGAACTTGCTTATTATATTTTACCACCCGCGGTTTTGGTTGCAACCTTAAGTTTAGTTATATGTTACAACATCCGAATATATTAATTTTCGTTAATTCCTTACTTAAATTACACTAGTAGGACAGTTCAACTACAACACGCCTCAACCTTCCTGCCGGCGAAAAGGAAACAACATATCACATACGTCCCTATCAAGACTAAACCTCCTTGTCGGGAGTGGTACCAATGCCACATATCTCGGATAACATATATCGACCTCGGGTCTTGGACAGCCATGGTCCACGTGACCCCGCCCCGACAGCATGCATGTGGACTGATACAAGGCCTGATTCATGATTCCATAACATACGGATACACAAATATACATATATATCGTTTCGAGTGTCCATAAATAACAAAACCCGCCAAAATTGCAAATACCCATATACCACCACCGAGCAACCGATAAATTATACATGCATCTACACAATAAAGGGATGGAGTGCTTAAAAATAACATGCATGTAAATAAAATCTTCAAAACATACACAAACACCGTCAATCACAAAAATAGACCAAGGATTTGCCTTATTAATACTACCCTAAACCTTATACCCAACAAATCTGACAAAAGGATCTTCCGAGACGCCCGATCACCACTTTTTCTCTCTTCCTTTCCCACCTCTCTCTCTTCTACCCGATTGTGCAAAGAATGGAAAAACCCTAGCCCCCCACGCTTTTATAGAGTGACTTGTGCTCAAGCGCTCCTCAGGCGTGCCTCAACCACGTGCTCTCAGATAGGTCGGTGCTCAAGCGTAGCCCAAACACAGCCCATTCTAAAAATTGCACTCGAGTGAGCCTCGAGCACTCCACGAGAGCACACATTCTAGCTTTCATGTCTCAGGCGCACAGCCAGCAAACCTGGAACACCGAACACGGACCGAAATCCTTCAAATTTCCACAAAATACTATTAAACTAACACATCCAATAAACACAAAATATTAAACACAATCGAAAACATTCAAACAAGGATCCGGTACTAACAACTCTCCCCAACCTCTAAAAATTTCGTCCTCAAAATTTACGTACCTTAATCCTCGAACAGAAAAATATATTTCTCCAAGACATCATTCTTGCATTCCTAAGTCGCTTCCTCGACTACATGGTTCCTCTAAAACACTTTAACCAACAAATCACCTTATTCAATAACATCTAATCCTTTCGGTCCAAAATCTGAACAAGAACCTCAACATACTACAAATTCTCATCAATTTCCACCGACTCAAACTCAATCACATGGGACGGATCACATGCATATTTCCTCAGCATAGATAAGTGAAAAATATCATGGCATTCTATCAAATTCGGAGAAAAAGCCAATCTGTAGGCCACCTCTCCGGATTCTCTCCAACACCTCAAACGGCCCAATGAATCCCGACTTCAATTTGTCGTTCCCTCCAAATTACGAGATTCCTTTCCTTGGAGATACCTTTAAAAATACATGGTCACCCACTTCCAAATCTCAAATCCGACCTTCTCCTATCCACATAGCTCCTTTGACGACTTTGTGCAACCATCATCCAATCCCGAATGATCCAAATCTTTTTCGACATATCTTGAATGCTATCGGAACCCAAAAGTCCTCAATCGCCGATCACTTCCTAATTTAATAGGAAACGAAAGATTTGTCTTACGAATACTTGTCTCAACTTTATACTCAACAAATCTGACAAAAAGATGCTCCAAAGCGCCCGACCGTTGCTTTCTCACTCTTCTTTCCCTCCACTCTCTCTCCGTCTGCCGGACTAAGCAAAGAATGACAAAACCCTAACCAACGTGCATTTTTACAAAGCAACTTGCGCTCGAGCGTGCCTCGAGTGTGCCTCAAGCGCATTCTCTCGGGTAGCCCGACGCTCAAGCGAGGCCCAAACACGGCCCATTATAGCAATTGAACTCGAGCGAGCCTTGAGCACTACTCAGCGCACATATCCTGGTTTTCATGCCTCGAGCACAGGGTCGGCAAAACTCAAGTGCCAAACACCGAATCAAAATCCTTCAAAATTTCACAAAATACCATTAATCTAACACATCCAATAAACTCAAAATATTAAATACATCCAAAATAATTCAAACGGGGATCCAGGTATTACAAGATTTGTATTTGAGGAAGTCACTCCGAAGGAGTTACCATGTTTTGCCTCCAAATAGAAAAATTGAGTTTATTATTGATGAGATACCCGAATTTTCTTGAGCTCCTTATAGAATAACACCATCAAAGTTAAAATCAATGAAACAGCAATTGCAATAATTTTCTTTTCTACCAGGATACCACTGGTGTTTCATCGAAAGCTTTCAAGAATTGCGATACCATTGACACATCTAACACAAAAAAGGATGTCTTTCCATTGGAATGAGGATTACGAGTCAAGGTTTCAACAATTGAATAATCAATTGACTTCTACACCAGCTAGCTATTCCAAATGGTACAAGAGTTTTGTGATTTACTGTGACACTTCGAGGAAAGGACTATGTTGTATTTTCATGCAATAGGGTTATCACCTATAGATTAAGGCAGCGCAATGTTTACAAGTGAAATTATCCTATCCACGATCTGGAGTTGGCAACAGCCACCTTTGCTTTAAAGATTTGAAGACACTATTTGTACAGAGAAAATTCGTTATACAATATATGTATAAAAGTTTAAAGTATCTATTTTCGTAGTAGTTGAATATAAGATAGCGTCGCTAGATACATTTATTAAAAGATTGTGATATTCAATATTAGTTGAGGAAGGTGAATGTTATATTAGACCTGCTAAATTGGAAATCTTAGGACTTGATGGCCCATACGATGATTAAAAAATGGCAGATCCTTAATGGGATGAAAATTGTAATATTCAACCGCACTTCGAAGGATCGAGGATGACACTAATGTATTTCCAAGTGCAACCGATAATTATGGAAAAGAGTAAGGAATCTCAGACCGTAGAAGATTTAAATATCAAATTGTGAGCAAATTTTAATTTCGAGTAGATGGAATTCTTCAATTTTGAGACCAAATTTGTGTGACCAACATTCGAAATTTGAAGAAGTTTTGAATGACCCCCATAGAGCAAAATATACAACCAATGAAGTGGGAAATAAATGCTTACGTTGGACATGAATCAAAAAAAAAAAAAGGACAGACATGAAGCTGGAAATAACCGCTTATGTGGGGAGATATATGGCATGCAAACACGTTAAAACTAAACATTGGAAGCCTTTAGGATTTTTTTCACCCTTTGCCTATTCCTAACTAAAAGTGAGAGTATATCATGATGGATTTTGTATCGAGTTTGCCTAGGACAGTCAGGAATTATAATTTGATTTGGATGATTGTGGATAAATTGACGAAATCAACTCGTTTTCTGCCTGTAAGGGCTAAATTCTCTAAAAACTATAAGGCACACTTGTATATCAATAAAATCCTGCAATTGTATAGCATTCCTGCTTCAATTGTATCTAAAGGAAACCCACAGTTTATATCAAAGTTCTAGGAAATCCAACAACAGCAGTTGCGTAAAAAACTAGAGTTCAATACAGTGTTTCACCCGCAAACTGATAGGCAATTACAGAAGACGATTCAGATTTTGGAAGATAGGTTGAGGGCCTCTATTTTAGAGTTGAAAAGAAATTAAGAGAATTATATGTCATTTGTTAAATTTGATAATAATAACAGCTATTACTCAAGTCTCGAGGTGGGCTCATTTATGGCTTTGTTGGGACAAAGTTGTTGGTCTCTTATTAATTGGGAGAAGATTGATAATCATAAACTTTTTAGCCTTGATATTATCCAAAATACTTCGAATAAGATCAAATCAATTCAGCATTGTTTGATAGTTGCTTAGAGTCTTCAAAACAATTTTGCTAATAGCTGGAAATCTAATTTAAATTTTGAGGTGGCCAATCATGTATTTTTGAACGTATCTCTGAGGAAATGGATTTCTATATTTGAGATGAAGGAAAATTGAAGCCAAGATTTATTGGGTCCTTATTTTTCAACGAGTCAAAGACGTAGCCTACAGATTAGTCTTACCTCCCAATTTGGCAAATTGTCATGATATTTTTCATATTTCGATGCAACGGAAATATAATGTTTGATCCAACACACATTATTGAATATCAACTACTACAAAGTGATAATACTTTGTCAAATATTGAGCTTTCAATTCAAATTTTGGAGAGAAGCAATAGTATAGCAACGTTATTCCATTGGTTAAAGTGTTTTGAAAGAACTATTTTTTTCAAGGACTCGACTTGGAAGCATGAATACAAAATCCAAGACAAGTATCCCTGTCAATTTGCTCATTAAGTTATGTAAATTTCAAGAACAAAAGTTTACATGGAGTGGACAGTTACAGGGCCACGTATTTTCATTTCAATTTACAACGTCATTTTTACATGTATTTGGTCGATTTGGAATGAGGAAATATCAGATTGGGCCCAACGCATGATGTACACATGTCTTCATGCTTGTGCGTATTTCAGGCAATGGATGTGTGCAATCATGCATATTTTCGGCGCCTAATGTGCGCCTATTACAATGCTCATGAGCAAATTTGGCAAAATAATGGCACTTAAACTGCACCTGTATCATGATGTGGCACCTATTGTGTAGTTCGATTATTTACGGCCGTTTAGGCCTATTTTAAGTCATTTTGCGCAGCAAAGAGAGAGAGGAGAGATAAAAAGAAAAGGAGGAGGAGGAGAAGAAGAAGAAGAGAGAAAGAGAAGGAAAGACATTTTTCAAGTACGATCAATTAGATCGGATGTTAAAGGCAAATATTTTCAAACCTATTCTGCGGTCTATTTTATAATCCTTCGATTTTTACTTAAATTTCTTGTTTTACTTCACATGCATAACACTCTTTACACACCAATCTAAACAGTGTTGCATGTAGTTGTTTTTCACCGAACATTTTTAAGTTAGTTTCATTTTACTAAAGGTTTGAAAGATTTGTCTATTCTCACAAAATAAGTGAATATTTTTTAGTATCATGTTCATATAAGAAAGGGTTTGTGATGAAAAGACAAAATATTGTGCATTCGATATTACATGTTGATAGTCCATACAAATGTTCAGACGGACTCTATTTTGATATTTGACATGAGTTTATACTCTCCCATAGGGTAAAAACTTTTCTATTTATACTTTTCCAACAAAATGAAAAGGTTTTAAATATTTGTTATATAGTCCTCCGTTTGTTTTTTTTTATTTTTTATTAAGAACCGTTATAATAAATTGACGTAACTATATATTCAGATATTTTAATATATTAGGCACAATTAACAATTGAACCTCATATTAAGACATAATGGCATTTGACCCCGTTTATAGGGAGCAATTGTAGACAATCCGCCTAAAAGACTAAATGGTAGTATTTTGGCTTAAGATTATTGAGAGTACTTGTAATCCTTCTTCAACATTAACCTTTTGATCATTCTCAAATTTGGCATCATTTTGATTTTCTAGATTTTTACCTATATTGTATTTTATATTTTGAAATAATTGGACTTTTGAGATTTGCAGGTCTTAACATAATATTCGGATTTACCTAACTTTGGATATTTAAGCCTTTAGAAATCATATGATTTGGGATTTGAATGATTTTGTATAGTTTGTATTATTTGTTATTCATATAAACATTACAAATTTGCATACGAAATCATGATTTGGATTATTCAGTTTAGATATCTAGACATATTGGATTTTTAGAGATATTTATAATTTTCAATCCTCCTATCTGATTTATGTACATGATTTATATATTATATATATGTACTTGCTAAGTTTTAGACTCACGATTTGTTAAGTTTTCCAAACCTTTCAAATTAGATAGCCATGGATTACCTACAAGATTCGGATAGGAGAAATTTGAAAACATTGCTTATTTATTTGTGTTTAGATCTATATTTGAACAATTATGTTGGGATATATTTTGTATAATTCAGTTTATAGTAGTTTGTATATTTTAGAAATATTGTATCAGTTGGATTTTGCATAAGTTTCACATCACAATCGTTTGAATGTTTGTTTGATGCATTTCCTTGCTGATTGTTTGAATATCAAGCAAGTTGTTATATTTTTAGAGATTAGACAGGGTTCAATTCGGTCCAGTCCTATGTTTGTTATCGAACATGATGAAGATAATGTTGTTTTGGACTTGGTTTGTTAAATCCAACCCGATATTTGGGTTATTTGGTTTCTAATCATTAAAGAAATTTTAAATTAGGTTTCTTTATTAATTATTTATTACCTCATTGTAACAAAATTGAGACGGGTTCTCTCAAATTGCTACTCCCTTAACTCAGTTTACTCAAACAAATGTCAAGTTTGCATGGAATAAGCAAAGTAAGTTGTGTTTTCAACAATTGAAGAGAAGGGTGACAACTCAACTAGTATTGACTATTCCAGATGGCAGTGGAGGATTTGTGATTTATTGTGAGGCTTTGTTAAAGGGTTTAGGATGAGAATTGATGCAAAATGAGAAAGAGCTGCCCTATGGATCTAAAAAATTGAAGCCTTAAGAGCAGAACTATCCAACAGATGATTTGAAGTTTGCAGTATTGTTTTGCTTAGAAATTTTGGAAAATTTATATACAAGGTGAAGAGTATATTGTCTATACTAGTCATAAAAGTTTAAAATGTCCCCTCTCTAAAACAAAGTTAAATATGAGACAAAGAAAATGGATAAATCTTCTAAAGGATTGTAATTACAATATTCAGTGACATCCGAGTAAAGCTAATGTTGAAACAAATGCTCTTAGTTGAACATCAACTTTGTTCCAAAAAAATTGAGCTACATCATTTGAACATTTATCAAACATTTTTTGGGAGGCAGGGAGCTGAGAGTGAAATGGGTCCTATCAAAGTGAAGAAAAAGAAAAATAAAATGTGAAAGGTTGTAGCATCTATATGATGCATGTCAAAGTCAAAGAAACCATGCAACCATTCAGATATTAGAAATAAGATGAAGTCGTGTGCTGCAAAAAAAAAAATTGAGTGCAACAATATTGCATTAAGATGCTGAAGCACAACCTCTTAAAATTGCAAACGAAAATTGAACATATCAATAGCACAAGTTCTACTACTTCAAGATAGATTCTGGAGGTGCAGAGAGGCAACATCTCACAACCATGTAGATGTGTGAGTATACGAATGTAAATATCAATCGATATACATCGGTCTCGGACTCCCAATATTGAGATTTCTCACTAACGTAATAATATCTCAATATATTGTCTTATCATTGATATATCGAGAAATATCGGCTAATATTTAGCAAATTTATCAAATACTAACCTGTCAATATACAATTTACAAAAAGTTTCTTCCGATATATCCAATATTATCCGATAACGATATCGATATTGATATTTTTATCCATGGTGAGCTGCCACAGGCAGGAAAACAAAAGAATGAAATCCTTTTACTTGATTGGGGACAGTAAGTAGCTCTATTTCAGCCTTAAGGGTCATAGGTTTAAATCATTAAAACAAGCTCTTTACAAGCAGGAGAATAAAGCCGTACACATTTCACCCTACCCCAACCTAACAATAAAGAAGCATGTGCACTAGGCTGGCTATTTTTAGGCAAAATAAAACAACTACGGAAGATTGTCCTAGAAAACTTACAAACAGCATGAGCTAATAGTCACCTGGATGCCAGACTGATGAGATCCACCATCATGAACAATAAATATATTTTCTGTTGACGAGGGACTTGGAACAGTTTGTGAGTACATTTTCTGCTCCAGACAGGATGCATCATCCACTTTTGTAATGCATGCAAAATTGGCATTGCACATCGGGCAAGTAGAATTCTTTCCATCTAAAGCCTAAATAAAAGCCAGCTCATTAACAACTTCATATACTTTTCAGTATTAACGTAGTAAGATCAAAATAAATAAAAAATATATACAAGATATGCATGCTAATAGCTCTTCCATTTCATCCCAAAAGCTTAAGTTGTGAGATGATGACACATGAATAGGTTTCTCTAATATGCCCCTTTCATGGGAATATCCATTGTGCTTAAAGCGTGAACTAAGCACAAGACCACATTTTGTCCTATTATTAAAGTTAATGGAGAGAAATTGAGTTCCCAATATTTGAACTCTAAATCATGTGGTAAAATATGCTCTGGAAACATATAAAAGAACACCCTGAAGACATGTCACTTAATGTAGGTGAAAGAATAAATGTAATATTCCCATCCCACATAAAAGGGCCAGTATCCACAAATTTACTTATGTCCCAGTAATGAGCAACTTCGATATAACATTCAAGACAAACATTACTCTTAATGGCACCTGGACCAGTTACATTGTATTGATAAATATTTCAGCAAGAAATAATATTTCATTTTTAGGAAGCAAAAAATGAAAAAACATTTAGCCACTTTGCAGGTTAAGGATGAGTTTCAGAAGATCTATAAAAAAAATGCCAGGAACATTCGTACCCCTAAACCGAAAGAAAGAATATATATAAACCATGCATGAATGTGATGAATTATGAATGAATGAAAGGTTTGAGCATCAATTGTTGAGAAAGGAACTTTTACAAGAGAGGATATCTGCTGTGGAGAAACGCAACTAGGAAAACATAAAATCAAATCCTGATCAAACATGTGACCAATTTTTAGATTTTCTGTTCCTAGATCATCCACCACCATATTTCATGTTGGACTACAACATTTTTAACAACTCTAACCCTTCTTCATCCAGCTGCACGTCATCAGGATTCAGGAAATAAATAGATTGACTTATCAAGGACCAGTCCAATCAATATGGTTTTCTATCATCATATTATCATTCTCACTGACACAATTGCAAACATTGAAATTCTAACCCCACCTCTACCCGGTCCTGTGCAGCCAACAGAGAGATGCCCTGTCCTGTGCCCCGGTAGGAGAGGCAGGGACTCGGTTGCAGACATAGAGTATATTTGAGGTCTGAACATTAAGGTTAGTGCAGATCAGGGGTTGTTTATGAAAATGCTAAGACAAATTATGTTCTAGCATTAGAGTCCAGAAGTTCATCAATATCTTCAGTGAAGCAAGGAAGGCCAAATAAGGTAGAGCAGACATACCATACAATCAGCCCACCTCTGGATGCAAGAGAAACAAAACCGGTGTCCACATGGGAGAACTCCCCTTGTTGAACTAAAATCTGTCCAACATATCGCACATGATATTATTGATGTTGAAAATCTTGTAGCTTGTTCAACTTGATCCCCAGTTTTCAGCTTTCCATTTATTTTGTCAATATCAGAAGAGGTCTCCCGCAAGGTCTTACCCATGGCAGCTGGTGCCTCAATTTGTAAACAAGAATCCTCGCGTGCACCACCATCATTTATGCCATTGATCTCCTCAACCTCTGTCAAGTCTTCATTTCTGGTTCCACTAAGGTCAGTATATGCATCCTTAGATCTGCTGCCAATGTTCTCCTCACTATCGTAGTGCAAATTATTCAGAAAGTCAGATGTACTTGGCACATTATTCCAGAGTTCTGTTCCAAGTGCACAGCCTTCATGTTCACCGACAGAAAAAGAAGACTCAAAAAGATATTGTTTAGCATTTTTTTTAACAAGTCTCCGGCTTCTATGTGATAGCTCAGCTGAAGTGATACTTTTCCGTTCCCTCATCTTCATTCTAGATTTGGATGTATAACAACTTGATTCATCATACTGCTCAAGGGACAAATGGAAAATTAAGTGCCTCTTACGTAATTTTGAAACTAAAACAAGGGAACCGAAGGTAGCCTAGTGGGTGACTACCAACAAGCTCAAGCCAATAGCATGGTTCAATTCCCTAATTCCCAGCCACATCATATCAATTAAAATAATAAGTTAGGGTTTCATTAGTACATATTGAGAGCAGCTAAATTCTTTCAGTGGAAAAAAAAATTTTGGGCAGGTCACAATCAAGGGGGGAAAATTGAAATTGAATTTTGGAACATGAGTATCACAAAGAGAAGTAAGCTAAACTTAAAGACAAAAGGCCAACACAACAAACAACACCTTGAAATGGACAGACAATATTCTACCAAATCTCAAACTATTTGTAGTGTATACTATGTAACCAGTGAAGGAACGAAAATCTAAAAGGAAGTTGGGCACAAGGAAAATGCAAATATTCTCAATTCCAGCAAATACCTCAAAAAAGCTTTAGTTTGTATCATTATTACAAGGAACATACCATCCCAATCTTTCTGGAGTATGAGACTTGGAATGCCACTTATTGATACTTGGCGGAGGCATGTAGTCTTAATTTTTCCTATACTAGATTTCAATATGAAACTAATCTCTTACTGGGTGCTTCTTACTTATCTTGGCAGATGTCTCAAGGATCAGGCAACCTCTTATAGCAGCAACAATTTATTCCAAAATCTTAGAATCTCAATGGCAAAAAACAAGGCAATAGAACATAATGGTTTTCCTGTTTCTTTGATTTATCCCTATTTGTATATTAGCACCTTAGAAATTTCGTTCACTCTGTTAATTTCATGTTTCATCCATGGACACACTATGCATAATAGTACCACTACAATCTAGAATGTCGACGCACCACAATCTAGCATCTGGACTTCAGATTGCTCTTCACAAGGTAGTAGCTAATAATGAACATGTAACATTTGCTTAGTAAATAATATTTGCTCATATCATAACACTAAAATATTCACTTTGATGTTCCCCCAACATGAAGTTATGAGTTATTCTTAGTTGGACTATCTGTATGAATGAAGTATCACACATAGCATCTATGTGTAAACTGATTATATATATATATATATAGAAGTGTCGTACAAATGGGATCCATAATGCTCTATCGATATTTTTTAATGTTCTCCCAACTCTTAAATGCCTCTCCCTCATCCCCCATTTCTCGCTCTTAAAGCTTTTTAAGTACTATACTCCTCCAATTCTCACTTTCACTCATCTTCCTCCAGCCCCTCTGTTCCACGAGGGTGTGTACATTAACATCAACAAAATAATTAACCAAACAACAACAGCATTAGTGAAATCTACTACAAAATTAATATCTCAAAAATATTGAAGAAAAAATCTAGAAACACAAATTCCTTACCCAAAAGAATTAGGTCAAAATTTTGAGGAAATCTCAAAATGTGTGAGGCAGTTAACTACTTGCTAGTGGACATTCAATCAATGACAAATGCTCTATTCAGGTTGTGCGCATAACAAATGCACCTAAAAGGCCAGTTCAATTGATGAACAGGAAAAGGCAACAAACTGGATAAAGCTCCGGCATTTTAAGTCAAAGGAAGGCTAGATTTATAGCTAACAGGTTAAAATCTGAAATTAAAAAGGCCCGGATTATATTGATTCCAAATAGAAAACCTCTGAATCTTGGGAGATAATACGAGATTCAATGGCCAATCCAAGAACGTGTTGCACTATGGCCTTTTTAAGGTCTCATGTGATTGGCAAATTCTGTCTCAAACTTTTATGCCAAATTAGTTATTTTGAGTCAATGGTTTCTAGACTAAGTGTCAAAGTCTTGTCTAGTTAGCGCTCAAGTAGAGCTTGAGCAACAATGTTGGTCAAAGGGATACAGAGCCGTACTTTGGCAGGATATCATGATTGACAAGAGCTCAACTGGGGCGTGCTTGCATTCAAGCAACTCTGCTTGCATAATGAAAGTTCAAGCAGAAAATTTTCAGAGAAGGCTACTTGACTGGCACTCAATTAGAGATCAAGCAGATTTTTTTCAGAAAGCTGACACTTGACTAGCACTCAAGCAAACAATTTTGAAAGGGCCTTTGCTCAATTATTGCAAGACTGGAAAATCAAGCTAACAGGAAAAAAGAAGCAAGTGCTTGACCAATGCATGGTTGGGGCTCAAGAAGTGTAGTGTCAGAATTCTAAAGCTCAAGCAGCGTGTGAATGGAGTTCAAGCAGAAAGCAGTTTTCTCCACTAGTCTAAAACAACTTTGACTTAGCCATTTATTTATAAATCACTAAAATTAACTTCTTCAAATGGTGTCTCATAACTCTCGTGTTTATAAAGAGCATTAACATTTTGGAGATTCACCTATCCACTCAGAGAATTGCACATTTTTTGATGTATTGTTCCTTGAACTTCTGCAATTCTCTAACCCACAACAGTTAAACACATAATACGAGCCTGTTAGTTTTCATAGGTCTATTTGTGGTCAAGACATCGAATTTCCAAAAATGTCAAATGTGTTCGTCCAAGAAGATTCACAAAAAGAAATCCAAAGGTTCTAGTTTTGTCCCAAATGTGCTGATTTGAAAAGTTCTTCAGATGCTCGCGAGTCTAGGATAAGTCGACTACAATCTATTGTGTCAAAACGAATGATTTTACCACCATTTCAAATTAATGGGTTTGTTAGTTGTTGTACGAGTTTTTGAAATTCTATTTCTTCTTATAAACAATTAATTTGAGCATTTTTTTATGAATTAAGTTGATTTGTTCCCTGAAGTCCCCTATCTTTGATTTACTCCTGATGAATTGAAGAACAACACTCCTTCGGTAAATAATCATACTAATTCCCTTTCATTTCCAACATGGCAACCAACTCCCTCAACAAACTTTCCTCATATTTAGAGACAAACCTCGGTTCACAATTTGATACAATAGAAACTAGTATCCCATGACATCTCACTACTTCATTAATGTACAATCTCTCCAAACATTCCCTAGAGAATGTCATCCAAACTACAATAAAGTGATTAGACTTAATTAGCTGATCTACAACCACCCAAATACTATCATCATTTCCCAACATCCTCGGCAATCCAATAAAAAAATCCCTTGTTATATATTCTCACTTCCAACCAGCAGTCGATATAAACTGCAAAAGACCCGGTGGATTTCGCAATTGATCTGTAATCTTCAAAAGAGCCAACAGATTTATCATTTGATAGCTCAAGGCATCCACTACCACATTTGTGTTCCCTAATTAATAATGGATTTCACAATCATAATCCTTCAAAAGATCGATGCATCGCCTTAGTCTCGTGCATAGCTCCTTCTGCAAGAACAACTATTTCCAACTTTTGCGATCAAAATATGCCAAAAATATTTCCCTATAAAGATAGTGCCACCACATTTTCAGCGCAAAAATCACCGCACCCAATTCCATGTCATGTGTCGAATAATTCTTTTCGTATGCCACCAGTTCTCTTGATCCAAACGCAATCACATTCCCATGCTACATTAGAACACACCTCAATCCGAACTTTAATGCATCATAACAAACCACAAATCCCCCATATCCTTCCGGAATCAATAACATTAGGGCGATCGTCGGGTGGTCCTTTAACTACTAGAAGCTCCTTTCACATTCATCAGCCCAAATAAACTCCACCATTTTTCTAAGACAAGCAAATCAAGGGCATAGCATTCCTCGAGAAATTTTTCACAAACCGTCGATAATAATCAGCCATCCTAAGAAAGCTCCAAGCTTTCATTGAGGTTGTTAGTTGGCCCAAATTCGATATAGCCTCAATCTTCTTATGATTGACCGAACTCAAGCCAAAATTAACATTTCATTAGTTTTGCATATAACCACCTTTCCTGAAATGTTTGTAGAATCCTCAATTGCATCTCATACTACTCATAACTTGTCAAGTATATCAAGATATCGTCAATAAAAACCAACACAAACTTATCGAAATAGGGTTGGATCACCTAATTCATCAAATCTATAAATGATGCAAGAGCATTAGTTAACCTAAAAGACAAGACTAAAAACTCATAATATCCATATCTCATTCAAAAAGCTATCTTCACCACATCCTCCTTCTTAATCCTTAATTGATGATAAGCTAATAATTTAAAACACTTACACTCCTTGTAGTTGGTCAAACAAGTCATTCCTCTTCAACAACGAGTACTTATTTGTGATGATTATATCTTACTAAGCTCCCGACTACTTATACACAGCTGCATACACCCATTGTTCTTCACAAATAGCTCAGGTGCGCCTAATGATGACACACTGGGTCTAATGAAACATTTCTCCAACAATTGTTGCACTTGCTTCTTCAATTCCTTCAACTCCGATGGCATTCAATTCCTTCAACTCCGATGACGCCATTCTACATAGGTCCTTGGCCACTAATGCCCTCGACATTATCTATATCTCCAATTCAATCTCTTGATTCGACAGCAAAACCAGAAAATCCTCAAGAAAAACATCTTCAAATTCTCTCATCACAGATGTATGTTCTGCCAGAACATTACTGCTACTGGTGGTAGTCACATATGCTAAATACACTTGATAACCACTTTCATCAAATGACATGCATGCAAGGCTGAAATCATATAGGTAGATTGCTTTTATTTCATTCATTAAAAATAGAATGATTCACAACCTAAAATCAAAAAATGCACCCATTGGTGGAAACAACCTACACTAGCAGGGTAACTTGCAAACCAATCCATACATAAGATTACAACAAAATCATGCATCTCTAATAAGAGCAAATCTACAGCCCACTCAAACCCATTCACCCAAATAATGTACCTCGGATATACAATATCGGTCACTAAGGATGAACACGTAAGTGTTAACACCATTAATGAAAAATTAATGATTCTAGGAGGTGACAACAAATGGCAAACAAACTTTAGATACACAAATAAGTGTATTGACCTAAAATTTAACAAAGTGCGCAAGTTTAACAAATTGTAAGTTACCTTCAACCACCGTTGGAGATGCATCCACTTCTTGGGTTATAACTGCAAAGGCTCTCCGCGAAGCTCTTGACTTCCTTACTGTTTGCCTCAAAGGGTGAGAGCATCCTGTCATCATATGACCAGATTGGCCACAATTGAAGCATGCTCCTAATTGCCTGTATCAGGGCCTTCCTCCGTGAATCTTTCCACAAAGAGAACACACGGGCACTAATGGTTGTGGGTCCGGTGCACCATGAATTTCAGCTCTTCTACACCCCTTGTCCATCAACTTTATTCTCTTGTGTAATCCTCCCAATCCCAAGCTCTGGCCTTCTCAACTTGCGATTTTCTTCTCGAAGAATCTCCCTCCTCAGTTCTTGTTCAAACAACAGTGATTGATCCAACACCCCTCCATACATACTTAACCTCAAGGTTACAAACTGCTTACAAATGGTATTATTTAACCCTTGTAAAAAAATTGTGTACTCTCCTACATTGATCTAGGACAATGTAGAGCGTATAACAAGACAACTTCATAAATTTTACATCATAATTAGCCACAGTATTGTTTCCGTGTCACAGACGACTAATTCACCTTCCTTTTGTTACCTCAGATTTGTCGAGAAGCACTTCCCTATTAACACCTCCACAAACACGTCCTACGAGATCTACTCTTATCAAGTCCAAAAACCTTTTCTTCATCGACCACCAATGATTCACCACTCGTTCCAACTTGTACGAGGAAAACACCACTTTCACCTCCTCCAAGAAGTAAATCACTTCGACGACTTTCCCAATCCGCTAGATCAACATTTCCACCTTCATGGAGACTGGGTCTCCCAAAAACTCCAACACCCATTTATTAGTGAATCGATCACACACTACAATGGCTACCCCTGGATTCACGACTGTCAACTCTAGATTTTGCTACCTCTGGGTAATTGATTCTACCATGTCCACCATTCTTCCATAATGGCAAGATATTCCTCCTCACCATCTAGGCAAGAATTCGATCCTCGACAAACCGGCATTTTTCAAACCTATCATGAGACAATTAACCAATATAAATCCTCAAATCGAACAAGATACTCCCCTTACAACTTTCTTTGATACCATATCTATCATGTCCCCAATCCCAAAAATTGATTATATTACTTTTATAATCCATAATTAAGTAAACTAGATTTATTAATCTTATGACTTGAAATTCAATTGTTTAAAAACCTAACATTGGGACACAAACCTGCAAGTCAACCACCATTAAATGACTCAAAATAAAATAATTATTTAAATTGTAGGGTCCAAATGCCACATCCAAAAGTGGCTTCAACACCAGCAATATATGTGAAACAAGAGAATCTTAGCTAATATTAGAACATCAAAATCAACTTTCAAAATTCAAAATCCAAATTTAACCATCAGCATTGAAATAACAACGATATCCAAATTATGAAATTCAACAATTTAACCAAAACTAACAGACTTATAACCACTATTTCTCTTACAAACAGCAATTACATCAATGTGTTACAACACCATAAGTCCAATACTAGAGCAGCCGTCCTTTAACTCGACCACATGCAGGTTAACCCGAGTTCTCTAATATGAAAAGTTAGCAAAATAAACATAAAAGTGAATTAATTGCTCCATAAGATATAAATAAATTTTCATATGTGGATCTAGGTATCAAAAAACATGCAAGATAATGACAAGATCGAGAACCCAAAAAAGTCGAAAACATCATTTGGCAAGCAAATCATACGTAATCCAAAACTGATGTTCAATATAAACTAAACTATGACCAAAAACCCGTATTTTCTCTGTCAAACTTATCAATTATACAAATACATAAAAATGCTAAAATCATGCTAACACATAGAGGACCAAAAACCAGTAATGAACTCACCAGAAAAAGACAAATATCGAAACTCAAATTATAATTACTTCTACAAAACCAAAAGCTATACACAACTATTAAAGGCCTGTAGGTGTGCCATCTAAATATAATCTTATAAACAAAACCAAACGCCACTTTTCTGACCCGCAGATGATAAGTCCGACATTTAATTTACTAAAAATTTATTAAGACATGTTCAAATATATTTTCTTAATTCTCCATATTTAGTTAAATGAAAAACACTACTCAAATACTAACATATTCTTAGATTTCTCATACCGAAAAAATACTTCATCATCATCAAATCTTATTTAGAATTTTTTCCATATTCCTTCAAATATGACATGCAGAAACTTTATTGTTAAATCTACAAACAAGCAACAATATTTGTATATAGATCAAGATGGTTTTGCAATCTTTCAACAGTTTCATAAAATTAGGAAAACATGTAGAATATTAAAGCTTAAGGATTCAAGAATCAGCATCCTAATATATCAAGCGGACTTGAAGAGTGCAACCATTCCACGAGTGATAAAAGAAAGTGGCTTCAATAAGGTACCGGTTCCAAAAATATGGTATTTAGAAATAATTAAATTAATATAAATGAATCAATGTCAAAGGATATCGAAGAAATTGGATTGAAAAGCCCAAAAACCTGGAATTGCCAAAATCGGGAACCAGACGTTGTAAACCTTAAAAAGTTAACCCGTAAATAATATTCAAATTTTAAATTATGAAAATCGCAACTTATTAAGCTAATATAATCAAAATTAGGAATAAAAGTTGTGAAAACTTGGGTTAGAATGATCAAAACAGGTCCCGAACGGCGCATGCGCAAAGGAGGCTCACTGAAGGTCTAACCCGCGCTCGAAACGTGACCGGGGAATGAAAAACAGAATGTCTAACCCGAGACACACCTGAGGTGCGCCTGGGGTGCATTTAACAGAATGGCGCGCTCGATGCACGCCCGATGCGCGCTTAAGACACTATTTTCAGTACTACGGCGCCCGAACAACTCCCGACAGACACTCAAGGCGCGTATTTAGGCGCAGATTTCTTTTTCTTTGGCCATTTTCCCGTGGAAAGAGAGAGAGGAGAGAAAGATAACACAAAGGAGAAGAGAGAGGAATAGGAATTTGAGGCTTCCAAGTCCGTTTTTGACTTAGAACTAGTCGAAGAAGTTGTAGATCGGGTCAAAATAAGTGCACACATATACTTTTCTTCCTCTTGTAGCACTTTTTGTTCCATTCATTTCGGATATTTTTTGTCCGATACCCGTTCAAGCTTATATTTTATGAAACCCGTGTCTTGAGCATGCATATTGGTTGATATAATGTCCGATTTGTTAGTTTTATGCGGTATTGTGTTCATGGAAACCCTATCCCCGCACTCCATTATATTTATCCGTTTGTTTTGAGATTTTTACATGATTTGTCCCTAGAAAATTAGAACCCTAACTTGCAAACAAGAATATTGGTATTTATTCATATGTATTTTATATATGTTATTTTGTGTGTGTTTCGGAAATTATGTGGGATTTTTTGTGAAGGGATTTGTTGTCCAGAAGCTCTAAAATTTTATTCCGCTCAACGTGGTAAGGATTTCCTAATTTTTTCCAAGCTTTATGTTAATTTGTGCATATATTTGAAGTCATGTAAAGATTTAAATCCACAAGAATATGGAAATACGTGTCTATATCTGCAAGAATATGAGAATCTATATCCGTATCCAAGAAATATGAAAATATGAAATTTGTATCTGCATTTGCAAGGATATGAAATTATGAATCTGTATCAAGAAATTGAAACTCTATAATTTGCTATCTGTTATCTAATATTTGAAACTTTCTCCCAGGTGTGAGAAAATCAAAGAAGAAGTATGAATATTTGTGCAGAGTTTCCAATATGAAATATGAAAAGAAATCAGGATATTGGACGAAGAATTTTTATTTCAGCGGGTAGTATTTGCTGACATGCCTTAGAATATTATAGTGGTAAATCGATGAACTGCCCTGGGCCACGGGGCATACCATGGTGACATAAGAATAAGGACTATTGGCCGAATATATTCGGAATTAAAGGTATACCATCACCACAGGACGTTAAATTCAAAGTACATGGGTAGGCTTTAAATTGTGTGGACCGAACACAATTCTTTCCTCGATTTGTATGTTCCGTTAGTTGGTAAGGCCTACTAGCCCTGGTCCGGAAAGATAAAAAATTTTTACATGTTTTAAAACCTAAAAGAATAAGAGATAAAATGTGAAAGATAAATCTATTCCGAAAATATATTTGTTCATATTTTATGTTTTATGCATTTATACTCCTATTCTCTTTCTCTTAATTTATTTTAAGTATATTGCTTATATCCTTATTTATATTTTACATTATTGAGTAATTGGCTCACTTCTTACTATTTTCTTGCATTCTAATAAGTACGAGCTTATACCCGATGAGGAGTAAAGTCCGTGGACTAAGCTAGGCTTGGAGGATGATTCTTGTGGTTTAGTGTATATGTCCGGAGGATTGTGTATATGTTGATGGATATGACGATTTATTTTGATTATTAGTGATAAGATTTTGATGAGAATAGTTTCCACTGTATATGGATGATTTTTTATACTTCCGCAGGTTATTATGATATGTATTCAGGTACCTAATTGCATCTCTCTGTTCCGACATGGTGTCCGGAGAAACAATGTTGGAGCCACGAAAATTTTGTGGCATTTTTTGGATCTTGTGAATGTGTTATTGTGATATATATACTTTTATACAGGTAAATTGTATAGATTTATGATTAGTTTGACGATCATTTTACAGGCGAAAACCTTGCCGATTTCTAATTAGGATATGGTCCATCACAATTTTGTTTCAGTTTATAGGAGATAGTATGTAGATGGCCATGCCTACAAATCTAAATAATAGTTAATATGGCCTAAGGTTATCGGGAATATGTGTAACACTTTTTTAAGTAAGTCTTTCGATCTTTAATTCTCCGATTTGTACATTTTTAGATTTTTGATATGCTTTATCAACATTTATTTTATATTTAAGATTTCGTTTGAGATTCACAAGTTTCACCCACAGATTGAGAGCCGGTTGGTCTCGTATAATTGGAACTTATGACTTTATTTTGGATTATACTTTTGAATACGATACCACATTTGAACTTTCATTAACAGACTTTTGAATCGTGGTTTTACGTGTTTTGTATATTTTTATCAACCCTCATTTAGATTTTGGACGCATTTGTTTGTTATATTATATACTCATACTTGTTGAACATTTGATTCACATTTTCATTACTTCTTACCCCTTCAAATTAGTGGGCTTTAGATACATTGTAGGGAGTTCAAACGCAAATTAGATTGAGGTTTCACATATTTTTGGTAAATATCAGCCTCGTATTTGGATTGTGTTCACACCGGATGTATTTTGTTATTGTTGGGATGGCAAATAGAATGTTGATAGTATGTTGTATTATCAAGGAAATAGTGTTCAAATCATTTGATTGAAATGGATTTTGTGGCGGTTGGTTTGTTATGGTTCGATGATTTGTTTGTGTTGTCATTGGTCACTCATTCCTCACAATATTTTGGACTAGGTCACGAGCATTTATTTGTTCAGATGAGTGGTCTAGAGAGATCCTACAAATATATAATAGTGTTATTTTTTATTGTTTTGATTATGGTCGTACTATTAGATGAGTCGTCAGGTCATGCCAAGATTTAGGGTTTGTTTGGTTATTTGCTTTATAAATTTTGGGAGTTAATTTTTGTGAGTTATAATTATTCTAGATTATTTTTAAGACCTACTTGGGTCCGAGGCCGTGACATCTTAATTACGTAATGACATTTTCTCTAGACTCTATAATTGTTTATGATCTAAGGATGTGCAAGACAATTGGCTCCAAGCATGAGTTATAGGAGTTGTACTTTGAGCATGGGTGTCTCAACAACCTGTACTCCATTACCCATAATTGAACAAATACACAAATGCCTTGATCATCCCTCTATGAAAATTGAAGAGGATAATTCCAAGTCTTAGTTATGTTCTCAAGTCTCATGTCAATCTTATCAACTAGGAGGGTATAGTTATAGTCCTTTTGTGAGTCGTTACAAATATGCTCTTCCACTCTCATGTCAGTTCATTTTGATGTCTAGGGTGCTAGTGGTTTAATCTCCAAAATTAGGTGTCATTATTTTATTACCTTCATCGATAATTACTCTTAAATGACATAGTTTTATTTGATCAAATATCTTTCTAAATTGTTTTTATTTTTTATTCCTTCTAGGCTTGGCGCTGCACACATTTAAGTGCTCTTTTTCATAATTTAATAAGTCATAATGCAAAAGATTACTTTTCTTCTCACCTTCATTTGTTATATCTACAAAGGAAGTTAGTCCTAAACCACTTTACTTAATATGACACATACCCTCATCCGACGTCATATATAATTGAGATCCCATATGTGGATGGCTAACTTGATTTTCCATCAGAGAGAAATTTCTTGTTCTCACAGTCCACAACAAATGAGATTGTTATGCGAAAAATCGCCATCTCATAGAGACTCCCATGCATAGCCATTTCATCTAAATATCCCTTTACTATTCTATGACGATGCAGTCTTTTACTGCCTGGTATATGATTAACTACATGTCTTCATCATTCTTTCATTGGAAAATTCCCTTCTCTATTTTTCTCTCTTGTCTCTTACACTTACATCCCCGCATATTTGATCTTTGTTCAATCGAAATTGCCATGAAAGTTTTCCCAATCATGATAAATTGGATCCTTGTCCAATCAAATGTATCTTTTCAGGGTACGTTCATCATTTGAAGGGATATAGGTGTTTTCTTCTCAATTGCACAAATTTGTTATTTGTCCAAATGTTAAATTTTGAACATGTACTTTATTCTCAAACCAATACTTTCATCCATCTAAAAACTATTACCTAAAATAAATTCATTCACAAGTTTTGCGCTGAATTAAATGGTCATTTTGCTATTCAATTTACTGCCATTTAGAATTGGTTGAGCAAGATATCACACTTCGAACAGAATTTTTCAGTCATCTCTACACTACATTCAGAATAGGAAAACAATATTCATACACCCATTTTACAGAATAGGTTACCGAAGAAGGCCACATAAGCCAAAACCTCACAAAGGTTTATGTACAAAGAACGGGCAAACCTTTATGGGTTGTATCCAAAGTCATGGAAGAGATATTTTTATGTCAGCAACAGAAGCCCTAAAGGAAAAAGAAATGATGTAAAATGAGAGAGAAGAAACAAACAATCCAGTCAGTTAACAATTAGGACTACAAAACAAAACAATAAGAGATCCATTGTTTTCCTTTCTTCTTTGTCTGACATGGATGATTTTCGGTAATAATGGGTGTACGCCTATCAAAGCTCTTCAGAATATATCTAATGTCTAGTTGAAATGCAGATACCGACTACCTACTAACATTTCACACACCAAATTTGCATGCCTCAGCATACAAAACAATTAATCCAAATTTTCATAGTAATTTGCTGCCTACAAACAGAAGCACCAAAATTATGCCTATATACTGAAGCGATTAGCTTTTTGATTTGGCCTTTCATAATCCAATCACAGGAAAATAAGCTCAAGTTTACATCACCTGCACAATTGAAGCAGTTATGTATTATTATGTGACAGATTAATGTTTCATCATTCATATGAAGCATGTTGCGAATATAACTTATGATTTGCAAGGGTTCATGAATGGGAAGGAAGATCAAAATGCAAGAAAGATCATGCTACAATCTGGTGAAACAAGTTTAACATCACATAATGCCAGACAGAAGTCAAATAAATCATCACAGGATAAAGCAAATAATGATCCTTCTATATCAGCAAGGGGTTCTATAGCCAAAGAGGCAGGAAAGCATATCGTATGACTAGATTATCACCTCAAGTCTTTCTAATGAAAATTTTTGGGACTGAGAAATTTTTTGTCTGCTATTTGCACCCCTGTCTTTTTTCAGAAATTTCTTAACTGCTTTTTCCTTGGACCAAGCTGAAGCATTGTTGCTCTTTCCTGGTTGTGATAACAAATTCTGTAAAAGAATATTGAGAATAGAAACTTCTGCAGTAAAAATCACTGGAAGAGGTAAATGGGACAACTAACTGATCATGCAAGAAGAATCATTAACAATGGTATAATGTGAGCATTAAAAATGATGTGAAGTGAAAAGTATTTTACAGGGAAGAAGCCTGATCAGCTCATGCAACTCTCTTCAAAAAGTGAAACATGAGGACCTCATGTCATAAAAGAATTGAAACCCCCTGCCACAGACTACAGTATTCCCCAACCCCAAATTTTGACGTAGAATAAAGCAATGAATATGTTACCTCACCTCATAGAAAAACAAATTATCATGTGAATATTCAGGCTCTATTTCTTCTAATTCCACATCAATTACAGGATATCTGGAGCCATCATGCACATTGGATTTGTCCAAGAGGAGCCTATTCTCAATCAGTGAACCTGTTATCCTGGCAACAGTTGGAGCATCCAAAGTGACTGAACCCACTTCATGCCCACTGCAGGAATCAAAGTTAACATGCAATTATTTCTTAGCAATGACCCTTGTTAAAGCACCACGGAATCAATGACAAATTCGTGTAGATGTAGTTTTAAAAAAAAATGATTATCTGCCTCAAAAAAAAAAACACATCATACTCAGTTTTTCTGCATTACATGCATGCTAAGAGGTCGTAAAAGTAATAACTGATCAAGTCAGGATACAGCCAGTCTTGTACCTCTGCATTGTAAATGCATGCTCCGGGATATGCTTTCCTACTTTTATGCATTCTTCTAACCAGAGATGGTTGACAATTACAATTCTTAACTTCTTAGCTAGATCGTACTTCTTCCCTCCAAATTTCCAGCAAATCTACCAGCAAAATAGAGCATGAACTAGATCATCTCAACTTTCTAACCCATCATAACAAAATACATACTGAAGAGAATGAAGCAACAAACACTGGATAACATTTGCATCAAACTAAAAGCAAGAATCAGTGCAGAGCTTCTCTTATAAAAGGCTAACAACAGGAGGCCTAAGCTTTGATGTATTTTCAAAAGAAAATTCCACAAAGAGATTTTATCTAAGTCCCATATAACTAAATGCAAATCTCATGAGGCAGGTGCATAGGATCATGTTATCGTCATCTTCAAGAAGCCTGATAATGGTATTTTTTGTGAATAGGTTATATTTGTTAGATGAAAGTGGAGTGGAAGGAATGGCAGTCCCATTCTCAACATTCCCATTCTAGTATTGGACATGCAATAATTGGTAAGCATCTCCGGTTTTTATTATGGGAATGAGATTCTCATGCCTTCATTCCCACTCCCTAAAAACAAGCATTGCCCCAACATTTCTTTTTTTCTTTTTGTATGTTGGAATGAGGTGAGCACCCGACGTCAGGTTGACCCTAACTGAAGACAATGGGTGACAGAGTTGGTTACCTCCATCACCCATGTAGTGGCTTTTGGTAATGACTACTACTGAAATCAACAAGGTTACCTTGGTAATTGTTCCGATGCATTCACCAGTACAATCACCAGGTAAAAGGAAGTAGAGGAAATAGGGGTGTTTTTCAAAAAAGTAATCCGGTGATTACTTACAATCGCTCGGTAATCGAAATTTGATTTTCCAAAAGTAAGCAGGTGGTTCAACAACAATCCTGGGGCATTTCACAAATCCTTAAGTATGCTTTGTTTTATTATTACTATTTTTTGAACTTAGCATTCTCTCTACTATTCTTAAATGTGGGTTGGGATCCTTCAATGAAAATTTGCGTTAAATGAAAGGCAGCCTAAGCTTCAAGCAAATATAGAGAGTAACATAGGAGTGTACTTTGTTTCATTGCATTTTTTGAGCACTCCATATTATTCTGCAATGTGGATTGGGGTCCTTCTGTGAACATTTGCGTTGAAGGAGATGCAGGATGAGCTTCAAGCTATTCTATAGAGTAACCTAGGAGTATAAAAGGAGTAACTTTTTGTTTCCTTTATCATTGGAGAAAACTAGTATAAGTATGAAGGAAGAAGTTGATAAAAAGATATATAGGAACGACGAATGGCATAGCGATAATAAAGAGTTGACAAACCAAGTGCGTGGTAGATCTAGTCATAGCTCCGACATAGCTTGCGCCGGCAAGAGAGATCAGCTTAATGAGCTTGAACCGCTCAGACCCATGGTAACCACTCACTGTCGCAACAATTGATTCCATTCCTTCAACTGCACGATCACAAACCCCAAAAATCACCCCAGTATTCATCACCAACAATAATGATTTATAACAAGTATACGAATCCCTAAATTTTAAACAGTAGCCACAGAATTAAAAGGGACAGCGGGCAGGGGTAAAACGCTTATTCGACATTACGCGGAGACAAGGGGCTCTCCAATTCTGTTTGAAATAAAGCAGACCGAGGGGGAGGGTACCTTCGCGTTTCCCATGGTGATTGAGAGCTTCTTCCATTCTACCAAGCTTTACCGGGAAAATGGAAATTTTGAAATGTTTGAGCAAAACGTTGAGATGCCGGGTGAAATATGACCCGAGCAGCCGGACCTTGCGTCAACCGTGTCGGCAGCGGTGCTACGGTTCGGATAAGGTTTTTTTTTTTAATCGTGATTAATCCGTTTAATTTGTTTTGTTTTCCTATGTTTTACTAAAGTAACAAATGATAAATAATATTTATCATTAATAAAAATTTAAGACATTAAAACCAAACATAACATATATTACATTTTAAATATGCAATTTAGCATATAATAACATGTAATTTATCATTCTAATAACCTTTTTAAGGCATCAACGTTCATCGCACGTTTGTTTAGAGAAAATAAAAAGATAATATAATTTCTATTATCTGAAAATGGATATTTCTTCGTTTGATTATAAATTTAATCAAAAATAAATATTTTCTGAGAATTGTTATTCCCAAACATGTAAAATAACAATTTTCACATGTATTATTATTATTATTATCATTATTCTCATATTATTCATCATATTATTCTACAAACTAAATAATAAAATACTAATTTTTACCATATACTATTTAAACAACTAATTATGATAATAATAATTTTAACTTTATTCATATCCTATTATATTCCCTATAATAACTATTTTATTCCCACATTATTCCATTCATCAACCAAACGTACCTTCATAGTTTATATTTTTGTCTAATATTTTCTATAACTTATAATTAGTTGTCATTTTAGTATTAATTTAATGCTAAAACTTAAAATTGTTATGATTACAAGTTATGAATAAGTCAATTAAAATTTAGTACGTATACTTCACTCAAACTAAAAGTGTCACGGCCCATAATTGAATCCCGATATTAACACTTAATCAATCTTAATTAACAAAATAATTGTTTAAAATATTTGAATATGAATTTTACGTCAATACTATACCCAACCTCAAAATAAATAAATAAAAATATGCATAAAACCTAAACATGTACCACATCATTGAGTGGCTTTGACATCAACCAAATCAACACAACGTCGAACATTAAGTAATGAATAATACCTGTATAATATAATAATCAACATATAGTAATATGTGGAAACAAATAAACATCCATGATCTTGACTAAATAAAACTAAAATTATTGACAACACCAAACTAATACCAAACCATGGATATACGATACCCAAATTGTAACATAAGACTACAGCGAATCTTAACCGATATAACTTGCTATCCAGACTTAAATATCTCCTGAAATATATCATAGTCACAATTTAAATCTGTCCAAAAGCCAAATTATATCATTTAACACGTTCTAAAATTATTTAAAAAATGTAATACTATCACTTGAATAACTGAAATATAAGCTAACATCATCCAAAACTATCTAATCAAATAAAACATAGCACTAGATCCATTAACTATCATCCAAACATTGTCCAAACATAACATAGTATAATTAACATTGTCTGGGTCATTAATCAACAATAATCATCATCAATTCTTTAATCTAAACTTCTATTTATTAGCTCGATCCTTCAATCCTATTTACCAAATAAGGATTCAGGCATCTCATCTAAGAAAAATAGTAAAATAATAAGAGAATGAGTCAAATACTCAATAAGATACAATAAATATTAATAAATATGCATACTTTCTATTTAAAAATATATTAGAATGAATAAAAATCATAATTAGATATAACGACATGAACATATGCAGAAAAACTTACATAATACTTTTTCAATTTTCTTATCTTATTCTTTATTAATCTTAACTATCAAAAATATTTAAATCTTATTTTTATTTAGGGATCGGGGCCAGTAGGCCTTATAAACTAAATGAACGATCAATTAAAACTCAGATTGTGTATGTTTTCACATAATCAAAAACCGTGTTTTTTATCTTATTATTTAAAACCAAAAATATTTAAATCTTACTTTAGGAAACTGATGGAGGTTTACATATAACCCAATTTATGATAAATCGTAAACGTTTACTTCTATAGATAACCTCTCAATTATATAGATTCGAATATCGATTTATCCCTATAATATATTAAGACAAACCATCATATATTACCTGCTGAATCACAACTTTAGTCCAATATTTAATTTATGAAAAACTCTACATTTATCTTTATAATTTTTAATTTTTACCATTTTAGAGAATGATTCACCATTTTTTAACATAATTGTAGAGTTTTTTTATAATTTTGTTTTTTTATGCACATACTTTTTCAAAAAAATTTAGTCATATTCAATTTGAAAACACAAATTGCTGAATTTGAAGTTAAATGCAAGAAGTTTAGCAACAGTGTATAAATTTTATAAGCATACCAATTTACAAATTATGTAGGCTATATTTCATGCATTTACCTGTTCATATAAAACATGTATATAGTAATTTAAATGGTATATGTATTTCTATACAAATTTAAAACAGGGACCGGCCTAAACCTTGCAAAAATTCAACAAAATCAGCAAGTTGGAGGAATTTCTATAAATCAATTTATGTACTTCACATGCAGGGAATTTGTGTGCATTTTCTAGCTTGTATTCAGCATATAATTAATAGTTTGAAATATGTGAAAGTGTATGTACGAAATGAAGACATAAAATGAATATTTAAATCATGAATTCAGCAACCAAAAATAAGGAAATCAACTAGTGCATCATTTCAGTGCAGGAAATCAACTTGTGCATAAATTTAGTGCAGGACTTAGCTATATTTAATTAATGCTGAAATTTTCAATTTGCATACATGTAATTCAGAACCATAATTAGAGTTTCCTGCAGCAATTTTAGTATGACTTAGTGCAAAAACCAGCAACAGCTCATGTAGAGCAAAATTCAGGGGACTAAGTACAGATTTTAACAAATATGCAGGGTATTTTACTGGATTTCAAAGCATGCAAAGGGTTTAATTCAAAATTCTAAACATGCAAAGACTTATATACAAAATTCAGACGTTAAAGAGTGTTATAACTTAAAATCTGGACATTCATGAAGTTAGAATATGAATTTCAGTACAAATATATACTTTACTTGTCTTAACATAAGTTCTCATGAAATTATTCTATAAAACATGGAAATTGACATGCATGCTCAAAATACATATACTAAATTCAAAATCATAGCTTGGTTGAGTATTATAACAAGAATACTCGGAAGAAATTTGCAAAGAATAACAACAAGAGAATAAGGAGTTTAAAGTGCACTTACATTGACTTTAATTCTCTATGATTCTAGCTTGGATCACCTCAAAATCAACTTTAATGGCTTCCTCTTTCTCATTCTCTCTCTTCTCCTTGGCACTCTCTCTTTTCTGAGTTTTGTTGCAAAAAGTGACTAAAATGAGCTCGGGGGCCTTTTCTATAAAGCCTTGTATTCGAACACCACTCGACCACACACTGGGTGGGGGGTCTTGGGTTTGCCAAGCTCAAGCATGGCTCGAACGTGTTTCAGGCACGGTGCCATTATTTTTTGGGCTCCAGCATGCGTCAAAACTACTTATGCTCAAGCTCAGATTCACACACACAACAGGCTCATATTTAATTGATCCAATATTGACTATTTTTGTGACGACCCAAGCTTTCAAAATATAAAAAATTCTCGTAAATAAGTTAATAAGATTGATAGACTTAAGTATGGGATAAATAAAATTTTATACAAGTTATATTTTTAGTTTTTGTTTAATTGTGAAGGAAACTCTATCAAAATTTTTATAAAGTTTAATGTTTTAAATTTATGGACATTTGTTTTGTATGTGATTGACGGAGATCCTTGATGGAATAGGATCTGTTCCGTCATAATTTTGACCGAGTTTTTCACATCATTTAACATTAGTTTTAATTATATTAGTTAATTAATTATTATTATCATAATTTAAATATTCAAGCCTTACAATAAATTGACTTTTCAAATACATTATTTTCACTGATTGTTGAAACCAAAAGAATTTACCTAATAACTATTGGTTATTGAGATTTTTACTCATCATTAAAAATTGTGTGTTAATTTTTTATTTTTATATTATTATTATTATTTAATATATATATTATTACAATTTACATTTAGACCAGAACAGACTTTATACATATTATATATTCTAAATATTTTAATTTTTGTGATTTTAAAAAGAGTCTAAATATTTTGAGATTCAATATCCCTAATCTTTTTCAAGTTGAATACAAGAGGTCAGGCAAAAAAATGCTTCTATTCATAATATATTTGAATAATATTTTCTCCAATTTTGAAATGTCATTTGGCCTTTGATTTCCTTGACAACCGAGTTGATTGATCCTTTCCCAATTTATGAGTTCCACTATCATAGCTTATGTGGTTCGTATAACCAAGTTGCATAATATTGTACTTCTCTAATCTTCCAAGTATCCATCCTCCCTAGGGTGTTCTAGGACCATCAAGACTAAGTCTCTTGACCCAAACTCCATATAGCTAAGTGTTTAATATTTTATTCTGTTCTAAGGAAAACTCCATATAGCCGATAAAGAGTCCCTACTACCACGTAGTTAAGTCGTATGCTAAACAATTTAACAAAACATCTTAATATTAATTTATGGCTTGAATTCAACATGATTGAATGCAAGGGTGATGTTTGGATTTTTTAGAATGCCTTAAATCAAGTAATTTTTAATTTACTTATATTAATAAGTATATGAAAATATATAAATGAATGAATATGATATTATTCCATAATATATTTAACATATTGTATGCTTTGACTATGTGACTATGTCTTTGACGACGATAGAGTTGCCCTATCTCTAAATTTTAATAAAGATTTATCAATAGACGGTTAAGATTAGGATTGAGATTATTTATTTATTAAAAATAAAAAATTAATAAAACAATACTTATTTGAAAATCAATTACTATAATTTAATGATGGAGAGGCCTTGATCTCTTTTTACATTGTCATACTACAAAAGCCGGCACATATCACTATTAGGGGGCCACTGTCCATACCACATTTGAAAGCTTTTACCTATCACATTTGCTATGAATTCAAATTAAAAGCAGAAAATAATAATAATTGATAATAATCAAAATTTATAAATTAAATCTCAAGGTAAGAGTCGCCCAAATATAATAATCAAACCTGAATCTTACATAACAAAATATTAAAATAACACTACAAATAATAAGAATAAGATCAACCATCACAAAATCTCTCCGAACTATCCATCTGAATATTAAAAATTGATCACAATCTACTTTTAAATCCATAAAAAAATTATAATTCAAATAATATAAAATCATACTATCGACGTAAAATAAATAAAAATGTCACAATTCAAATATCGAAATAATCCAAAACATACACAATCACAATACAATACATTAATATTAATCTGTCAATCATTTTCCTGTTATCAAAAATATATTAGATTCAAACACAACTCAACTACAAATATAATAATAAAAAAATATAAATAAAATATCTATAAATATTATCATCCAAACTCCATGCAAGCTGTTTATAGCCCTTTAATCTAGAAGAAGTTAGAAATTATAAAATTAGGAGTTGAATATTTAACAAATATCAGTATATATTTATGTAACGAAACCGCACATCCGTAAATCAGATCAAAGAAACAAATAAATAAAATATGTACAAAATTTTCATATGAACCAAAAGACCAAACATTACAATATAACAATTCAACGAATGTCTAATCGTGGCCTCGTATATAAAGTTTATTATTCAAATACGAACATTAAATGGTTTTAATGTATGAAATCATCCAAAGTATGATATCATAAATCTAAATAGTGGTCAAAACCTACAAATCTCACAGTCAAATGTTTTGAATATCAAATAAGATATAGGTAAAAATATCAAAAATCTAAAATATGTTAATATTGGATAACTAAATGTCAAAAGGCTAACTTTGAAGAAATGTTACATATACTCTCAATAATATTATACCAAATTAATACTATTTAGACTTATAGACGGGTTGTCTACATATTTTTTTCTCAAAGATGGGATCAAAGGCTACTTTGTTTTACTATCAGTGATTGATAAATACAATTATTAAATTTGCTTAAATATATTAAGAATTTGAATATATTAGTTTAAAATATTAAATTGGATAGACTTTATAATAAATATTTGAAACTTTTTATCTTTGTTAGAAAAATACAAAACTTCCACACTTGGTTAATATAAGTGCAAAACTTTTCACATCGTAGGAACAATATAAATATCGAAGTGAATGAAAAATAGGGTCCGATCTGAAACTCATATATGAAATATCACATATAAGACCCCAAATGTAAGATTTTATGACTTTTTTTCTTGCAAATGTTTTGTTTATAAATATGGTATTTTTAAATTCTTACCCATTTTGTTTAAATTAACAAACTTTTTAAATATTCGATAAAATCGAGTAATATATTAAAATATCGTGTAAAACTACTTATATGCACCTATTTTCAAAGCGGGGTAAAGTAAGGACAATATATATGTATAATAAAACTATCAAATGTAAGCAATATTAGAAGAAAAACAGAAATAAATAAAAGATCAAGTTTAGATATACTTGATTTTAATCTATGATTTTCCAAATTTGGTCAAAAGATATTTCAAAATCACATTTTTTCTCTTCCGCTGTTCCTCTCTATTTTCCCTTCTCTCTCTCTTTTATTTTCTTTTCTAACAATAAAGCCCAAAAACAGTGACAGAATTGCTTATATAGATAAATCAGCGTACGAGTATAGATCAAGCGTCATTGCAAGCTCTAGTCCAGCAAAAACACCACATCAAGTGTGAATTGGGCACAAACAATTTATCAATTTCATGAACGAGAAACGTATATACGTATATTAGATGCCTTATAATTTATTTAAATATACTTTAGCGCTCTAATGACACTTATAAAACATACCTAATTTGCCAAGATTGCCCGTGAACACGTATTAGGCATGCCTTAAACACTAAGCTTTCTTCCATTTTTTAATTTTTTTAAAAATTTTTATAGTATAATTATTTTTATAAATTTAAAATAAGCTAATAATATTAAAATAAATTAAGTGGGAGGTGAATGTTACATTTTTCTATTCGCTCCATATCACCTGTAGGATGAAGGAAGCTCCTACTTTTTCTATCCATTCAAATAATTGATTTTTAATTAAATTATTGTAATTTAATTATTTTAAAATAATTAATTTAAATAAATTTTTATTTTTTTAATAATGAAATTATATTTTTTTATTTTAAAATAGAATGATTGAAATTATGGTAACGAGTCTCCCTTCCTTTGATTTTTAATGATTGAAATTATGTAAATCTCTAAGTACCCCAAACCATCGCCTCCGTAGCAACAACACAAGCGCATCGTCGCCGCTTTCAATGATTGCGGTGCTCCGGTTATCATCACGAAATCGCTTCCTTTGCTTCTGGGATATCTAAAGTTCGCCAAATATCTGAGTTGCTGTGGCAATTGCAGCGATTAAGGCGCAAATCAATTGTTGTGGTGGAATTAGGGCAAACTTCGGGCTGGATAGGGCAATTACTCACCCGATTGCTCCCCTTATTTCTGACAATTCGATCCTTCATATCCGCTTCCATACTGTAAGATATCAAGCTTTCGCTCTCGCTCACTCACAGTCTCTCCCTCCCTCCCTCCGTCTCTCTCTATATATGTACATATTCCCGTCGATTTACGTTTTGTAAAATAGTTTGTGTCGTTGTATGAATTTGTTGGTCTTTTCTGTAAATTTCTGGATCTCTTGGTAAATATCGTGCAATGCTATCGGTGTTTTTTTTTTTTTTTTTTTGACCAGTACTTCATTTCATTTCGTTTTTACAAGTTTGTCACTAGGTATTGTGTTTCGCTTATGTGCAATTACTAGATTATTATGGAATTCAGAATTAACCTGTGGTAGTGGTGGTAACCTGGCGCTTCGAATTATTCACTAAACGCTGATGATTGACTGCGTTGACAATTTGGGTGCCCAGTTTTATTTTAGGGGGTGTGACGGTGTCCACAGTGAGCTAAGGTGACTTCTGGTTTATGTGACGGTGCCCGTGAAGAGTCCAACCTCCAATTTAGAATTCAAACTTAGGCCTAGTTTTGATCTTTCTTATTCAGAATCCTATCTTGAACGATATGCGGATGCTTTGATGGATATCCAAGACTCTTTGTTTGTCTTCTTTTTGCACGTTACCTGTTAAATTGAGGCTATATTACTGTCTTTGGAATCAGTCTGTACACAGTGACATTAAAAACAGAGGCGTAAGTTAGTGCAGTTGGTGTATCCTTACTGATATGCGCCATTGATGCGAGTTTGAGTCTCACCCCATCACTTTTGCTTATTTTCAGTCTTGTAAACTGAAAAAAAGCCTAGTTGTGATGAAACTTTGCGATTGGATTTGATCATGGTTGCTATCAATACAGGTTGGCTGAGATATCTTGTGATGGCTTTGAAGTTTCTGAACAAGAAAGGATGGCATACTGGAAGCCTCCGGAACATAGAGAATGTGTGGAAAGCAGAGCAAAAGAATGAAGCAGAGCAAAAAAAGCTGGAGGAGCTCCGCAAACAGATTCAGGAGGAGAGGGATCGATCGGAGTTTCGTCTTCTTCAAGAACAAGCTGGCCTTGTTCCGTATGTCTATCTTTCTCTTGCAGAATTTCATCTATGGATAGAATAGATACAATCAAACTTCTTCACGACCAAGCTGGCCTTGTTCCATATGTTCATCTTTTTGTAGAATTTCATCTGTGCGTGGATGTAGGATTATGGCTTGTGTTTAACTTAGCTTGTGATGCTGCCTTAATTGATCTATGTAATGTGTAGTTTACCCACAGTTGTTATTCTTCAGTAAGCAGGAAAGATTGGAGTTCCTTTATGACTCGGGCTTAGCGGTCGGTAAAGGCAGTTCTGATGGGTTCAAAGCACTTGAAACCTTCCCCCACAATGACAATGAGACGGCAGGATCCTCATCATCCAAGGTATTTCAACTGCTATTCCACTGTCCTCAGCTTTTCCTTTTCCTTTTTGGTAATTGCTACTGCTGTTCATCCTGTTCCTCAATTTATGTTATGCCCTTTTTGAATCTCACAATCACAATGTTTAATATCCTTTTTCAGGCTCTATTGGGATAAAATTTTTAGATTTTCGTAAAAAAAATAAAAGATTAATTTGCTATTGCTTGTCAAGTCGAGATCTTTGTTGTGAACCTTTACTACTCGTTTGTTTAGAGGAAATTGTATTGTATGGATAGGAAATGAAGGGAAGGAAGACCTTTCTCTTCTTGCTCTGGACAAATTGGAAAGTAATGATAGGTTGCAGAAGGAACACATCCTTTCTACATCCCCATGAACTTTCATCTCAATTTGGTGGAGTATGGGAATTGAATATTATGCAGTGGGGTAGATATCTATTTCCTTTCTCCTGTCTTTGATCACCTCTTTTATTCTTGTGTTACACTAGCAAATGGAATAACATAATTGCTCTTCTCTCCTTAATTTTATCTTCTGTCCTATCTCTGTAATTTGTATACAAACATTATTTATGATAGAAATTTTTTTAGGCTTCATTTTATCTATCCAAATGTACCTGTGTTACTGATTGATGTGCAAGATAGTTATTTATTTGTGAACTATGAAGTATTAATGTGTTAGGGTACATGTTTATTGTCAAGATAATATGGTTTAGTCTGATCTGTTATGAAATCTCTGCGACATATCCGGAAGCTTTAGTGCTGAAAATTTTGCCTGGCATTGTACTTCAAAATAAGGGGCATGTGATGTAATTTTCTAACTAGGTGTACATTTTTTTTGTCATGTCAAGTATGGTTTAGTTTGAATGAAATTGTTGCGACAAAGCTGAAGGCGCCAGGGTTGGAAGATTTGGCTTACATTCTACTTGAAAACAGGGACATGTGAAATAGTTTTATGACTATGGCTTTTGTTGGGTGATAAGTTTTTCAGGGTTGGGAGCAAGGTTTCATTACTTTTTGATTCATTTTTGTGCTAAGCATCAGGGGGCTTATAAGGGAGAAAGGATGAATTTTATTGTTGTGTTTCACATGAATAAGGTATAATCTTTGAAGTTCCATAAGATTAAAAATTTTAAGTAAATATAGCCTTATCCAATGAAGTCTGTGGTTGGCAAGGGTTCTTTGGATGCAATGTCAAAGCAAAGCCTCAACTTCTTATTTTCACATATCATTTAGTGCCTCCTTTAAATTGGGGGACATGTTGATCTCCCTTTTCATGTTTTGAATGATTGTCGAATATAGTTTTTGGAGTCATTCATTACCTTGGAAAATCCTTTTTGTGTATTGGTGGTATGTTTTTGTGTCTTTTGCTTTCTGTTTAAATTTTCTACTAATAAAGTAAAAAATAAGTGTGTCCATTTATAAGCAACGTGTTTTTTGCTTTCCGTGTTCTCTACCTCAGACCTTACATTTATTGTTGGTTTGGGCAGTGAGTGCTGTTTTCTGACTGGTTATCTTTGTCTCAATTCTTAATGGTAAAGCAGGCTTCTGTGCCAGGAGCTTTATTTGAGGAAAAGCCACAATCTGCCAATGATGCTTGGAGGAAACTCCATTCAGATCCATTACTAATGATTCGGCAAAGGGAGCAAGAAGCTTTGGCCCGAATAAAGAACAACCCAATCAAAATGGCAATGATTCGCAAATCGGTAGGTTGTTTATTATTATTGGCGATTTAGAGTACTAAATCATCTTGTATGTTATATACAGCGTATAATGTTTCCTACTTGTGATGGGGAACATGAGGAGAAAGAGAAAGGAAGGAAAAGGGGCAGGGGAAGAAGCAGGAAAGACTGAAGAACTTAGAAGAAGTGATTTAGAGGAGAGCATTCAGACCAAGTGCGGGTGCAAATCAATAGTCTAAATGTATGTCAATTATTAAGTAAGAAAACTAGGAAACTAAACAAACAAGGAAAGCTAGGCAAATTGGAAAACTCAAACAAATTGAACAAAATAAAACTGAAAAGCTGAAAATATATAGTCATAGAATCTTATATTACGTGATATCCTAAAATAAGTCTTGAAGGGGTTAAATTGTTCCCATCAATTCCCCTGACTTGGAAGAATTCACCTTCTTAAAGTTAGAAAGATGGTACCCATCCATCAAACAAGGAGCAATGTGGAAAAATCCATCCCTGTGAATCCATTGACTATAATGAAGGTGTGCAATTCTTCCACTGCACAAGAGTGTTTGTGTTGTCCCTCTGATAATGTTATGACTCATGCTAAAGCAAAAAATCAATGGAATCGTTGAGATGCTGACTTGTTGCTTCAGTGATGGTAGTGTAGATGCTGGAATTTTAGAAGTAGCAGATCCACATGCAATACGACCAGGAAAAGTTGGAGCCTCAGAAGTGCCTTGGTAAGATATAAGGTTCTTCACATTGAAATAGAACCAATGAACATAACTGAATTCTGACGCCAAATGAACCAAATAGGAATGTACCAATCTTGGGAGTAATGCGAGAAAGGGCTAGTGGCTCTAGCAAACAGTTTCTCAAATGAAGATTTAGAATTTTGTTCAAGGGGGATATGGACCATGTCATAAGCACCTGAAGAATTCTGACTCTCTACAACATTCATTGGCAGCCAATTTATACTCTTTATTACTCCTATTAATCTTTAGTGTAAGATGCGACATCAGCAGCCAGTTTATAGGCTTAGTTACTTAATAATACTCTTTTGTTAATATCTGGCAACTGCATTATGGGATTATAAGAAAACCCAATTTCTCCTTTGTTCCCCGATGCAGGGAGTAATGCATAATTCTTTCCCTCATTTTCAATTTCCTTCGGCCTTTGTTTGCTAGGGGCTGTAACACCAAAATTTGACCTAGTCGGCTTACCATTACTATCGAACATGTATTCATTTTTCCTTTTATAAAAGAAAAAAAATGATGGCATTCATAATATGAATCCTGATTCAATCTAAATATGGGACACATTCATGGCAAGCATGCTTATAGTCTACACCGAATTATATCATTATACTAGCTGAGATTAGGTGCTAGGCTTCTCTCAGTCACATGCAATGTGGTTCTAGGTACACAAGATACATGATAAGACTATGATAAGCTTAAATAACGTTAAAATTTGAGTTAAAGGCCACTGAATTATACTTCTGTGCTGAACTTGGGTGCCTGTCACTGTTTGCCTCTGCAATGCTCTTGGTTGGCTAATCTCAAAGAGTAGAATCTCATCAGCTTAGGTATCCAAAGGTGCTAATTTCACATCGTTTTTTAACCACATAGAGGTTTTGTCATAAAATTTGATCTTGTTGCATGCCATTTGTTAATTTACACTTGTAAATTTATTATTCCCAGCCAACAAAGATAAATATATTTGTTTTGCATCTGTCATAGGTAGAAGCAAAGAAGCATAAGGATGCAGCTCAAGATGGAGATCACAAGGTCAAGCATCGAAAGCATTTCTCAACCAATAATCAATCTGATTTAGAGGACGCCAAGAGCAAAGGGGTAAAAGGGAGAGATGGGATTAAGGATACAGCTCATGATGGAGATCACAATGTCAGATCTAAGCACCGAAAGCATTTCCTCCTCCAAGAACCAATCTAATTCAGAGGATGCCAATAGTGAATGGGAAAAAGGGCGGAGGATCAAACACAGGAACACAAATGTTGATAATGATGACACTCTAGATGAAAGAACAAGGAGACCGAGTAGAAATTTCCATAGGGATTTCAAAAATGAAAAGCAGCTGGTGAGAAGCCTAGTAAAACCACATTCTGAGAAAAGGGAAAGCCAAGAGCAAAGCGAGAGATATCATGAGAGCTCAAAGCATGGAAGATATCTGCTGGAGGGTCAGAGAGAGAGGTCTGTTCAGGAGAGGAGAGAGTCGAGGGACGATAGCAGCTCATATCACGCAAGCAATTCTAATTCTTCAGCACTGGCAAACAAGCATGAATCACAGCACAAACGCCACAATACAGCCCCTAAACTTTCTGAAGACAAGAGGGCTGCTATGTTGCGAGAGATGCAACTGGATGCTCAGATTCACGAAGAGGAAAGATGGAAACGGCTGAAGAAGGCTGCTGAAGATGATGCACGGGAAGCTCACTCTGCAGGTATGCCAGTTGGCAGGTCATTCCTGGATGCTACTCATAAGAGTGTATATGGCACTGAAAAAGGGGGTAGCTCTACAATTGAGGAGAGTGTCCGCCGGCGTACACATTTTTTGCAGGATAGGTCAGAAGCAGATGAAAGGAATGCTTTCCGGAGGTGAAACACGGATTGCTTTCTAGTTACTTTCACCTTTGTCCTGCTTCAACGCAAATTGTCCAGTTGCAGCATACCCTTGTCCTAAGGCTGCTCAATTGCTGTGAATGATGCGAAGTATTAATTCTTATTGGACCTGGCATTACTGGATTGCCTCTGAATTCTTGGGATGCCTGTTACACCTTGGCTGTAATTCCTTCAAAGGTTTGACGAAATTCCTGATAGCGTGTTTTGATGGTAGGGTTTCCCTATAGTGTTTTATGGTGGTAGGATTTAGTGGCTGCATCAGGCCACCCTCTTTTATTGTTGCGAGACTGTCACTGTATTTGCATTATATTGCTGTCCTGTAGTTATATGGCCTCGAAGACTGTGCCTTTGTGGCTGCCATCTGCTCAGTGTAGTAAACATTGTACAGATGGTATCGGTGACAATCAAACAATATGTTTGCTTTTGACCTTTTTCTTTTTGATTTGTTTCCTTTAGGAGTCTTGGATCCTCGGTTTTGATTAGAAGGGGATTCATTGCCAAAGAATGGGATCATAAAACAAACTTCATCCCATTCATGAAGTTCAGTGGTACCGAGTGTATGGTTTCGTGGTGCATTGCATGGATTTCCAAACTATGCTGTTGCATTCATCGTCATAGCCAAAGGCGAGTTGCCAAAGCAGCATGAAGTCATGCAGGAGTTCAGCCAGCGTGGTTTTAATGGCTTTGTGCACACTGAAAAGCTCGAATGCAAGCTTGTAATGAGATGTAAGGCTTGGAATTGGACGTGTGGTGCTGCTGTTGGACCCTTCTTTCCTTCAGCCCGTCCCAGTAGTCCCTTGTCAATTATTACTGACGCCCCAGACACCAGCGGCCCTGGTGTGGTTATAATGGTCTTTCAATAATCCCCAGCTATTTGTATTAGAGCTCGGTTTATCACTAGCCATGTGAACCGCTGCTCTTCTTCCTCGTGTTGCACCCTCAGTTTCTTCCCTTCATATACAAATTGGTTAAACAGTCAGAATAAACAATATTCAGTTGCCAAGTATTCCCATGGTCCCGGACCATTTCTTTTTGGGTACATTATCTCATATGGCAAGTCTGAAAAACTAGATGGAACAGAACATATATAGAATACAAAATATTGAAAGAGTCTTGTCTGGAGTTTGTGGTTTGAATGGAGTCCGATGCTGCAATTTTGAAAGTGTTCCATTGAAACGGTTCGTCAAATGAAGCCTGTCGTGAACATAATTTAGTCACACGTAACATATGCAAACATTAATTAAGTTACCGTAATTACCGATGCATCATAATCTAAGCATCAATTGACCTCCATAACTAATATGCAACCAATTTAGCCACCTATTTATTCTCATATTCTAACATGCATCACATATTGACCATGATTTCCTTATTAAAATCACATACAAGCTCATTTCCTAATAATAGTACCCAAAGAATACTCACAACCTATCATGAGCTATCGGCTGGCATTCTCCCGGCGAAGCATTTGGCCATCACTATTGCCTAAATACCAAGTTTTTAGTATAAAAACGTCAGCTTGTATTTGCCTCCTAATGGTTACCTCTCGCTTATAATATGGAAGTTCATGACCCCTAATAAACTCAATTAACTTATGGGTCATTTAGTTTCCAACCTATTTAATCTTACATGGTTTTCGAATAATCTACAATTAGATTAACTTACGAGATGGGCAACCTCACCAACTAACCACCCTTAGAGGCATAAGCTAGATAATTTAGGACTTTAACTTTACATGATCTGAAAATATTACTTCAATTAAGCTTCATTTCAAGCATAGATGTGCAAAACATAATGTCAAAAAACCTAAAATGCAAACCCCACTTCAAAATATATCACAAGCATATCCCATATTTATCCTGATAAAAGACAAGTTTTTAATTTATGAATAAGAGACGACAAGCTTAATTGATTGTACTTTAACAATAACAATCAAGTTTGAAGGATTTGGGTGTGACATTAACAATATTAAGAAATATTTTTATTTTGATATTTATAGTGGTTGTCATTAACCATTTTTTAAAAGAGTCATAACTTTTAATTTTGTCATATCAAGGATGGAGACTTTCAGGTATATTTTTATGTTGGTTTTGTTTCTTTAGCCTTGCATATTATAAGTATTTTATATTTTTACTCATTAAAGACAATTACTTTATTTATAAATCGATTGGAGTATTTTTTTAAATAGCCATCTCACATATACATAAAATGTTAGAATGGCATGACATATCAATAAGTCAATACAATAGTGACGTTAAGGTAACTTTGCTTTACATAATCAATGTAGATTAGGCTGACCATTTTTTGATATATAAACCATCATTTGTCATTAAGATAAAACGGGCATAAATTGAAAAGGCAAAAGAAGCACTTTGCTAAGGTCCACCAACATGCTAAGATTTTTTAATGTGTTAAAAAACAAAAATTTTGTTATAATTCAAACATATTATTTGGTTGGAGGTAATCTTTATTTAATTTTTACATGATTCTCAAAAAAATAAATAATACCATATTTAGTTGTTTTTTAATAGTAATTTACTATGAAATATAAATAAGTTTATGAAATTATGATATTTCAAAACTATATAAAAATATGTATTTTCTTAAATACGTGAAAAGTAATCCATAATTTAACACACACTATATCTTAAAATACTTAAAATATTATATTTAAACACAATAAATTTATAAATAATTGGAACAAATAATTTATTTATATTTCTTATTTATTTATACGTTTATTCATTCATACCAAATAAAAATAATAATAAAATAAAAAATTATACATTTACAAATATATTCCTACCTAATTATATTCCTAAGTATTTATTTATTTATATTATATTTCTCTCTATTTAACTAAACGGAGCTTTAAAGCCATTGCATGAAACGACCGATATAGTAGCCGTTTTGGGGAAGAAGAAAGGAAGCGGCGCTAACCTGCAGAACTTCAGGAGCTGTGCCGCCGCCGTTCCCTCTGCCATGTAGGTGTTCGATTTCCGGTTCTCTGTGTACCTGCTCTGCAACGGTATCGTTATGCCTCTTTCTATTTCCCATTGTTTCCATTAAAGGGAGAGGGGGGGGGAGAGAACTTGCGCTATTATGGTTGTTCCTCGAATTTCATTTAAGTTCTTATTGCTCAAAATTTTCGTCTTTGGAATATCATCATCACGCATTATTGCATCTTGCTGTTAGATTGTTATATTTTGATTCGTGTTATTGTTTATGCAGCTGAGTGAATCACTTTTCAGCAATTAATTAACCGAATGGGGAAACTTGGGAAAAAAGCGAGAAAGTTTGCGAAGAAAAATCTCCAGTCCGTTCTCAGACGAAAGCGAAAGTTGAACTCCATGTTCAAAAAGAAAAATGCTTCAAGTGAGGATTTTTGACTCTGGAATAATTTTTTCTTTGGAGCAGAATTTGTACTGGTTACCAACAGGGTCACCGTGTCCGAGTAACATGTTTCTGTCCAAAATTGCATATATTGTCTGCGATTTTTATGCTAAAATCCCTAAGAGCTATAAATTACTATTTTCACTGATACGCTGAAAAGGATAAAGAGCAATTAAGTGATTACTATGTTGTCAGAGCTTGGATTCAATGACTAGAGAATGTTCCACTGAGAAAATTAAAGTTAATCCTTTAAATTTGAGTTAGCCAGCATGTCTCAATCTAATATCTCCCTCTCCAACACCTTGGAAGACCATGCATAGATTTCTATGGAATGCAGATATCAGTGACAATGATTTGTGACCTTTTGAAGAGCAATTGACCCGATGGAATGTTATTTTTGCGTGGTTTCTGGTTGCCGTATATAATGAAAATTTTGAATGTAATGCATGAACTATTTTGTGTAACAGACAAAGTAACTCGAGGTACCTTGGACTATTCCAGTGCTCAAGGAGGTCATATAATATTTTGTGGATAGCATTTAGATGCTCAAATTGCCTTCGTTAGTTTATTTTTTCTTTATGAAAACCTAATTGAATACAACCGTTGGTTAGAGAAGTCTATGATGTTAATTTCTTTGGTTTGTTGTGTTCATAACCATTTAATGTTCTTCTTCCCTTTTTCCTACTATGGACTTCATTATCCAGTTTAACTTCAACTATTATAGGAGATGATCAGGGTGGCGTTGTGGACCAGGCAGGGGATACTGATGGGTTATTTCATGAAAGGTCAAAAGTAAATAGGTGAAGGTCCCTTCTCTTATTTATAAATTTAAGATCTTGGCTTTCCTTAGTAATTGTTTTGGTATATATTATCATTATTTGTTTCGTAAATCAGTTTTCACATTGAAAATTTCCCAATTTAATTTCATTGCATTGGCGGTCAATTATTGGTTCTTCGGTCTTAGTCATGAAGGTTATTTGACGTGCTATCATAACCTTAAATAACATCTCAATCATTGTGGCGATTCCTTCTTTTGAATTAATTCATTTCATCATATGGTGTATCTAGTTTAGTGTTTGATGCTAAAGTACATCACATGCATATTTCTGCTATTCTTTCTGGGTAGTGATATTATTGATGAAGGGGAAAGAAGACTTACTATTAAACATGTAACAGTATAATTTATGGTGTAAAGGCAGTGTGCTATTGCCTTTTCTTGTTGGCAATGCTTCATTTGCAGAAAACTTAAATAAGAGTGACTTCTTTGGCTGACCCGGAGAAATGTCTGAGAGATACATGCTGGGTAGGAAAACATGTCAAACATTCAACGGGGGTGCATAGCTGAGTGAACTGGACAATGATTGATGTTCCATATTTCTTTCAGGTATGGAAATAGTGTCAGGTTAAGGATTTTGATGATATCCTCAGTCTAAAGCAGGCTATAATTTGTGGCTAACGGGCCTTTCAAACCATAGTTTTTGCTTGTGGTAATGGATTCTTCAGTAAGGGATAAAGGCCATATTTTAAAGGTTTGACCTCTGAATTTAACTTACTCAGGGAAAAAAAAAAAGGGCAAAACCTCTCATTTAGTTTGTTTCAAGGTTTTTGGATCATGAGTGTTGATTTTGAAGATTTTAAAGTTCAAAATACGAGCATGGGCGTTGGCTTAACCGTAAGATTGTACTAGTATGAGTTAGAGGTTATGTGTTCAAACAATGGAAGGTCTTTTTGTAATTTAAGGGTAATGTTGTATACATATTACCCTCTCCAGAGATCACAATGCAGAAAATTCTATATCATGTGTTGTCTACAAATGTAAAAAATCTGCCTCCAATTAGTGTTTGTGGTTTTTCTTGTTGAGGAGGATGCCGTTTCATGGAGAGTGGTTATTGAGGCTAGTTATCGGATTTGGCTGCTTGGATGATTTTTCAAGCTGTGTAAAAGAAGTTTGAAATGAGCTTCTAGAAACATTGCAGAATGGCAGGGAAGTATTCGAACTCTTTTCCTCGTGGAAAAAGATTTAACCCTTTTCTTCAACTTTTGGTTAGGAACCGGGGGAGGGGGCACTTGGTGAGTGTTGGGTGGAGATGGCTGGATGATGTGTTGCAGTTTTGTTTTTGAGCTTTTCAGACTGGTTATTGATAAGCATGCAATTATTCCCTCGTATGTTGAATTTACTGGTAATTCTCTTGTTCAGCCTTCAAAGTTAGTGTGAATGGGTCAGAATCACCTGCCTTTTGGAATTATAGCGGCTGTTGGGCATTCAGTCCAATACACGACATCTCATTCCAATGTATTGTAGCTCTTGAATGTGTCCAGAATGGGGAAAGGACTACACGGTTTTTATTTGGCGGCTGTGTATTCTTGCCTTGATAACTTCTTTCATAAATTGTTTTTTGATAGCTCATGCTTCACTTCTGTTGAAATCATCTTTACACAACCAATCCTCACCCTTGATAATGGAAAGGTTGATCAGGTTGCTGACAAGTAGGTAAATCTTGTCTCAAATCTTCCAAACAGTAATGAGATTGGAACGTATTGCAGGAGCACGACACCTTTACCACTTGGGGTTGCAAAATAGGCAAATTTCAGCTAGATCGTCATGCAAAATGGGGTTGCTATGTCGACACAGGGGTGCAGTGTCAAGTATGCAAGGGTTGCCACATCTTTTGGTGCTTTGCAGGTGAGGAAGATAGTCTCGGAGAATTGGGTCAGACTAGTAACTGGATATATCACTACCCTTATCAGAAAGGGTGTTGAGATATTCGATACGCTGACCAAAAGAAAATTAGCATAGTTTGTCCATAGGAAAAGTGGGTAGGATAATATTTGATAGGCAAGGTACATATTCCAGTACACTGGGAAGACAATGATAGACAGGGCTTATTCTCAAATTAATATCAAAACATATACCGGCCTGATAACTTATGAATAATAAGTGCTGACATTTATTATTTAGGACCCCTAAGATAAAAACAAATCTCTGACCTTCCCATGGATGAAATATTAATATTGAGCCTCAATGATATTGATATTTGCTCATACCATGAAAAAAAATGTGAATGTTGCTATATAAATGATGTATTAGCCAATATTTAAAATATCGGATGATAAATTGACTAGGATTTATTTAGCCTTTTCATAATCCCTTTTTTTGTTGAGCTTCTTGATAAGCTGGTCACTCAAATTTTTTCCTTTATTTAATTTAACACAAGACCATATGATCTCAATTTTAACTTCAACTTGTACTATGAAATTGTATTTTTTTAGTGATGTTTGTTTCTTATTGTTGAATTATTGTTAGAATTAGCTTTATTTCATGCTACTTATGTTGTTTTGTTATTTGCTAGGGTGTTATTTGTTGTCAAAGTGTTGATTCCATTGAATAAAATTGTTTAAATCCTTTAAAATATGTGAAATAAGATTAATATGGCCAAATTTTAGTATATAACTCAATTTTGATATAGTCACAAAAAAATTTGTGCGATATACCTAATTGATATATATTGTTCGATAGAGCCGATGTTGACATACTACTATGGCCCCAACTGATCTAGATATTTTAATCCATGGTCCCTCCGTTTGTAGTGGTCTCATTTTGGGCACATTCTTGCTTTTGTGTGGTGTTGTCCCTAAAAATATATACATGCAAGGATTGCCTCATGAAAGCCGAGTTGCTATTGGGAACAACCGCATGTGTCAATTTTGGCATGTATCAATTGTCAACTTAGTCTTAAAAGTTACATTCTTGTTCTTAGGAAGATAAATGAAAACCTTGAAGATGCTTCTCTCAATGTACTTTCAAGTGAAGATGATATTGCTCTGGCTGAAGATGTTTCGGATAGTGATGGATTTCTTTCTGAGGTCTCACATCATGCCCAGAACTTCTAAATGAGTTCATTTGGTTTGTTATCTAACCTTTGATTATTGCCAGGACTCAACTGGTCCATATGTTGGTGATAATGATAGTGAGAGCTTTTTGGAAGGTGAACTTCTGATGCTCTTCCTGTCTTGTATTTCTTATTAATTGAGTTACTTTGGGCATTGTAGCTTCTCTTAAACTTGTTGATGTATTCACAGAAAATGACCAGGATAGCGCATTATCATTGCAGAACCAAAAGGTTCAACTGGAACTTGAAAAGCAAATGGAAAAATTGGAGAGGTTGAGGCAAAAGGTAATTTCTATGTCCCAAATACGGTGTTTGGAAGTGGTGTTTTTTTAAAGGATTGTTGCATCCAAGTTGTGTTCTTGGAACACTTAATCTTGCACCTAAGGCAAGTTCATGAATGTGCATTGTTAGAATATTTGTTAGTATTAGAATTTTTGTTAGAATATTCTTTAGGATATATTGAGTAATATTTCTTTATAAGGGTAGTTTAGATTTTTTGATATATGTAAATAATTCTATATATACATGTGAATAGAACCATCCTTAGTATGGTTTTTTTCATCCCCTCTTGTGCTATAAGTTTAACGTGGTATCAAAGAGAGTCTCTTTCTAAACGGTAGCTGCTGCTGCCATCGGTGATTTTTTTCTTTGGTTGAAGGTGCGTCCTCCAATCTGAGAATAAAAGCCTTAAATTTTTGTCACCTATCTCGCCCTCTATGCGAACAAACCGATAACCCTAGTTGCATTGGCCTGAAATCAATGGCGGTCTGTCTGATTTAGTCTTTCAGCGGTTATTGAATCTTGCAAATTGCTTCGCTTTCCCTTGTAGGTTTTCCTTGGGTCATGGTGTTTGAAGTTTCGAATCTAAGGATTTCTGCGGTAGGATCTTGCAGCTCTATGGGTCAACTTGCAAATTTGGTTGTTCTATTCTCTGTTTTGCTGGGGAGGATTCTGTAGATTTGGTGAATTCATTGTCGTTGAAATTATTTGGTGGCATCTATGTCCTGATTTGTGCCATCTCTCGAAGGGGTTCTTGGATTTTGGCTCTTTTTAGTGTTCTAAAGAACAATAACTTTAGTTCTAAGCAAGGCGGTACTTGGGGAAAATCTGTGGAGCATGAATTTGAGGTGGTTCTTGGATTTTGGCTTCAATCTGTGAGATCTCTTTGAAGCTGCAACAAATTCCCGTTGTTTTAGGGATATATTTTCAATATTTGCTTTCAGGGCTCTATTACTTTTAGTTTGCCGTTTATGTTGCTTTGTTACTTCAGATTTGGACCAATTTTTTTTGCTTATTGTGCTTATGGCTTCTAAATCCGTATTTGGTGATCACAATGGTAGAAGTGATGATGGAAGATTGATTGTTTTTTTTTATTATTATAGAGTTGGTCATACATGGAATGAGCATTGGCAATTACATGGGAAACTTGTTGTAATTCCTACTCAGAATGCTACTAATCTTGTTCAATCCGATAGTGACACCATCTTTCTCTCAACATCCCGCCTCTCTCTAGCATCTTTTTAGATTTGGGTCATCGATTTCAGTGCATCTGATCATATAATTGGGTTTATAAGTATCTTGTTTGATTATTGAGTATGTTCTACTATTCCCAATGTTATTTTGGCTAATGGGTCATTTGCAAAGGTTGAGGGTGTTGGTTCTATTTTTTTGCCACCGACTTTGTGTCTGTCATCCATTCTTTTTTCCAAGTTTTTCGTTTAATTTACTATAAGTTTTTTGGTCTTCACTATAGATTGGGTGGTCCATCTCATTTGAGTATGAAAAAGTTATGTCCAACTCTAATGTTATTAATTTTTTTTGTAAGTTATGTCAGTTTGTTAAGTACCATTATAGGACATATTTTTCTCCAGTAAATTAACACGAATCTGCCCATTTTCAATTAGTATATTTAGATATCTGGGGACAACATCCAAATTCTTTCAAGATGTGACTTCATTACTTTTTTATCTTCATTGATGATTATTCACAAGTCATTTGCCATACTTGTTGAAGAATTGTTCTAAGTTATACTCTTTTTTTGTGTGGTCTATGTAGAAATTCAGACCCAATTTTCTGCTTCTGTACATACATTGTGGAGTGATCATGATTGTGAATATTTTTCTTCTTCTTTTTCGTCACTCCTATTATTGGATGAGATTTTTCATAAGTCATCTTATCCCGATCCACTCCAATAAATAGAGTTATTGAGAGGAAAGATAAACTTTTGATGGAAGTTGTTAAAGCTCTAATATTCTTGGTAGGAATACTGAAAACTTTTTGGGGTGATATAGTGTTGACAACACATTGTTTTATTAATTGGATGCCATTAGTTGTTCTTCAAGAGATATTCTTATCATGTGCTGTTTTTGGCAAGCTATTATATTTTCTTTCTATGAAGATTTTGATCGTGTATGCTATGTCAACGATATTCGGCCTTAGGTGACAAAATTTGATCCCAAATCTATGAGGTATATTGTTATCGAATATCCTCATACTCAGAATGGGCATTAATATTTCTATCTGGAGTTGAAATGTTTTCTAGTGTATTCTGATGTCATATTTCATAAGTTTATACATTTTTATCTAGATGTGTATTCATTGAATCTATTTTCAAATATTTCTCTCGATGATGATATTCTTGTATTTGAGATTGTTCATAAGATTGTATCACCTGTATCTCTATCACATGTGTCTCTTTGTCCCCAGTCACTCAAATATATGTTTGTGGTCCTCGTCAGGTATTTGATTCTGCTCTGAGATTGGATCTCGAGTCAACTACTAGTGATTTAGTTGTTTTGACTATACATACTACTGTTCTTAATCATGGAACCGATTCAAACCATCCAATTGCATAACGGAAGGGTCATCACAGTTGTACTATGTATCCATTGTTTTCTACTTTGTCTTAGGTCGATGTTTCATTTGGGCTTTTGTGCTTGCATTGGACTTTATTAGTATAACTTGATCTATATCTGATGTTATTTCTTATCCTAGTTGGCAGACAATTATGGAGGAAGAGATGGCTACACCTAGGAATAGTTACACATTAGAGCTAGTTCTTTGCCTTTAGGGAAGAAATCTATTGAGTGTAAATGAGTTTATACATTGAAAGTTAATCTAGATAGTTCCTTCGCTTGGTTAAAAGCCCATCTAATTATAAAGGGTATGCTTAGACATATGGTATGGGCTACACTGATACGTTTTTTCTTGTCATCAACTTGAATTCTGTTAGGCTTCTCATTTCATTTCCTTTCATTGGCCTTTACTCATCATTGGTCACTACACTTATGGACATTAAGAATGTTTTCTTACATGGTGATCTCTAAGGGAAGGTTTATTTAAAGCAATTTCTAGGGTTTGTTGATTAGGGGGAGTTCAGATCTATTTGTCTATTGACAAAGTCGTTATATGGCTTAAAACTATCTTCGCTAGTGTGGTTTGATAGATTTAGTGAAGTTGTATTTGAGTTTGGGTTTTCTTGTGTAACAATGATCACCCTGTGTTCTATCGTTGTCATAGTATTGGGTGTATTTTTTCATTGTGTATATGGATGATATTGTTATTAATAGTAGTGATAGTACTGGCACTATATATTTAAAATTTTTATTTCAAAATCAATTATAGACAAAAGATCTTAGGTGTTTGTGTTATTTTTTTATTTTTGTATTGAAGTTTTTAGATGGTATCGTGTCTTTTTCTTTTGTAAAGAAAGTATAGGGTTGATTTACTTCGAAGACTGGTATGTTGAATTTAAAACCTTGTGATTCTCCTATGAATTTAGTAAGTTATTACAAGATGATAGGGATGTTTTTTTAGAACTGAAGAGGTGCCTGTGACTAGCCAGTAAACATAATTATTTAGTCGTGATACATCTAGAAATTGCCTTCTCCTCTAGTATTGTGAGCTATTTTTTGTCTTCTCATTGTATTTTTCATTTAGAGGTTGTAATGCATATTGTGAGATATCTTAATAGTACACCAAAATGAGGCTTCTTGTAGAATGATAATGGTCATACTCAAGTTGAGGGTTTCTATGATGCTGATTAGGTTTGGTTGCCAAATGATCGAAAATATTCCATTGGTCTATTTTATGTTCGTTTTTGTCGTGGAAGATTAAGAATCAAAATATTGTAGTCAGGTGAGGTGCAGAATCATAATATGATATGCTGATGCATGTTACCTGTGAAGTGATTTGACTTGAATAATTACTTGATTCTTTTGGGCGTAAGAATTCTGGGCCTTTCTCAACTGTGGTGTGATAATCAAGTTGCTATTTATATTGCATCAACTCCAATAATTTAATGTGCACATAGGTAGATTGTCACTTTATTTGTAAGAAACTCTGAGAGGGCTCAATTCGCATCCGTTGTGTGAGGATTGGAATTTAGCTTGTCGACATTTTTACCAAGTCTTTAATTGGAGTTTGAGTTACATATATTTATAACAGTTTTAGTATAATTAACATCTATGTTTTATCTTAAGAGGGAGTATTAGAATATTTGTTAGTATTGAAATATTTGTTAGAATATGTTTTTAGGATATGTTGAGAAATATTTCTTTGTAAAGGTAATTAAGTATTTTTAATATATATAAATAACCCTATATTTACATATTAATAGAACCAACCCTAGTATTGGGTTCTCTTATGTCCTCTTGTGTTATTAGTTTAACAAGCACAAATTGAGAAAATCAGGCTGATAACAGTTAGCTATGTGTGCAAAGAACAGGAGGGTTTTCATGGAGTTGAAGTAGACGAATCGTTTATCATACTATTTGATACATGTGTGTGACTTATGTGTCTTCCATGTTGTGGTTACAAGAGGGTAAAGCGTAATTGTGGTAACATCTTATGTACATTAGCAATGTCTCAGCCTAGGGAAGGTGGATATTTGCGCATGTCTATTGATAGTAAAAAAATTATCCAGGGAAAAAGCCCACCAGAAAAGAAGGGATGGGTGAGGTTAGGAAATCCTCCTTTTCACCATTGGAAAAAAAGTGAGAATACAAGAACTTATATGTCTGGACTATGAAAAGCTCACTCTTAGATACTATTATTTAGTAGTGGTAAACTAAATATTAAACAAGGGTAGTTCATGTATTGTCTAATTGATTGCTTCTCTTCTCTTCTTTTACTGCACCATTTCCTGAATTGAGTCACCAAATACCATTTTACATAACTATGGTGTGTTGTTGCATCACTTTGAAATGTCTCAGCTTCATATTACTACCATCCTCAGTGGTTTATTATTTTTCCTTAATACAACACTACTGGATTATAGGATGAAGCAAGGGTGGACCATGATTATATAGGTTTTTGTCTATGAGATTTGCTGTTTTCAAACATGTGTTTTATTTTCTCTTGTAAAAGAACACAGCAGGTGTCTGAAATCTGGATGTTCTTATATATAGACACACACACTCTTGTCCTTTGGTGAAAATATAGCTTTTTAATTTCTCTCAACTTCTTTCTTGTTTCTCTGCACATTATCCCTATTACTGGATTGTACGAACAAGTTTTGTTGCCTGTAAGCTAAAGTCTAGTTATAAGAAGTGGGATTTGCCAATTTTTTTGAAAAATAAACCTTTACGAGGAAAAGCATCAGGGGAGTGTTCTAGTTAATGGTGGACTGGAATTGATACCTAAAGGAAGTAGTCTTTATTATTGTTCAATTTCATCTAAGATGTACATGTTGACTGGGTTTATATGCTATTATTCCACAAAACCAACTGAATTTGATGGTTAATAAGTCACCTTTGTTGTACAAATGCTAATAATTTTCTAAGGGTTGCATGATGAAGTAACTTTTTGAGGATTAAAGAACTTTTCAAAGTGCTACAAGAGAATGATGGAAATATTCCTGTGGTTGTGTAGTGGAAGATAATGGGATTTAACAAATTTGTAGAGCCTGGCTTTTCTTGGGAATGAAGAGCAGACATGGAACATCTTGGAAACTGAGTCAGGCACTTGGAGGAGCTTAAGATCTCTAGTAACAAGAATCAGGTTTCTGAAGGTGTAAAAATGGAGAACTTAATAGGCTCGGATTGAATGTGATTTTAATAGGAACCAATTTTCTTTTCTTTTGTTATATGTTTTTCCAGATATGTTGTGGGCTTTAAGAGATAAAGCTAGATCGTGTTTGTAGTGATATTTAGTGAATCGGGCTTCTTGTACTTTGGTGGTGTCGCCTTGGTGTATAGGGAACAATTCTCTTAAAGAAGAGAAAAGATAGCAAAAAAAAAGTTTGGGAACACCAGTCTTATATCTTTGGAGTAAAAATACAATAATTATTGAGGAAAGGTAAAAGTCTACGGACTTTTTTGGAAAGGTGATTATGAAGAAGAGTTATTTCATATAGTTTTGGGTATGATCAAGGTTTTGTTATTATTTGATGCATCTTGTAGAAAATGTCGGAGGCACTGTTCAGGTGGACTTTGAGTTGATGAGGCTGATCAATGGATCAAAATATCGGTTGAAATTTATTGCTAGCAAGGGTCCTCTCACCAATATTGCCTTTTACTAGGAAATTATTGTGATATATCTTCGTATTGGTAAAGTATCACGATATTTTTGCCAATATTTCTTGTTGAAGCATAGTGAGGAGGTCCTTGATGATGTAGGGAAGGGGAAAGTACGGGGGAAGGTGAAGAAATTGAGAGGAGGAGGAGAAATAGAAGGAGAACCAGGAGGAAGAGAATGAGAGATTAGGGGGGAGAGAGAGAAGTAGAGACCAAGAGGGAGGGGAAGAAAATCATAATCACTCAAATTTCATTTAATTTATCAATCATGCATTTAATATTAGAGTTAGGATCCTTATATAGAGAATTTTCATCCTAGGTTAGATAGGAAATAAATATAATTTCCTAACTAACGATATCTCAAAATTAGGAAATAATATGACACATTTTTCTAAGATAAAATAAAATAAAATTCCATTAAATAAAATCTTTTAGTAAAATTTCTTAAATAAAAATTTTCAAATAAAATAAAATAAAATCTTTTCTAATAAAAAAAAAAAAAAAATTTCTTATAATTTGGAATGTCCATAATATTCGCATCAATTTTCCTGGAGTGGCTGGAAGTCGACCCTGTTAAGTAAAAAATTTCTGTTGCCAATTCCCCAACCACAAGCACTTTGGAAAAATTAGGGAGTCGCATGATTGGGGCTGTTGTCATCCTCTATTTTTTTTGTGTTGGTTTTTTTTTATTCAAAACAAAGATGAGGCAAAATTGGGTGAGATGGCGGTAGTCGAAAGAGGGGCTAAATTGCATGCTGTGTTGTGGATGTGAGCAATCATGCTGCTGGAGTTGGTAATGGGAAGGCAGTATAGACACAATATAGGTTTAGTATCTGATACCAAATTTGATATAGGGAAAAGGGAAAGTAGGGGAGGATAATGAGAAGATACTGAGAGGGGGGAGAAACAAAAGGAGAACCAGGGGAAGGAGGAAGAGAGACTAGGGGAGAGAGAGGAGTGGAGATCAAGAGAGGGGAGAATCACAATCAATCAAATTTTATTCAATTCATCAACTATATATCAAATAATAAAGTTTAGGATCTTTATATGGAGAAATTCTAGTCTTAGGATAATTTAAAAATAAACATAATCTCTTAACTAAATATGATATAACTTTGAAAATAAAAAAAATAAAATCAAATAAAATCTTCACTAATTAAATAAAATCAAATTTTATTAATTTGAAAATAAAATCAAATGAAAAATAAAATCAAATCTTTTCTAATTTAGAAATAAAATCAAAATAAAATCAGATCAAATTTGAAAATAAAATCAAATGGGAAATAAAATCAAATATTTTCTAATTTAGAAATAAAATTAAAATAAAATCAGATTTAATTTGAAAATAAAATCAAATCTCTTCATCCATGATGTCGGCATTAATTCTTCCCGAGTGGTTGGGATTCGGCCCCATCGAATAAAATTTCTGTAGTCAATTCTTTAACTACAAGCACTTTGGAAAAATTAGGGAGTTGCATGACTGGGACTGTTGTCGTCCTTTCTTTTTTTGTGCCTTTTTTTTCAAAATAAAGATGAGGCCAAACTGGGTGAGATGGTGGTTGCCGAAAGAGGGGCTAAACTGCATGCTGTGGTGTGGAAGTGAGTAGTCATGCTGCTGGAGTTGGTAATGGAAAGATAGTATAGACACAATATAAGTTTAGTCTCTGATATTAAATTTGATGTAGGGAAGTGGAAAATAGGGGAGGGGAAGGAGAAGAAACTGAGACGAGGAGAAGAAACAGAAGGAGAACCAGGGGAAAGAAGAAGAGATCAGGGGAGAGAGAGAAGTAGAGACCAAGAGAGAAGGGAAGAAAATCACAATCATTCAAATTCATTCAATTCATCAACACTGTCTCAAACAATAAAGTAAAATCTCACTAAATAAATTTTTCAGTAAAATTTTTTAAATAAAATCAAAATAAAATCTTTTCTAATAAAAAATCAAATCTTTTATAATTTGGAATGTCCATAGTGCCCGCATTAATTCTCTTGGGATGGTTGGAACTCCCTAATTTTTCAAAAGTGCTTGTGGTTGGAGAATTGACAATAGAAATTTTGTCATCCTCTCTCTCTCTCTCTTTTTTTTTTTTGCTGTTTTTTTTTTTTTTTTCAAAACAAAGATGAGGCAAAACTGGGTGAGATGGTGGTTGCTGGAAGAGGGTCTAAATTGCATGCTGTGGTGTGGAAGTGAGCAGTCATGCTGCTGGAGTTGGTAATGGAAAACACAATATAGTTTTAGTCTCTGATACCAAATTTGATGTAGGGAAGGGGAAAGTAGGGGAGGGAAAGGAGAAGAAATTGAGAGGAGGAGAAAAACAAAAGTAACATGGGAAAGAGAAGGAGAGATTTGGGGGAGAGAGAAGTAGAGACTAAGAGGGAGGGGAAGAAAATCACAATCACTCAAATTTTATTCAATTAATTAATCGTGTATTCAATATTAGAGTTAGGATCTTTATATAGAGAATTTTTATCATAGGTTAATTAGAAAATAAATATAATTAGAAAATAAATATAATTTTTTAACTAATGATATATCAAAATTGGGAAATAATATGGTACACTTTTCTAAGATAAAATAAAATAAAATCTCATTAGATAAAATCTCTCAATAAAATCTTTCAAATTAAATCAAAGTAAAATTAAATAAAATCTTTTCTAATTAAAAAAATCAAATCTCTTATAATTTGGAATGCCCATAATGTCCGCTTTACTTGAATCACTGCAAAAGGAAAAGATGGTAATAAAGCCAAGCATCTCAATTTTCTCGGATAATTGTTTCATGAGATGTTCTCATGTTACATTACATATTACTTACCATTTGACTTCTGTTATTTCCCTGCTGAATGACAGTCTCTTGAACTTGTTGCTTTTTTATTGTATGATGAATTTTCTATGCATATTCTTTGCCCCTTTGTTCTTGTTTAACAGTATTCTGATGAAGATGGGATGAGGGATCATGTCATGCAATCAGTGAATGGCTATATATCAGCTTCTGATGGAGGAAGATTGTTGACAAGCTCTATCATAAATAGTTGGTGTCAGACAATTACTCGGCAGCAAAGCTTTACTGTACTTCCTTGTCTACTTAATGCCTATCGAGCTGCATGCCACTATGGAGCTGAGTCAACTGATGGTCATGGTTCTGTTTCATCTCCAATGTTTCAAAACAGTGAAACCTTTGTCAGCATATTGATGTTCATGCTTCGTGAAGGTGATGGTATATTTCGGAGCCAGCTGAACATACCATCCAACAATTTCAAAATAGAGGGCATGTTAAAGTTTGAGAATACTTTAAACTGGAAACAGCTAAAGCCAATGGTTAAGTCTTATTTGAGGAGTACTCTGTTCCTCTTAAATCAGCTTTCTGACACTGAGATATTGGCTTATTCCTTGACCCGGCTAAGGGCTTCTATCATGTTTTTTGCTGCTTTTCCATCCTTGCTGCATAAGCTCATTCAGGTACTTTCATCCTATCTGGAATGACTTTAAGCTAAGATCCTCTAGGGCAATTGGAGCCCAAACAAGCTTGTTCAAGGGACAGTCGGTCAAGTCGACTGAAATATACTGTCTACTGAATTGTCTGTGGAAGATGCATTCCCATTCATAACTGTCCATCATATGTTGTAGGTTGCAGTTAATCTATGGACAACGGGTGGAGGTACTCTGTCATCATGCTCCTTTCTCATAATATCCGATGTGGCTTCCTTTTTTGGCTCTGACTTCTATGATGTCTGTTTAAAGAAAATGTATAGAGCCTTTATGGGTCGCTGCAGAGTGGTGGAGCCTATGAACATAAAAGATGTAGAATCACTAAGAGATTCCTTCCTTGAGCTTTGCTCTATGGATCTGCAGAAATCGGTTAGTTTGGCAATGTCATCTATCCAAAAACTAGCCAGGATATTTCAGCTGGGTTTAAAAACAAAGAAGGTATATTGTAGACATGCTATCATAATTGCTTTCTAGTTGTTTTACATTCAGATTTACAGCACACTAGAAAGCTTATTATTGTGTTTATTGTTTTGTTAATTGATACTCCATCCATATTTATTCATTTTACAGTCAAATGAAGCCCACTGTGACCATTTACTTTTCATAACTCTTATTGAATTAAAATCATTTTCTTATTTTAAATTGATAGAAATGTTATAAAATAAATGGTCGAGTTGGTTTTGTTTGACTTGAAAAAGTCAAAGAAGGCATTGATTATGGGCAAAGGGTGTAATTGTTTTGCAATTAGCATGGGAAAAGATTATGTTTAATGTTTCTGGCAGGAAGTTCTTAAGAAGATTTGCAGTTTGGAGTATGTCACGTCCATTGATCTCTGGGTTGCGTTTGTGTCAGCAAATATTAGAGAGAATGATTTTCATGGATTGCTACTAACAATGATCCAAATTATAAATGGGATTGCTTACCTTTTCCCTGGGCCACGATATCTGCCTTTAAGAATTAGATGCATTCAGTGGCTAAATCGTCTCTCATCTTCTAGCGGAATCTTCATCCCTGTTTCATCACTGGTGTTGGATATTTTAGAATACAAAACTACAAAAGAAGTTGGGAAATCTGAACAGGTTGTTAAGTTTCCGGCTTATTTGAAGGTATGTATGGATGTTTTATCACTAAGAATATGCTAGAATCCTGTCATGTCTGCATAGCTACAAGTGATGTATGTATGTGTCTGCAGAAAAAAAATTTTAAGTTAATATAATTGGTTAACCAGGGAATTTGAGCTAGTTAGTTTATTCACAGCAGCTAATTTAGTGTCACTGCTTGCTTGAGTACTAGAATAATGGATAAACAAAAGTTTTTTTCATGCTTATAATTTTGGTGTGGTTCCTCCATTTTATTATTAAAATTTTTCTAACACATTCACTGTATTGATGGTTTAGATGTCTTTACCTAATTTGCTAGTGCATTTACATTTGTATTCACTGGTCAGCTTCACCTTTGACTGCTGATGTTCTGGAAGTTGTTTTGGCATCGAGTTTTGAAAGGGATAGTGAAGTTAAAAAAAGTTCAATTTCTTTGAGGAAGCGATAATACATTGGTTCAATCCATAGTAATGGTGTTAAGCAGTTATACTGCTGCTGCAGCATTCTAATAATAAAAATGAACAGAGTTATCATGCGTTACTGGTGTTTATCATTAATATATCTTTGTGCAGCTGCCGAAGCATTTGTTAAAGTTGCCTAGCTTCCAAGAAGAATGTGTTTTTGCTGCTATCGAATTGCTGTCAATTCATCTTGAGCAGTGGAGCTACCACGTGTCCTTCCCTGAGCTGGCAACTATACCCAATATCCGCTTGCGGAAATTCCAGGAGAAATTGAATGTTGAAAGTCTGTGCCACATGGTAAAGCGTTTTATTGATCAGGTATTCTCTTTTTCCACATGCGTACATCTATGTCTAGCAAAAACTTACCTCAGTAACTTTTCGATATAATTTTTTAACTTCAGTGGTTGTCAACCTGTTCTATTTGCTTCTACTTCTGTTTGTAGTTCTTCTGAAAAAGTTAGCTTCTTGGCCATGATGTGATAGAAGTACATGGCAAAAAATGAATTGATATTGGTCACACCAGAACATTCTGTCATTTGTTAGTTGAAAGGCATACATCAACTTTATCCCACATAACCATTCATTCACAGTCACAATGGAACAATGAGAGAAGTGATCATATATATATATTTTGAGTAGATTATTTTGAAATGCAAATATAATTGAGTAGTGAATACTGTACTTTAGTGAAAAATGAATTTTAGCCTAGTGTAATACATGCTTATATTTGGTGGCAATAGCTTTGACACTTTTCATGTATAAGTAGAACATATGTTGTTGCTAATTTACTGGCGATTATGCTATATATGAGATGTATCTCCCTTTCAGAAGGCTCACACAGTAGTTGGGTTTTGTTATCATTTAAATGTGATCTAAAGAAAACACAATTTTAGATTGCACTAAAGCGCAAAAGAGGAAATATTTAAACCAGCATCAACTATGGTAATTCATTAATTTAAGCCAGCCTTGGGTTATATATTGTACCACAAAACTCGCTAATAGATGATTTCTTAGGAACCAGACCAGCATGCACGAAGAATAACATAAACCCTGGACATATTGCTGTGGAACTTTTGTCATCTTGTTCATTGTGCTTCTTCGGTCCTTCTAGGTATTTGCCTGCTCGAACTGTATACTTTCAAAGAGGGGATGAGCTAAATAAGCAAGCCTTACCAGTTTTTTGCTAAGTAGAAGCTATAGGCGAAGGCTTGCTGTTAAGTAAGGTGGAAGCTTGTTACTTGCTTCTTAAAGGTGCTTGACCATGGCTATTTAGAAATCAGTTATACAGGCGATTTAGCTACTTTCAATCCAGAGTTACTTTTATAGTAGTATTATTTTTTCTGGTTTTTGAAGTAGGAAGGTAGAGGTGCCAATTTGCTTGATAGGACCACATTTGCGATAGTTACATATGTGCACTGCTGATATTGACTAGGGCTGCTACTACTGATGCGAATTCTTGTGATTTAGATGTTGTGGTTGACATGCAAACCATTGAAGATGGCTCGCAAGGAAAACATGGTGATAGCAGTATACCGAAAGTGTGAACTCTAACAATGATAATTGCAAATCATGTCTACAACGTCCAATCCTAGAAAAGGAACAGATCTTTCAACATCTTAGTACATTTTTGGTTTCTTAATATCTTCACTTTTCAGATGAACCTATTTGCAACTGTAAGGCTGCATCATTTTGACTTGGAGATCATAGAAACCATGTATCCGCAATGTAGGGTATAGCTATGTTCATGTGACTCTCCCAGAGATAGCAATGTATGAAACTGCAGTAGGCCATGCCTTCACATTAGGATTTTTTTGGAGATCATTGTTCCTAGTTGAAATCTAGTTTGGATTCTATATATAAGCAAATCTTGTGTTTTTGTTAAATAGTTATTAATGTCATGTACTAGTAGGGTATAGCGTATTTCATGGTAGCAATATGAGAATGAGGAATATTAATAGCATTTTGAGTAATCAGCAGGTTTTTAGTAGTTGTTACAGTTTGTTAAAGTTAATAGCATGTATGGCTGAGTTTTAAAAAAGTAAAAAATATGGAAAATTTGTTAGGCCTATATAAGCATGTAAATAAATGAAATGAAATCTGATTTTGCCCTGCTGAAATCCTAATTTCTGATCCTTTCTCCTCAATCTTCTCTCTAATTCTGTCGTCCCTAATTTTGTCTTGATTCTTTTTTCTCTCCACTTTCCCCCAATATGCTATCTTCCCACTCTATTCGCTGTCCTCTATTGGGATTGAATTAGCATTTGGCTAATTCCATTCCATGATTATTTGAACTTATTGAGTTAATTGATATCTTCTTCCCAGTTTGTCTCATGTTCTCATTTGTCCAGCTGTGCCCCCTCTTTTCCATTGTTTTCCCTCTTTCCTGTGATTTTCCCTCTCTCTTCTAGTTGTCCCTCACCCCTTCCCCTTCTACATCATCTACTCTTGAAAATGTACCTGTAAGCAGTATATTATGCCAGGAGAAATGAGATGGTTCTGTGGACCCATATGTAGCAGAAGAGTCTGTAACAGAAGATGGCCTACTTTATCAGATAGATAAGGTTAATCTGCCTGTGATGGGTGTGATTGGTTACTGGTCTGTCTGAGTGTGAATTTTAAATGTAGACCTTATGTGTAAAGCTTGGGCTATTTGAAGCTCGTGCATGATCAAAACTTGTCCAGAAGGGCAAATAGGACTTGTATTAGACATATAATGCTTGACAGACATATCATCATTACGGTTCTCTCTAGTGCTTTTGATTCTTGACCAATAGCAATAATTGTTCTTATTCCATGTGATAAGTTATTAGACCAAACTAATAATAAATTTGTTTATATTTTAAAAATTTTGTAGTTGCGTAAGAGGTTCTCATCAGTCCACCCATTCTCAATATAGGAACCTGACAGTGTGGTCTTATAACTTTCGCATTTGTTCTGCTGAAGTCTTGCGCGTCTGAAGTCTGAACTGTTGACCTCTTTATATGGAAGAAGAAGAATTAACTTTCTTACTTTGGTTTATTTCTGTCTTTGTGTCTAGGATTTAGGAAGAACAGTTTGAACTGACTAAATTGTTTCTATGGGTAATTTTGATATTGCTTTCCAAAGCATGTAAGCTTTGTGTGATTTATGACTTCATAACTCGAATTATTTTAACAAGGTCTATGCTTCTGCTTTCTCTACTTGCAGGTGGAGAAGAACGTTGATTTTGTAGAGAAAAAGAGAGATCAGGTCTCATTTGTCCCAAAGGGCAAAGATTCAGTGGACTCATTTCTCCAGGTTTCTCTTTCTTAGTGCCCATAATATGTTATCAATTGTATTGTTTGTTCATCTATTTATCTAATACATGGTTGTTCGCAGATGGAGAAGAGCAGTGGCAACACCACATTTACTCAGTTCTACAGAAGTGTTGTACAAAAAGCTGCTTTGAGGCGTCTGACCATGGGTGATGAAAAAAGGTGAGTCAACTTCACTAATTTCTGTCACTGTATTGCTTTTCGGATAAGCAATGCATCTCTCAAATGGAAACCATGCTGCCTCTCAGGTTGGACTTTGTTGGGTTTTGCCTTTCAGCAGAAAATTGACTGTTTTCCTGCTTTGACAGATTGTGCTCTGTCGTGATTAGTTAACCTAATGCCTTTAGACTGGTTTATCGATGCTAACACCTGTTTGGTTCATCCATTATTGAAACTTTTGTATAGGTTTGTTATTTTTGTTGAACGGAAATGACTGGCTCAATCCAAGAGTGATTAAGGGTGGGATAAAAAAAGGGAAAGCCACATCAATTCACGTACATAGTTGTATATGTGACTGCAATAAGAGGTGGTGAAATTTGTTTCCCTAACGAACATGTAACCAAACCAGCAGGCAGGGCAAGATTTATGTAGTGGTCAGTGGGAAACCCACTCACGGATAAACATGCCCTTCCATTAAGTGGTGGTCCTTTAGGATCCCACTCAAAATTTGTGCAAGTAAATGTAGAGGAACATCAAGCTAATTTAGGTAAGTAAATTTAATAGCACATCAACCTATGTATTTTTAATCACTGGCTGGATGGACATAGCACTTTCTCTCTGGTGGCACGGGTCTGACCTCTAGTTACAGTACTAATGCTCTTTTTCCCCCTAATGCCATTCTATTCCTTATATACACTAATCATTTATGAAATAACATTGTGTCAAATAATCTTTATTGTCAACAAGAAATAAAAAGTCCAACGAAGGTTTGCTAAAGCCAGATAGCTCCCCTTTATATCTCCTGTTGCTGTGTTTTACTCCTTAGTACCTCTGAACCAGAAATGGATCTTTCTCTTTCCTAGTCTCAACTTGCCTATAGTGCAATGTTGATGCTCACCAGATTCTCCATTTCAAACCTTCCATTTAAAATTTGTTTTTTCCCCTGTCCTTCCCGATTTTCCTAATTCTATATTTTGCATCTAGTACCTCTCCCGCTTTGTACATATCCTTTTCAATTTTCTCCTTGTCTCGAACTAAACTCTTTTCCCATCACTATTATGTCCTACTCTTTTAATTGATTTAGCTTTTTGTTTTTTTTTGACAGTGCAAATTTCATTCTCTAATTTTTTTGGTACTGCAGTTTGTCTTTGCTAGTGTTAGCTGTCTCTCTTTATTTTCCTTATTGGTATCCATTTCATGCCATACCCATTTTAGTTCTTTTTGGAGTTTGTTATTTTGGTGTTTTTATATCAGAGAAAATTGGGTGTTTGTTGTGAACGTGGGCCTGTCTTTCATGCATTAATGGTGTAATCACATGATAAAAGATAGAGCATCTGATTTTGAAAAATTCGAGTCTGCTATTAATAAAATCATGGATCACGTAAAATTAAATTATATAGGGACCCCACTATAAAAAAATCTTGGATACCTTGTTGGAGAGTTGATCCAGCACATGGTTTATAGGCCACTCTGTCCCTAGCTCCCTTTTTCCTCAGGCCAGTGGGCTTGTCCCTGTAGGAGCCTGTGGTGGGCCTACTCCACACGTATGTGTATATATTAGGGGGTGAGTTGCAAAATAGATTATGGCGGAGACAGTTTATATCAGCATTTCTGCTCTGAGTCATTTATGCAAAAGAAATGTTTCGGAGACACTTTTTAGCCACCATTGGAGCATCCTTAACAATGTATCGACATCCATCCATTTATTCTTATATGGGCTTATTAATTTATATGGATGAATGAGAAGCTACATTATGGAATGCCCCAAGGGTGGCTGAAGGAACACCACTCTTTATATAATGGCGCAACTTCCTCTCCCTGACCTCACCGTGTTATTTTCTCTTACACTATTTCTTTGGCATGCTTAATCTTTTATGGGTATGTGATATTGCATGAATTTTATGCTGTCATTCTACATACTGTGCAGCTGTATGCAACATGCTTTAATTAGAGACAACATTGGTCATCTGAATCGTTGTTCATGTGGCATAGTTGTTTTTTCAAGGGACGCAACTCCTAGCAGCATTAGTCCTACACTGCATTTGCCATTTACATACCGGAAATTGCGTTGCTGTTGTAGTCTTTCGATCTTTCTCTTAATTCCGATGGTTTTTTTTTTTCCTGTGGTGGTTATTCTTTGCAATGATATTTACAGTTTGGTTGAACAAACCAATTCAGCAAGAAGGAAGGGACATTCACAATCACAGAAGAATAAATTAGACAAAAGGGTTAATGGCCACCGTGATTGAGATGCCAGAGCAAGAATCAGAGAACGTGGGACTCTGTTGTCAGGTAGAATCATTCTTTTGGCTCTCGATGGCCACATTAATATCTATCGAATAATATTGAAATGACTCGCCATCCTAACAATTTTGGAAAAATACTAAAGAATGATTGTTGAAGTTTTCTTTGACCTGCCCTGGATTTTTTATAATGAGTTTTAATTTAGGTTTTGTTTTTCAAACACAATTCCGAAAGTGTTGTTAACAAGAGCTATAAAATATGGTTTTTCCCCAAAAGAAATTATCAAAATGAAAAGCAAGACCCTATAAACTACTACTTTGAGCTGCTTAGCTGCTGGGCTCTCTATATTCGTGGCCTTTATTCATTCTTGCATGCTTTTGCTTTTCTTTAGAAGCTTAATCAGCTTTTCGGAAGGACATGTATCGCTCGAATCAGCAATATCATCGAGAGAGCAGCAGGCGTCTCGTTTGTCAGTAGATGTATTTGTGTTCCTTGGTTGCCAGATGCTGCGGGGAGATTTTTGTTGGATAGATGAATTTCAGAGCATTTGCGTTGAACGGTAGACTGTTTGTGCGATTGTTCTAAATCAGAATTCTCATAAGATATCATGTGATACATTGAGTTATCTGTAGTGACAGTCTATACCGATTAAATAAAATATTTTGATATTTTAAAAAAAAATTCATACATTTTTTTACGATACTGATAGTTATTTGGTCAAATATTAAATGACTGTAGGTGATAGAGATTGAATTATTTTTATTTTTATTATCATCAATGATTAAAATTTGGTTTTGTTGTGCATACTATAAAGAGAAATTATTTTAATTTAAATTTTTTAAATGTAAAATACGGGAGATATATTTTAAGAAGATATTTCTATAAAAAATGTAATTCATTTTTTATAATAGATTTTATAATAGGTGGGGATCCCTTGAAGTCTAATCTCATGAGAAAAATCAGGATTTTCTAGTCTGAATATTAGTATGGATGATCTAAATGCCAATAATAAAGAGTATAATAGATTTTACAAAATTTGAATTTCACTGAACTCAATTTATGGATTTTACTAAATATAATTCATATATTTCATTGAATTATCAAATTAGTAACGTATATTAATATTGGGATCTATCTAACATTATTATGCTTTGATAGGCTGTATTGATGCAAGGACATCCACCTTCATGTCATTTGGCTTTTCTTGGTTTAATCATAACTCCAACTAACACTTGGGTCACCCCACCATTGAGATGGCATTATGGCACATGAAACTCGCAATTTCAATATATGAATGCAAATTGCTTCACTGCCCTTCTTAATACGTGTGTCTACGTGTTTGGACTTTGGTTTATGAGTGTATCCTAATTGACAAACGACACGATATGATATGATATAATGTATCATACATTATAAAGGCATATTAAAACAAAAAACTAGCTCTTAGCAAAATAGAACTGTTGGGTCCCATGTCTGGCTCATGAGACAGGCCCAGGCCCACGAAGCGAGTCGCGGCTCATGAAGAGATCAGAAGCCCACGAAAGGCGCAAGCCCACAACGGAAGGAGGCAACGGTAACCTGCAGCACATTTAATGCGTCACCGGGAACAGGCGGAAAAGGCGAAAATGCAAGCCAATAGAGGCGTGGGCAGTGCGCGCACGACGCCACCCTTGCCGTCCTCTGCAGACGGCCAACCAATCCCCTCTCGGGAAAATCGGGCGTGGTCAATAACAACGCTCAAAGGCGTGCCTAGACAGCACTGAACAGGGCAGCCGGCGTGACCGGCGGTCCATGACAGCGACCAGCGGCACAATGGCCCAAGCAACGGGCGTTTTGGCGCCCAAGAGTCCAAGAGGGTGAGGCGCATAAGAACCCTCACACCCCACAGAGAAAGGGACTTTTGGGACCTTTTGGATCAATCTTCCACACTCTTTACAACCCTTTGAATCAAGCATTCAAATGGAGCATCCTTGATCGTCTGCTTCCTTCCTCTCTAAAACACGCGAGTGACGAGTGAAGACACAGCATTGCCTCATCTAGCTGACTCGCTCACCACCCCAGCATCCGTCGAGATCACGGAAAAGTTAGCCACCCATTGCGGTGCACTAAGGAAGCCAGGCCTTCCAATACCTGCTCATTGCATTTCTCCACATCACCGCACAAGCACCTCTTTCGCTTCACAGCACTTCTCCGCGCACCACCTTAGTGTGCGCCATTTCCGTTTATTGCGGGAATTTGTTGACTTGAGCGTCAGAGCGGCCTCGGTGGGAGAAATCCTGCCGGACCCTTCACCTCTTGTTTGTTGTTTGTGTTGTGCAGGTCCAGGTTCATAGAGACGGAGACCGGACCCTTCTTCTGAAACAGCCGCGCGCTTAGGAATCCGAAGGCTCCCTAATCCATACGACAACCTTGGGCCCGGGACGCAACATTGGCGCCGTCTGTGGGAAACTGACAATAAGCCAAGTGTCTCTTTCCCACCCAGCAGCTGAATAACAGAAAATGGTGAATACCCGAGCACAGACTAGTGCTCCTGCGGTGGAAGTCACCGTCCAAGGCGAAGTTCCCCCCATGGGGAACCAAACAAACAACCAGCCGGAGCCTGATGTCCGCCGCCTGGCTACGGACATAGACTATCTGAAGGAGATCCTCCTCGCCGTATGCTCGAACACCGGGACTGCCTTGCTCAGGGGCGCTCCTCCAGCAGCCCAGGCCTCCACCTCCAAGAGAGAAAGGCGTCGAGAGGCCGCTCGCAGGAGGCGAGCCAACCGTCTCGGCGCGGCGCCCAAGCTGCACCAAGTGAGGATGGCCAGAACGAGGCGGAAAGCCATCCCGCCGTCGACGACAGGGAGGACAGCCCCGAAGGCCGCAACCCCCGTAACTCGCGTGGCAACAGGAGGCCACCCGCCGCAGGCTCCAACGGCGAACGCGCCTCCCAGGCGGAGAGTCGCCATCCTCGATGAGCCCAAACGCACCTCCAGGGCAACACGGAGCTCCGTGACGTCCTCAATGCGCGAAGAGGCTCTACGGACCCCTCGATGGAGGAGAAAGTCAAGGTGTTGTGGGACACCCTGCATAAGGAGAAACCCACGCCCTCCTCCGCCGACCTCCGTAGATCGCCCTTCGCCATGGACTTGCGGACGCAGCCTGCTCTGCCGAGCAAGTTCAAAATGCCGGTTCTGGAGGGATACGACGGAAGCAAGGATCCAATGGACCTTCTCAACTGCTTCCGCACCCACCTCTCTCTACAAGGGGCAAGCGAGGCCCTGATGTGCTAGTGCTTCCCCGCACCCTTAGGGGTGACGCGCTAGGCTCTGGTTCCACGGCCTCCCCCCGAACTCCATATGCTCGCTCGACGAGCTTATCGACGCCTTCCCGAGCGATTCGCCTCCAAGCGAGAAGGGAGGATAGACAACCCTGGCACCTGGTCCGCCTCCAACAGAGGCAGGATGAAAGCCTGAAGCGGTTTTTGGACCGTTTCATCACTGAGGCGAGGCGGATCCCGCACCTCTCCGACGAGCTGAAACTCAACGCCTTCGTCGCCACTCTGGCGGCGGGGGACATCTTCAAACACCTGTCGCACCAGCGCCCTCAGACCTTCCGGGAGGCTGAGACCATTGCTAAGGTGTACATCACGGCTGAAGAGGCCAATGAGGCGAAGCGCCTCGAGCGAGTGGACCGGCCCCCGGAAGCCCCTCAAACTTCAGGAGGGAGAAAGAGGGACAGCGACAGCTAGCGCTTCTCGGAGCGCCGAAAGCAGCAGCAGCCCCCGCCGGGGCCCAAAAGGGATTACAGCAGGACCTCTCTGACCCCACTAAACAACAGCCACGCGAATATCCCGCGAACATCCCGGGATGAAAAATTCAGATGAAAACGCCGAAGGGTCCTGAAAGGGCAACAATCTTGCCCGGTACCACCGCTTATCCGGGGCACTCGACTGAGAACTGCCGCACCCTGCAGCAGGAGATTGAGGATCTGATCCGGCGTGGACACTTGAAGCGGTTCGTGAAGAGCTCGGGTCAGGAGCTTGCTCCCTCCGACGGTGAACCCAGCGAGCCTCCGAGGGCCCGCACGGCTGCTGGCGTAGTCCACATGATTTCTTCCGCCGACGCCGCGAACGCCAGGCGAGGACAGCCGGAGACGACTTCCAGCAACAAGCGGGCGAAGTCAGGGGCTAGGAATGATGTTATTAGCTTTAGTAGCGACGATATGGCTCATGTAACCTCTCCCCACACTGACCCCCTTGTTGTATCGGCCCTTGTTTCAGCTGGTGGTGATGACTACCAACTGAAACGGGTCTTCATTGATAATGGAAGCTCGCAAAATTTATTGTATCTCACTGCATTCATTAAACTTGGACTAAAACGGAACCAAATGAAGGCTGCAAACGGACCATTGTACGGCTTGGACAACGAGCCAGTTCCAGTGCAAGGGATTGTGCGACTGGAAGTCACAGTGGGAACCCACCCGCGCTCCATGACGCGCGAGCTGGCGTTCCTCGTCGTCGACCTTCCGTCCGTCTACAACGCCATATTCGGCAGACCCTTCTTGACAGCCTTCGAGGCCGTGACGTCCATCCCGCACCTAAAGGTGAAAATTTCCACCCCTTGGGGTGTGGGAGAAGTTCTGGGAGACCAAGAAATGGGACGGACTTGCTACCTGTCCCAAGTCAACCCCGTGGCACCATGCAAACCCAGCGAAGACCTGGACCTCCGCGATGAGACGTCGCTTCAACAGGCCCAGTCAGGGGAGGAAACTGAGGCGATCCCGCTCAATCCTTCCGATCCAGAAAGGTGCGTCAACGTGGGAAGATCCCTTCAACCTGCAGATCGCGACAAGTTGATTACCTTCCTCCGGGATAACTCCGACGTGTTTACCTGGGTCCCCGCTGACATGCCCGGGATATCGGCTGAAGTCATAGTCCACAAGCTGGGCCTTGACGCGAGCCGAAAACCCGTTCAGCAAAAGCGGAGGAACCACTCCGTCGAGAAGTTGGTCGCCATCAGGGAAGAAGTGAAGAGGCTCCTGGACGCCGGATTCATCAGAGAAGTCCAGTACCCGGAGTGGCTATCCAACGTCGTCTTTGGTGAAAAGAGCAAATGGCAAGTGGCGGATGTGTGTCGACTTCACAGACGTGAATAAGGCCTGCCCCAAAGATAGCTTTCCGCTCCCAAGGATCGACCAGCTCGTGGATTCCACATCCGGGCACGAACTACTGAGCTTCATGGATGCATACTTGGGATACAACCAGATCCGGATGGACCCAGAAGACGAGGAGCACACCTCGTTCATGACAGATCAAGGGACATATTGTTACAAAATGATGTCCTTTGGTATCAAGAATGCAGGCGCCACATACCAGCGCCTTGTCAACAAAATGTTCGAAACTCAGATCGGACGGAACGTGGAGGTGTACGTCGACGACATGCTTGGGAAAAGTAAAGTCGCGAGCCACCACGTCAGTGATCTAGAGGAGACCTTTCGGATCCTCCGACGGCATGGGATGAAGCTCAATCCTGTCAAATGTGCGTTCGGGGTGACCTCCGGGAAATTCTTAGGCTTCATTGTATCCCAGCGCAGAATAGAAGCCAACCCGAAGAAGATCAAAGCCATACTCGACTTGAACCCTCCGCGAACCATAAAGGAAGTCCAGAAGCTGACGGGACGGATAGCCGCCCTCTCACGGTTCCTAGCCAAGTCAGATGAGAAGTATCTGCCCTTCTTCAAGGCGCTAAGGGGCACCAAATCGCACGGGTTCAAGTGGAATGAAGAATGCGACGAAGCCTTCAGGGAACTGAAGACTTACCTCTCCAGCGCGCCGCTGTTGAGCTCGCCGCGCGAAGGGGAAGATCTCTATCTCTACCTGGCCACATTAGCATCAGCACTCAGCTCCGTGTTAGTTGCGGAGCACGAAGGCAAGCAACAACCGGTATATTACTTGAGCCGGGTGCTGACGGACGTAGAGGTCCGCTATCCGCACGCTGAAAAGATGGCGCTCGCGCTTGTCTACGCTGGGCGCTAAAAAGCGGGCCCTACTTCCATTCCACACCGGTAGTCAAATTTGACGGACGGCGGCCCACCAAGACGATTTTGCGTAAACCGAGAGACGTCGGGCGGGCTGGTTAAGTGGGCTGTCGAAACGGGAGAATTCGACTTAGAATTTCGCCCCGCCAGCAGTGGAAAGGACAGCTCGCGGACTTTATCGTAGAAAGCCTTGACGCCAAAGACAGACGAAGACAAAGAATCCAGAGATACGGAGCACGACAATTCACCTGTGTGGACCCTAAACGTAGACGGATCGTCTACTAAGACAGGCAGTGGAGCTGGAATCGTGTTAAGGACGCCCGAGGGTGTGGAGATCATATACTCCGTTACTCTGGCCTTCCCGGCCACAAACAACGTTGCGGAGTACGAAGCCTTCATTGCGGGCCTATGACTGGCGAGGGAGTGTTCCGCACGGTCGTTGGTCGTACGTAGTCATTCCGAACTCGTGGTCAATCAGGTGAAGGGGAACTTCGAAGCCTTGAACCCACAACTTGTGAGGTACCTGGCGAAAGTAAGGGCCCTGATCCCTAAGTTCGGTCGATTTGAGATCGAGCATATCTCGAGAACGGATAACGAACGCGCTGACCGACTGGCCTGGGACGTGGCCGCCAGGACTGTAGAGCAGTACGCAAGGGAGCCCAGGGAAGTCCAGAACGTACCTAGCATCACGCCGAGGACAAAGAAATCCTTCATATCAACACGAGGGACAACTGGATGACTCCGTACATAAAGTTCCTGACTGAAGAAGCTTTGCCAGAAGACATCAACGAAGCCAAGCGGATCAAGAGGACAGCAGGATGGTACACGGTCCTAAATGGGAGATTATACAGGCGAGGATATTCCACCCCTCTCCTGAAGTGCCTTACTCCGGAGGAAGCCGACTACGCGTTGGCAGAAGTACACTTGGGGCTGTGCGGATCTCACATTGGCGGGAAGAACCTAGCGTTCAACGTCATGCGGCAAGGGTTCTACTGGCCCACCATGAAACAAGACGCTATGGAGTTCGTCCGCAAGTGTGAGAGTTGCCAGGTCCATGGCAACATGACGCACCAGCCGCACACCGAGCTGCACTATCTCCAATCCCCATGGCCGTTCGCACAATGGGGGCTCGACATACTCGGACCCCTACCGATGGCAGCCGGACAAAGGAAATTCTTGATCGTTGGCATCGACTACTTCACAAAATGGGTGGAAGCCGTCCCGCTCGCAAAGATCACAGAACAAAATGCGACGGAGTTCCTCCGTCAGGGCATCGTTTGCCGCTTTGGGATTCCTGAAGTCGTAGTGACCGATAACGGGACCCAGTTCACCAGCAAACGCTTCACGAAGTACTGCCGCGACCTCCGCATTAAACTGGTGCACACGTCCGTGGCGCACCCTCAAGCAAATGGACAAGTCGAAGTCACCAACCGCACACTACTGCACGGGTTGAAAACCAGGTTGGAAGATGCAGGGGGCTCCTGGACTGAGGAACTACCGTCAGTGCTATGGTCATACCGAAAGACTGCGAGAGAACCAACAACGGAGACGCCCTTCAACCTTTGCTTTGGGGCTGAGGCTGTGGTACCCGTAGAAATGGGAATGCCAAGCCTGCGGATCGAATGCTTTGACCCAGCCACCAATGAACGAAGGCTACGGGAAAGTCTGGACTTGCTCTCGAAAGTTCGAGACGCCGCACGACTTAGAACCGCAGCCTACCAAAAGCGAGTCGCGCGGTACTACAACAAGCGAGTGAAGGCACGCCCACTCGATGTTGGAGATCTGGTCCTCCGGAGTGTAGAGGCGGCGGGAAAGACCGCAAATAGGAACAAACTCTCCCCCGGGTGAGAGGGACCGTTCTTCGTCTCCGCAATCCTCCGGAGCTGGGCGCGTCCCGCGGACCTGGAACGCCGCCAACTTAAGAAAATACTATCAGTGATGCAGCTTCGACTCAGGTAAGTCGCACACGCATGCATCTTAATGAGTGCTTGAACATGAGTTTTATCTTGAATTATCATAATTGCTCTATCATGCTGCATATTCATTTGTGTGAGTTAATATCATGCATTGCATTCCTAAATCAAACGACCTAGACTGCCCCTGAGTCGGGAGGACAAGCGTCCGTCCGTAAAACCAGTCCTTGGCCCAGTGCCAGGCGGTCCAAAGCAGACCGTCTTAGGACTCCGTCCTCACGCCAGGTGGCCTGGGGGCGGCTCTACTCACCATGGCTCCGCGCCAAAAGGCCCCAGCGGCCACTCAGACATTGTGCCCCGTGCTAGTCAGCCCGGAGGCATCGAGCCGTAGGCTAGGACAAAGGATCCAGGCGATCCGTTCCAAAGGCTACACGCCAACGACCCGTGTGGTCAAAACATTAGGCCTGGGGGCTCCCCGAGTCCCCACTCTACGGCCAACAAAACCTTAGGGGGCAAAGAATAGCAAGCGTGCAGCGACCTTCTTCAACAGAAGAGAGCACCCTCAGTCTACAATGGTCGTGGGCTAGGACCTCAACTTGGTGACTATAACGCTTTGAGTAGGAGCGACGCACCTCCCGCAATCATACGCGACCGAGTCCTAGACCCAGGAGTCCGGTTACCGCGGCCTGACCGCTGCGCTGACCCTCGTTGAGGCTCCAGGGACTTGGAGACGACATCCGCACCACCGGATCGAGCCCCCCAAATGTGTGAGCTGTGATGACATCCTCTTACGAAGGACGAGCACCACACAAGAAGGCGCCTGGATAGGGCCTTAACGACAGCGGCTCCAAAGAGCCCAATGCTCAAACACGGAGCATGATCCAACGAATGGAAACAAAGCAAAAAGCAAGCAACACTCTGCGAAAAGAAAAGGCATGGACATGAAGTATAAAAAGAAGCTTCTCATTCATGCAAAAGACGGACATGGTACAAAGAAGGAAACTAGCCTCAAAACTCAACAGCAGTGAAGGCTAATCGGGAAGACTCGATGGACCCGCTTCCTCAGGGAAAGTCTTCAGGCGCGACGCCTCTTCTACCCCGGTGTTCTCTGGATGAAGGACGCCAACTGGGACGTGAGGAGCCGCCAGAGAGACGATCCTACGACACAAGCGGATGCCGTCCCAATAACGAGTATCCATCGCCAGCTGCCACTTTGATGGAGAATGCCGACCAACCATCTCTCCAACCAACCTGGTGACACGGCCCTCTGAAGCGGCGAGTAGGGCTTCCAGCTGCGTCACTCTCTGCCGCAGGCGCCCGATCTCCTCTGTAAGAGATGTGATACGGGCCAAGCCGCCGTGGACGATTTGATGCCCGCTAATGATGGCCCGCTCTAGGTCCCCACAAAAAGAGTCAGCTAGCACCGCGTAGGGAACCGCCTCACCAGGAACCTGCATAGAAGGCAAGATCAGAAACGTTGCCAAAATAAACAACAAAGGAAGAAGTCCAGAAAGAAGCGACCATACCGGAAGAGAGGCGACGCGCAGGAAGCGTGCGAGGTTGCCCGGAGGAGCCTCTCCCTGGGGCTCAGTTTCGATCGCTCGGGAGGGCTGTTTGGAAGGCCGGGCCGTCGTAGGAGCGCTCGCAGCTCTTGCCGGAGACGCCCCGGCTGCCCTTCGCCACTGCACCGCATCGGCAGCAGGAGCGTGTACAAACCTCTGGACATACGGCCCGCGCGAGCTCATTTTGAAGAGCCTCTCCCTAGGACTCAGCTTCCTCGTTTGTTTGGGAGGGCTGGCTGGAAGGCTGGCTGCCATGGGAGCGCTCGCGGGCTCTTGCCACGGGGACGTCCCGGCTGCCCCTTCGCCAGCCTGAACCGCATCGACAGCAGGAGCGGTGCCAATCTCTGAAACATGCAGCCGCGCGAACTCATCCAAAAGAACCTCTCCCTGGGGCTTAGCTTCCTCGACTGCTGGAGGAGGGCTGACTGGAAGGCAGGCAGCCGCAGGAACGCTCGGGGGCTCTTGCCACGAGGACGTCCTGGCTTCCCCTTCGTTAGCCTGAGGCAGATCAGCAGCAGGAACGGTCCCAACCTCCAGAAATGCAGCCAGGTCTTCGACAGGATTGCGCACAGAAATGGGCTCCACAAGAATCGCCGGCGACTCCGTAGATCCCCTGACCACCGTCGCTGGCACAGAAGCAACAGTAAATGGCCCCTCTGGGCCCTCCAATATGACGACGTCGTCCGTCACCTCTGCAGCGCCGCCAGTGGATGGATCCCCAGCAAGTAGAGACTCGACCCCGCATACTTCGCGAGCGGCTAGCTCCGCATTCGAAGTCGACGAGGGTGCAGCAGTTTCCCTCTGGCGACCCGCTCTGGCAGGCCTCTTTGGGGCCGGACTCCTCGCAGTGGAAGGACCAGCAACACGTCTCCGGGACCTCCTCAAAGGAGTCCCCTCGGCTTCCCTTAGCCGTTTAAGGGCAGCCGCGTCTTCATCATCGCTTGACGATGACAGCAACGAGCAGCTTTCCTCCTCGTTTCTCCCGGGCGGAAGGGAAGTAGCAGTCTCTCCAGGAAAATCCTTACCAGGATCGGCAATCGCCCGACCAGCGGGAGGTCCCTATCTGCCAATCTCGAACGTGACAGATGTAAGGAAGTAACCCTAGATCACGAACCTTTCTTCCTCCGACTTAACGGTGGAGAGCAGCTTCGAGGATTCTGCAAGGTCCTCGTCGGTGGGCTTGTCCCGGAAGTACTCCGAAATTAGGCCCCATGCCCTCGGAAGCTCACAGTCAGAGGGCTCCTGTAGGAAGAAGCGCTCCTTCCAGCCTTTCACAGAGTCAGGGTTGGTGTCGCGAAGGTTGAACCCCGACTTGGGGGAAAGCGAAATCCAGTCCTCCGACTCCGTGGCCCGAAAAATGATCCTTGCCGCCTTCGCGTCGAAGGAACACTGGTACATCAGGGCGAAGACGCAGAGAGATACCAGATAGCGCAAGGCATTGGGATGAAGCCTTGCCAATGGGACTCCCAGCGCTTCGACCATCGCATGCAACGTGCAGTTCAACGAGAAACGAAGCCCCCCCTCAGATGATGTTCGTACACCGTAATAAAACCCTCTGGGGGCGTGGGATCTATCGTGTGCGCCGGGAACACGGGAACTTAGGTCGCTAGGAATCGCATAATCCACCCTAAGAGAGGCTATGTACGCCTCAGTCAAAATCGACTTAGTATTGCGGACACCATGACGCACAATCCTGGAAACATGGGAAGAGGAAGAGCTCTCTAATTTCGCAGCCATTTGTCTCTCGAAAACAACAAGAATAAAGGGAGAAGAAATCAGCGGAAGGAAGGAAGTGATCGTCGTCTGGTTTAAATAGACGACGCCAAGCCAAGAGGCGGGAAACCAAAACGCCACCGCCTTTGGAGATTGAGACACGTGGTGGCATCAAAGCGCACCGCAGAATCTCAATCGATTGCAATGACGGCTAGGCGCCAGGCTAACGGGCACGACCCTTCAACAGCCTGCCAAGGGTCCACGCTGGCGCCGCCGCATTAAATGAAGGCTCATGATAGCAGAACTCCGGAAGACGCGTACGATAGGCGCAAGATAAAAAAAAGAGAAACAGCCACGAAACGAGAAAATGCAACAGATGGAGCAATGCGAAGAACAGATTCTCATTACGGCAAACAATTCTGTTACAACGCTAGAAAAAAAAAGGGGAGCAACAACGACGAAAGTAGCTAACGGTCCCGGTGGCCGGAGGAGGAACTTTGAACGGGATAATCCACCAACTGATCACGGGTCTTGGCGGACGAGTTACGAGGATCTAGGACACCCACGCGGAAGCCTGGATCCTCCAGTGAAGCAAACCTTCGGCAAAGCCTAACGGCGTCAAAATACCTCCGCTCCAAGTCCGAGTTCACTCCCTCCGGCCGAAGCATCGACCTCATCTCCATCCGCAGCGCAGCAACTTCAGCCTTGTATCGCCGCCCAAGTTACTCCATTTCTTCTTCAAGTGCCAATATGCGGCCCTGCGCCCCCACGTTGGCATCCGTCAGCCGTATGGCCCTGGCCTCCGACTCGGCCAGAGCGCCCTCTAAATGTGCGACGCGGGCTCTCGGCCACTCCATTTCGATTGTTGCGGCCCCCCGACGCGGTGGGACCCCCTCGAAACCCGAAGGAACCCCCGACTCCGAGAAGGGCCGGCAACCGTGGCTTCAGAGCGAGCCCCTCCTGAGGTGTAGGCTCCAGAAGACACGGGGGCGTTAGAGCCGAACTCGAACTCGTGAGAGGAGGGCTCCGTGTCACTAGAGGAGTCTCCCATCGATTTCGCAACGAAAAGACACGCGGAGGAAGATCGAACTGCCAGTGGATGAACAAGTACAAAGACGTGCCAAATTTCGGGAGAAAGTGGAGCATTTAAATAGGCAGATCTTCTCCTGAAAAGGCGCCAACTCCAAAAAGCGGACAGCATTTAAGGAAGGACCAATGAGGATTCACCACGTGGGAGGCCCCTGAAAACCCACGCGTTTCCAAGACGAAACAACGTCTCCTGGCTGCGCAAAAATTAAATGCGCTGGCAGCCCAGGGGACGTGACGGTTGACGGGGACCCCACAGGCTCCCAAAGGTTGACACGTGGATCCTCAGGGCAAAACGCCCGGCAACAGAAAAGCATTTACGAAGACAAGACAAAAATTGAAGACAAAAGAGGCTACTTCTTTTATTAATCAATGCTTTCTTACAAAGTACAAGATCTACAACCATGAAGCTGCGAGAAAGACGAAAGAAGACTGTAGTGCGAAGCCCGGTATGCTCCTGTACCTCGTCCCAGGAGAGCCCGGCGAACGACGGCGGAAGCAGTCGGTATTTCACCGGGCGAACTGGGCGGGAAGCAAGGAGCATCCCCCGGTGGGAGTCTCAAGCATTCAATCCACCGGGGTCCAGGAAGCACTGAAGTCAGGCACTCCGGGAAAGTTCGGTGACAAGCCCAGCTTCCACGGAGGGCTACTGACCTCGCACCCCTTCCGTGGTTAGCGCCCTGGCATGGCTCGCGGAAGCCGCGGGGAAGTCAAAGAATCCGCTCAGCCCAGGCGGGCCACAACCCGGAAGGAAGCGCACGACGACGGCGGAATGGCCAAGCCACTCTCGTTAGCAAAGAAAGTAAGCCACAAGACTTGGACTACGGCGGTCTCCACCAGGGATCCCAGGCATGCAAGTGGTCCATCCAATTCCTTCTCGAGTGCCCGCTAGGGGCGGGGAAAGCCAGAATCTCCTCATTGCCTCTTCGATTCGCTGGTAAGGGATGGACTTCACTCGCTCAAGTGCCCCCTATTTATGGGCAAGACGCAAGCTATCCCTTCACCCAGCGCGACACGGCATCCAGCAAACGTCTTTCGGGCAACAACAGCGACCACTGGTCAGACGAAACCCAAGGCGTGCGAATCTCGCCGGGTGAGGTGACGGGTCACGGCAGCACCTGAAAAAGCCTGCCCTGGCTCCTGGGAAAGGCGCAAACTTGGGAAACGACAAAAATGGCGCGGCACGAGGAGGGGTACGAGGCCGTGGAAATGAGCCCAATGGACATGCCAGGCCCGACCACTGGCCGGCCCAGGCATGGGGGGCTAGTGTTGGGTCCCATGTCCTCGCCCATGAGACAGGCCCAGGCCCACGAAGCGAGTCGCGGCCCATGAAGAGATCAGAAGCCCACGAAAGGTGCAAGCCCACAACGGAAGGAGGCAACGGTAACCTGCAGCGCATTTAATGCGTCACCGGGAACATGCGAAAAAGGCGGAAATGCTAGCCAATAGAGGCGTGGCTGGTGCAGCGCCGACGCCACCCGCTGCCGTCTGCAGACGGCCAACCAATCCCCGCTCAGGGAAAATCGGGCGTGGTCAATAACGTCCAGCAGCGTGCCTAGCACGGCAACAGGCAGCCGGCGTGACCGGCGGTCCATGACAGCGACCAGCGGCGCAATGGCCCAAGCAACGGGCGTTTTGGCGCCCAAGAGTCCAAGAGGGTGAGGCGTATAAGAACCCTCACACCCCACAGAGGAAGGGACTTTTGGGACCTTTTGGATCAATCTTCCACACTCTTTACAACCCTTTGAATCAATCATTCAAACGGAGCATCCTTGATCGTCTGCTTCCTTCCTCTCTAAAACACGCGAGTGACGAGTGAAGACAGAGCACTGCCTCATCTAGCTGACTCGCTCACCACCCCAGCATCCGTCGAGATCACAGGAAAGTTAGCCACCTATTGCGGTGCACTAAGGAAGCCAGGCCTTCCAATACCTGCTCATTGCATTTCTCCACATCACCGCACAAGCACCTCTTTCGCTTTACAGCACTTCACCGCGCACCACCTTAGTGTGCGCCGTTTCCGTTTATTGCGGGAATTTGCTGACTTGAGCGTCGGAGCGGCCTCGGTGGGAGAAATCCTGCCGGACCCTTCACCTCTTGTTTGTTGTTTGTGTTGTGCAGGTCCAGGTTCATAGAGACGGAGACCGGATCCTTCTTCCGAAACAGCCGCGCGCTTAGGAATTTGAAGGCTCCCTAATCCGTATGACAACCTTGGGCCCGGGACGCAACAAGAACAAATAGTTAGATTTCACGGTGAATTTTGGTTGAATTCAAAAGAAATATTTAATTATTAAAAAGAAAATTTACAATATTGTCGAGGCCTGGCTAGGTACAAGGCACACGACCGTAGACCTATTAGATACGAAACGAGACCATGAGGTGCATGTCCGGACACGGGGACACACATTGTGGGCCTTGGACAAGGCCTAGATTTTATTAAAGAAAAAAAAGAAACCTAAATTAAATTTTTTTTTAAAAATGCATCTTTTACTGTAATTCTCTCTCTCTCAACCAGAGTTGGGGGGCAAGCTAAACCTGGTTTCTGGGATGAGGGGCACTGTGCCATGGCCATACCAATCCAACGGGTAGGGGATTATCCACCTTTTTAAATTTTTTTTCTTTATTTCTATATTTTAATTTTTTTAACCCTTTTTTTTTCTTTTTTGATATTTATAATTCTGATGCGTCTTAGAACTAAATTTCAAATAGGCTCGGGTTACGTCAATTGTTGAGTCCGGCTCCGTTCGCTGAGTTTGGGTCCTGCACACCACTAAGATAAACGAAAGGTTAGGTGCCGGCGGATGTTATCCCACCGAAAACACTCCGACGTTCAAGTCAGTAAAATAATATTCTAAGAATCGAGAAGGTAAAAGAAAGAGCGTAATGAGGGTGAGAAGTAGAGAGTGTTTATGGGAATAATTTGGCTCTTATTGGGAGAGGTTAATGTTGCTCGGGAGGTCGGTTCCTGTTTCCAGATTTTTGAGAACCGCAGCGACAAGAGGTAAAGAGAGTGTGGGCATCTTAAAAGCGTGAGAGCTTGGGAGGACGTCGGACGAACTCTAAGGGATTTTTCGGGAGAAAGGAACTGGGAACGTGAGAGCAACTCAAGTAGGTATGAGAGCATTTTGTTTTCTTTAAGAAGACGTCTCCTGGAATGTCAACTTCATAGCTTTTTTATAGTCGAGAACTTGAGCATCCTTCATTAGGTAGGAGTGCGTGATTCCAGTGCTCTGTTGGGACAACTTCCTTCCTTGATGTTGGCATTAATGGCGGTAACGACTCATTGGGAGGGTTACCTTTCTTTTGTGTCTTGCAACGACTAGAGTTTACAATAGACATGGGAGAAAATCCGGCGCTTTTCTGATGTGGTGAGTGCTGAATTTGCTGGTGACTGTTATCGTGGAGGTTGCCTTTTAGGGGAGCGTGTAATTAGGAAAGAGAGCCGTTGGTGGTCGCAGACGAGAATGCAAGTCAAACTGGGACTGGCCCACATAATGCTTGTCCATGGGTTGGCCTACTGTGGCGCTGCCGATGAACGAAAATCTTGACCATCATTTGTGCCAATTGACCATCCTTACGCTGGTCCCCTTTTCCTTTCGTCAGGTTAACGATTCGTACTAACCGTCTAGGCTTACATGTGGACCATTGTGGATTTGGGCCGCTCCTCCGTCTTGGGCTAACCCACTGTGGGTGTACTCATCACAAGCACCCCATGCTGGTGGTCTGAATTCTGACCTCCAGTATGTTTGTGGTGGGTCTCGTGCTTTGTGCCCATCAAGTCTTGCTATTCTGGAGAGGGAGCGTTAACCAGAATGGTTGATCGCTTGAGACATAGTCAGAGAATTTGCTGAAAGAAGTGTTGACTAGATTAGTTAACCGTCTAGGCCAGAATCTAGAGAATTTGTGGAAGTGGAGTGATGCGCCATCATGGGCCGTTTTTGTCAGACAAAAAGGTGGCCTTGTGTTCGCACACGACAAATTAAAAATCCCGGCAATTAATGTACTGGGGGATCCGATTTGTCAGTGCCCATTCAAGAGATGCCACGTGGCAGCGATGATAGTGGTCTTTTACGAGGCGATTATGCCAACCGGCATTTACATTGCTCTTTAAGTTGCCCATTCGTTTTTTCTTTTAAATTTCCCATGCTTTCCTTTATCTTCTTTGAGTGAGAATTTTTTGAGTGTTCTGTAACTTTTCCTTGCTTCCATATTCATGGCTTTCGTTCTTGAGATTGCCTTTGTCCTCAGAGAACCCGAGGTGAAAGAGTTATGCGTGGAATACAATATTCCAAAGGAGATAGTCTTTCGGGTCATTGTCAAGGAAGATAGGGTGTGTACGCCCCCTTAGGGCTTCGTTACCATCTACGAGGCCCACTTGAGGAGTGGCATACGTGTTCCCGTCCCCGACAAGCTATTGGAGATCTTCATGGCTCTTCAAGTCCCTATCGCACGGTACCACGCGAACGCCATGCGGTATCTATATACCTTCGTATATTTCTTCCTCCAGTATATGAAGCGGATGATGGTGGAAATGGTCAGGGTGCTCTTTAAGTTCAACCAGAGAGCAGAGTGGATTTCCCTGACCCCACGTGGCGGTCTCCAAGTTAGTATTGCCGTATATGACTCTTTAAAGAATTGGAAGAATAGGTTTTTTTTTGTCCGTGTGGATGAGTCCTGGCCATTGACTCAGAAATGGGGCAAGGTGTCCGATGCTTACACTGGGACTCCTTCTGAGGAGGAGACGGAGTCCCTGGAGTGGTTGTTCCGATTGGTGAAAAAGCACCACTTAGAGTTTCGGAGAGACCACTTGGTCTCTCGTGATGAGGCCGAGAAGGCCAAGTGGGGGCTTCCGTCTCCTGAGCAAAAGGTGGTGAGGCCTACTACGAAGAGGAAGGCTAGGACTCGTGATTGGTGTGCCATCTGGCGAGGAGTCCCCCTCAAGTCTAGTTGTAAAGAGGTTGATGACGGTGGCAGCTGTAAGGCCTTCCTCATCCTCCTCCACCGATCCAGGGACCTGTTCTGACGATCAATTTGCCGGTGTAGGAGATAGCTCCGGCTTGGGCAGTGAAGAGTCCGCCATTGAGGCTTATAAGGCCAGATTATGCTTTGCCACCGACTGCATTGTTCTCGCCCTTCCGCAGTCGGAGCACTTGATGCGGTTGGAGCCTTCATCGGAGCTCATTATGGAGCGTGCCGCTGATCCATCGGAGGAGACACCTGTCGGGGTATCTCGGGAGGCGCTTGTTGAGTCTCCTGTTGGGCCAGCCGTTCGTCATTTGTTGAGATCGCTCCTGAGGCGAATCAGGAGGAGCAAGGAGTGCCAATTGTCGAAGAACCCCATTCGGTGAATGGAGTTTGAGAGGAGATCGTGGAGGAGGTCGTTGATGAGGAGCTCGCACAGACCGTGAAAATGCCAGAGGAGCCCGCTATTGGAGAGCTGGCGGGAATGGACGATTCGGATGCTGAGTTGCTAGAGGATTCGGTGGCGGAGGCCGCAGCTAGGTCTGCTCAAGGGGCTTCCATTTCTGGCCTTCTGCCGTCCGAGTCAAGATCTCATATCAGGTCAGCACTTCCAGCACGCAGGATTTGGCAAGTGAATTTTCGCAGCCTGCCCTTTCCTTTTAGTTCTAATTGCTGCTAATGCTACTTGTTTTTGTAGAAGGAAAAAGTTTTTAGTGCTGTTGTTAAGGCGATTAGCCAGCGAGACCTAGCGATTTTTGACAAGGATAGATTGATTGCTTGGCTCAACGAGGAGCTGTAGGCGATTGCTTGGCTCGACCTAGTGCCCTAAGATTTTTTTGACCGCGAATGGGCTACTCAGTCGTCTAAGTTTTAACTCTACCCTCAGTAGGCTCTCTAGATGACCAGGGTTTAAGTATGACCGCTCGTGGTCGCCTAGATGACCAGAGTTTAAATACGACCGCTCATGAGCCACCTGTATAACTAGGGTTTAATAGTGAGCGGGTAAAAATCTGTCCGACTTAGGGGCAGTCTAGGTCGTGAAAACCTGTAAACATACATAAACATGCATATGAAAAAGAAAAGGAAAAGAATCTACAGTGAGGTGATATAACGTGCCAAGTGTTCCTATATGCATACAGATGGTTGACTTACCTGTGCTTTTATTGAAAGTAATGATTCAAGTGGATCGCGTTCCACGTCTGAGAAACCAACTTGCCGTTCTGGATCCGGAGTTTGTACGCTCCGTTTCGCAGGACAGCGGATACTAGGAAAGGGCCCTCCAAATTCGGGGAGAGTTTATTTCAGTTGGTGATCTTTCTTGTTGCCTCGATACTTCAAAAGACCAGGTCTCCGACCTCAAAGTGTCACGCTTTTACCTTTTTGTTGTAATAGTACGCAATCCGTTATTGGTAGGCTGCCGTCTGCAGCTTTGCGCCATTGTGGGTTTCTTCTAGTAAGTCTAGGTATTCCCGAATTTTTTGGGGGTTACTCTGTGGGTCCAAAGACTCAACCTTGAGACTCGAGTGCCAAATTTTGATCGAAATTACCGCCTCAATTCCGTAGCAGAGATTGAAAGGTGTCTCACGAGTCGGTTCCTTAGGAGTTTTCCTGTAAGGCCACATGACAGAGGCCAACTCGTCGACCTAGGAGCCCCATGCGCTCTCTAGCTTGGTCTTCAGACCATGGAGTAGCGTACGGTGGGTGACCTCCACCTGTCTGTTTATTTGTGGATATGCTACTGAAGTGTGGACCAATTTGATATCCAGATTGGTATAATACTTGGTAAAGCGCTTCCCTGAGAATTGTCAGTGACGATGGCCTCGGGAATGTTGAATCTGCTGACTATATCCTGACGGACAAATTCAAGGGAGTTGTGCTCTGTGATTTTGGCTAGCGGAATGGCTTCAATCCACTTGGTGAAATAGTCGATGCCCATGATAATTAATTTCCTTTGCCCCGTTGCAAGGGAAAGTGGGTGGAGAATATCTAACCCCCATTGTGCGAATGGCTGTGGAGCCTGGATGGATTTCAGCTCAGTATACGGCTGGTGGTGAAGATTGCCGTGAATCTGGCAGTTTTTACACCTCTGTACGAATTTGAGTGCATCCTTTTTTATCATTGTCCAGTAGTAACCATGGCGCATGATTTTGAATGCCAAGTTCTTGCCGACAACATGCGATCCACATATCTCGAGATGGACTTCACCTAAGGTGTAGTTGGCCTCCTCTGGAGTAAGGCATCGGAGGTACGGGGTTGAGTAGCTATGCTGATATAGCCGCCCATCGACCATGGTGTACCAGCCGGCCGTTTTCTTGACCCCCTGGCTTTGTCTGCGTCTTCTGGAAGTATTTGATCCGTCAGGTATTTTTGATACGGGGTCATCCAATTTTTTACCTCGGGGATTTGCGTTGCTTCTTGCTCCTTTGTGCTAGGAGCACTAAGAATTTTTCACATGTCCCTCGAGTACTGCTCTGGGTTTTTGGCTGCTGCCGTCCTCGCAAGCTGGTCGACTTTTCAGTTTTCAACTCTGGGAATATGAACAAGGATTACCTTGCCAAATCTTTGACTAGTCTCCTTTACCTTGGCCAAGTACTTAGACAGCTGGGGGTTGCATGCCTCAAAATTCTCGCTAACCTAATTGACGACCAGCTCTGAATCGTTGTAGATGGTTAACTGCCTAGCTGAGCACTCTTTATACAGTCTTAATCCGGCCAGTAGGGTTTCATATTCTACGATGTTGTTAGTCGCCGGGAAGTTCAACCTGAGAAAGTACTTCTATTCGAACCCGTCGGGGGTTTTTAAGACTACTCTTGCTCCGCTGCCCGAGTTTGTAAATGATCCGTCCACGTTAAGAACCAATTCCGGCTTTACCTTGCTGTGTCCTATATCTTTAGCGGGCTGTTCTTCAAGAATTGGTATCGTGGTCTCGACAATAAAGTCATCCAAATCTTGCCCTTTGATGGCAGGTCTGGGCCAGAATTCGATGTCGAACTCTTCCAATTCAATATCCCACTTTACTAGTCGTCCGAAAATATCAGGTTTCTGGAGAATGCTCTTAAGAGATTGGTCGGTGAGGACAATCACGCGATAGGCATGGAAATAAGGCCTAAGCTTCTGGGCGGAGAAAACAAGTGCTAGGGCTAGCTTTTTTGCTCGCGGGTAGTACGTCACTGGGCTGATCAACGCCTTGCTCACGTAGTAGACCGATCGCTGGGTGTCGGGGTTCTGGCGTATGAGGACGAAGTTGAGGGCCACCTCTGACATTGTCAAGTAAAGGTAAAGCTCCTCTTTGTCCATGGCTGATGCCAACAATGGTGGGCTGGTCAGATATTGCTTTAGGTCATCGAAGGCCGTCTGGCACTCCACCGTCCACTGGAATCTATTTGCTTTTGTTCCCCTTAACGCCTTAAAGAAAGGCTGGTACTTGTCTCTTGACTTCGCTAAGAAGCGAGATATGTCTGCGGGAGCCTTAATCTTCTCTGGGTTTGCCTCGATTCCTCGCTGGGAGACGATGAAACCCAGAAATTTCCTGGAGGAGACTCCGAAGATGCATTTAGCGAGATTCAGCTTCATTTGGTGTGCGCAAAGCACCTTAAAAGATTCGGCCAGATCATGAATGTGATCATTGGTGACTGTGTTCTTGACAAGTATATCGTCGACATATACTTTCATATTGCTGCTGATTTGTCTTTCGAATATCTTGTTTGCAAGCTGTTGGTAAGTGGTTCCCGCATTTTTTAGTCCGAAAGGCATGACCTTGTAACAATAGGTATCCTGGTCTATCATAAACGAGGTGTACTCCTTGTCCTCCAAGCTTATCTGAGTCTGGTTATGTCTCGAGTACGCATCCATGAACCTCAACAGCTCATGTCCGAATATCTAATCCACTAATAGGTTGATCCGGGGCAAGGAAAAGCTGTCTTTAGGACAGGCTTTATTAACATCGGTGAAATTGACACATTCGTCATTTTTTGTTACTTTTCTTCATCAGGTTGATGTTCGAAAGTCAGTCTGGCTATTGGACCTCCCTGATAAAGCCGGCGTCCAGCAGCTTTTTTACCTCTTCTCAGATGGCGACTAGTTTTTCTACGAAATGGTTTCTCCATTTCTGCTTGAGGGGTTTACGGCTGGGATCGATGCCCAATTTGTAGACCATTACCCTGGCTGGAATCCCTTGCATGTCAGCGGGAGTTCACGCGAATATATCTGTGCTTTGCTATAAGAATATGATCAATTCATCGCGCAGTGTCCCAGTGAATGAGCCACCAATCTACACACATCTTTTTGGATCTTTTGGATTTAGTGGGATTTGATTGGTTGCTTCTCCGGACTGTACTTACTGTAAAGTCGCCTCGTCCCGATGGTTGAGTTCTCCTGTCGACCTGGTGTCACCGCTTGGGGCGATTTGGAACATATAACATGTTCGTCCGGTGGCCTGGTCGCCCAAAACCTCGCCTACATCACAAGCGTTGGGAATTTCATCTTGAGATGCGGTATCAAAGTGAGATCACTATCACCTTCTTAAGTGGTTTTAGTCGCTTAAGGAATTTCTCACCTCTGATTAGTGTGAGGACGTTTGAACACGTGTCAGTCAAGGGCGTTGGGCTGATTGGCTCGTAGTCCTTGCGCTCCGGTGGTCCAGCCCTAGGGTGCTACCGGTGGGAGTGATCATTACCGCTGTACTTCCTCTTTCCTTTGGCCGAAAAAGGGCGAGGCTGTTCGGTCCGCTCGGGACGTTTAGCCTCGTTGGCTTCCTCTACCGCTACATAGGCCTTGGTTATTAATTCCGCTTCTCGAAAGTTCTGCGGGTTCTTATGCATTAGGTGCCTTAAGAAATCCCGTGCGTCAGTGCAGAGATGAAACTGCCCAATTTCATCTCCTCGATAAAGCTAGGGATCCACCTGACTTCCGTCACGAAGCGATCCTAAAACTTCCGTGGATTTTTCCCATGCTTCTACTTGATATGCGACAGGTGCCATGGCTGTTTCTCCACTTGTCGACCGGAGGCATATTGTGACAGGAAGAGATCAGCCAATTCTCGGAAGCTTCGGATGGAATCCGAGGGAAGATGATGGAACCAAATGCACGCGTCCCAATTTAAGGTAAGCGGGAAGTAGTTATATATGGTTGCGTCTTCCAACCCTTGTAGACTTAGATGGGTGCGAAAGTGGACAAGGTGATCGACAGGATCAGCGCTACCATCGTACGAGTTGAAGGTTGGCATTTTGAACTTTGTGGGCATGGGATGGTTTAAGATCTCCGCTGTGAAAGGGGATTTGTCCAAATTTGACGTGCGTTCATCATGGCTCCATATTCTCTCCCGTCTTGGATCCGCTCGAGCTTGCCAGATTCTCTCCCACTGAAAATGCAGCCTTCAACAATGATAGGATCATTAGGTTTTGGTCATTAGATCAATGCGGCAATCGTCTGAAATAGTATAATAAATATCCATTATTACTCATTCAATGGTTGACAGTTTGGGTTGCGCGATCACGCTATCTCCTCGTGAAGGAGGTTGTTGCGTGTGCTGCGGTAGCCCCCTAAGATTTTGACCACTAACGGGCCACTTGGATGACCAAGATTTAGATTCTACCACCTATGGGCTGGTTGGATGATTAGGGTTTAATATGACAGCTAATGGGCCGCTCGGATGACCGAGGTTCATACTATGCCGCTTATGGGCCCACCTGAATGACCAGGGTTTAAGTACAACTGCTATTGGGCCGTTCGGATGATCGAGGTTCATATTCGACCATTTATGGGCCGCCTGGATGATTAGAGTTTAGTAACGAGAGGGTGAAGACCCTCCCAACTTAAGGACTGTCTAGGTCGGGTAAACTTGCAAGGCAAACACGTATATGTATATATGCACACAGAAAAGGGAAGACGGTATGCTAAGGAAATACTTATTTTGACAAATTGAAACAAGCAGGTGAATGCAAACACTCCCCCGAGTTCTTGGCTGTCCATTGATGGTCGCCTCGCCTACAGGGTCATTAGTAATTTTAGATGTCATATACCCGAGGTGCCCAATCGAGTTGAATGGATTCTTAATGCCCGTTAATCTAGTTTTACTAGAGATGAAGGACTTTGATGTAATTCTAGGAATGGATTGGTTAGCAAAGTATCATGCCAGTATCGATTATTTTCAAAAAAGAGTGGAATTCACTATCCCTGGAAATAGACCATTCTATATTCAAGGAGTCCGGTGGAAGGAATCATCCTACTTTATTTCTGCCCTTCGTGCCCGACACTTGATTAGTAATGGGTGCCAAGCCTACCTAGCCTTCACTAGTGTGATTGAGGGTCAAGGAACTCTAGCCAAAGAGATTCCTGTGGTATGTGAGTTCGAAGACTATTCTCTGATGAATTACCTGGGCTGCCACCCAGAAGAGAGATAGAATTTAAAATAGAATTGGTGTCAGGATCAGCGCCAATATCTAAAGCACCATATAGGATGGCGCCGGCTGAACTTAAGGAGTTAAAACAGCAACTGCAGGAGTTATTAGATAAGGGTTTTATCCGGCCAAGTGTGTCTCCATGGGGTGCACCGGTCCTATTTGTAAGAAAGAAGGATGGAACCTTAAGGTTGTGTGTGGATTATCGGGACTTGAACAAAATTACCACTAAGAATAAATACCCCTTGTCGAGGATGGACAACCTCCTTGATCAGTTGCAGGGAGCTTGCGTATTCTCAAAAATCGACCTTAGATCCGGTTATCATCAGCTTCGAATCAGAGATGATGTAGCAAAGACTGCTTTTCGAACTAGATATGGGCACTATGAGTTTGTAGTGATGCCATTTGGATTAACTAACGCTCTAGCCGCATTTATGGACTTGATGAACCGAGTTTTTCAACCCTATTTGGACAAATTTGTGATAGTCTTTATTGATGACATCCTTGTCTATTCGAAGAGTCATGAGGATCATGAGGAGCATTTAAGTATTACACTTCTGATTTTTCGGGAACACCGGCTATTTGCCAAATTAAATAAGTGCAAATTCTGGTTAGAGGAAGTGGGATTCCTTGGACACATCATTTCCAAGGAGGGGATTTCTGTCGACCCTAAGAGGGTGGAGGCAGTGGTGAAGTGGAACCGGTCAACCTTTGTGACTGAGGTACATAGCTTTTTAGGCATGGCCGGATATTACCGACGATTTGTGGAGGACTTCTCCCAAATTGCCTTGCCACTTACCCAACTAACAAAGAAAGAGGTCAAATTTGATTGGACCGACGATTGTGAAAGAAGCTTTCGGGTACTAAAAGACCGGCTAACTTTTGCGCCGATCCTGACCATTCCGGATGAATCAGGAGGGCTAATTATCTATTGTGATGCCTCAAAGTTTGGGTTGGGCTGTGATTTAATGCAGCATGGAAGGGTAGTTGCCTATGGATCGCGTCAGTTAATGGATCATGAAAGGAATTACCCACCTCACGATCTAGAATTGGCCGCAGTAGTATTCGCCCTAAAGATCTGGAGACATTACTTGTATGGTGTGAGATTTTTGATCTATTCTGATCATAAAAGTTTAAAGTATTTATTTTTTCAAAAAGAATTGAACATGCTGCAGCGAAGGTGGATTGAATTTCTGAAGGATTATGACTGTGAGATTCAGTACGAGCCGGGTAAGGCAAATGTAGTCATTGATGCGCTAAGTCGACAACCAAGTATCTTGGCAAGGATGCAGGTCAAGCAAATTGAGACGTTGGACTGTCTAATGCACTACGACATCCAACGATATGTTCAAGGAAAGCGAATGATTTTAGCATACCTTCAAGTCCTGCCAGAGGTGATAAATGAGGTTAAGGGAGGACAGGTGAATGATCCATTTCTTATGAATATCATGAGTGATCTGAACAGAGATTCCCAAAATGATTTTTATGTTAAGCCGGATGGAGCATTGAGGTTTAGGGATCGATTATGTGTGTCGGACGTCAAGGAATTGAAAGAGAAAATTTTGAAGGAAGCCCATCGATCATAGTACACAATCCATCCAGGAGTCAATAAGATGTACCTGGACTGAAAAAAAACGTTCTGGTGGAGAAATATGAAGAGGGACCTCACAGCTTATGTAGAGAAATGTCTTATGTGCCAACAAGTGAAAGCGGAAAGGAGAGAGCCATCTGGGTTGCTACAACCGATGCTTCTTCCAAGCTGGAAATGTGAGAATATTGCCATGGACTTCGTGATCGATCTACCAAGGACGCCAAGAAATATGATAATGTTTGTGTTATAGTTGACCGGCTGCCAAAGTCAGGCCATTTCCTAGCAATCCGAACGACTTACTGCCGTGATAAACTGGCCCAACTGTATGTGAGCGAAGTCGTCAGGCTTCATGGTGTGCCTGCCTCTATTGTATTTTATAGGGACCCTCGCTTTGTTTCGAGATTTTGGAAGAGTTTGCATATGGAATTGGGAACGGAAATAAAATTCAGTACCGCTTATCATCCGTAAACCGACGGTCAGTCAGAACGGACGATTCAGATTCTTGAGGATATGTTAAGGGCCTCGGTCTTGGATATGAAAGGGACTTGGGATAATTTCTTGGCATTGACAGAATTCGCATATAATAACAGTTATCAGGCCAGCATAGGCATGTCCCCTTTTGAAGCGTTGTATGGAAGGAGATGTAGATCACCGATCCACTAGGAGGAGCCCAGAGATAAAAGAATTTTGAGTTCGAAAATGGATAGAGAGACGACGGAAAAGATAAAGCTAGTACATGAGAATTTAAGGGTTGCCCGGAGCAGACAAAAGAGCTATGCAGATCAGAGAAGATATGCATTGAAGTTTGACGAAGGCGACTTTGTATTCCTAAAGGTGTCGCCATCTAAAGGGACATCCAGATTCGGGGTAAAAGGAAAGCTGAAACCACGATTCATTGGACTCTTCGAGGTTTTAGAAAAGATTAGAGAGGTGGCTTACAGACTGACGCTACCACCAAGTTTAGCAAAAGTACATGGCGTATTTTATGTATCGATGTTTAGGAAATATGTCCATGATCCTACACATGTAATTGAGTTTGAACCTTTGGTGATAGACAAGGACTTATCTTACGAAGAGGAACCGATGCAGATTTTGGATCGAAAGGAATAAAGGCTACGTACAAAATCAATCTCCTTGATAGAGGTACTATGGAAAAATCACTCGCCTGAAGAAGCAACTTGGGAACGAGAGTAAGAGATTCAGAACAAGTATTCCCACTTGTTTTCTTGAGGTTAGTAACTTCATTTAAAATTTTGAGGACGAAATTTCTATAAATGGGGGAGAATTGTAATGTACAAAATCTTTGGGACCTCTTATCATTGAAAATATAAGGACCAAATTCTTTTGTGTCAAGAGAATGACAAAAAGGTGAAGGAAAACATGATCCGGTCAACGCCTGTTGACCGGAAGATGTGAGGGAAATGTAACCGGTCAACGCAAATTGACCAAAAACGTGAAAGAAAGTTTATCCGGTCAACGCCAATTGACCGAAAATATGAAGGGTACTTATCCGGTCAACGTCAGTTGATCGGAAGTAATGAAGGAGTAATTATAAGACTAGAAGGCAAGTCCTGGTAGTTAAATTGACCAGAATTGTGTGATTGTTGACTAGAAAAAATAATAAGAAAGTTAATCCGGTCAACAGGTGTTGACCGGAAAACGTGAAGGGAAATTTAATCCGCCCGATTAATTATGAAGACCGATTGATTGACGTGATGACTAATTATGAAGACCATGCCTAAGTAAATAACCGACTTTCAACCACCCCCGAGTGGTTGACCTGCCCTACCTACTACCGTGAGATAAAAGACCCATAAATAAGAACTAGGGAGCGTAAGGAAAAAAGGCTAGGAAGAGGCTCTCGGTCAAGTTTCTTAGTAAAGGAATTCAGAATTTTCAGGACGAAGTAAAGAGATTCAGGTAAGTATACTCACCCTTTTTGAGTTCATGTTTATAATGCAAGTATGCTCTGGTTTTGATAAATTCATATTAAAGTTTTGTTGAGTTTCCACGTGAAGCATGCCATGAACTTTACTTTGATCATCTAAATTGAGGAAGAATTTCTGTTAACCGCATGTTTAAAAGAAGCTCTGTTATTTTATGATGCCTGATTATTTCATGCACGAAGTATGGTTATTTGCCGATCTGCATGAACTTCGATACTTGCATGTTTAAGAAGTCCGTCTATTGCACGTTTAAAAGATCTCCGGCTTTTTGATAGAAAGACCTCCTACATCTTGATGAAAATGACCTCTGGCCTTGTTAAAGAAAAGATATTCGGCTTTTGATATAAGACCTTAGGTTTTTGAGAAAAGACCTCCGGCTTTTGAGTAAAGACCTTCAGTTTTGATATATGACCTTTGGCTTTTAAATATACGAACTCCGGCTTTGGTTAAAAAGATATTTGGATTTTAAATATATGACCTCTGGCTTTGTTAAAGAAAAGGTATTCACTTTTGTTAAAGAAAAGGTATTCAGCTTTGTTAAAGAAAAGGTATTCAGCTTTTGATAAATAAGACCTCCGACATTTTGATAAAAGAGCTTTGGTTTTAAGATGTTAAAGGAAAGGCTATACGGACTTCAATTGTTTGAAGTTAAGAATAAAGGCTATAAGAACAAGGAAAAATGCATGTAATCCGGATAGCAAGTGGAACTCTATGACTTCCGACTTCTGAACTATGATTGATGGCCATCGAACGATATGAACTAAGAACCGAGTTTCCATTAAGTTTTCTGTTAAAATTGGATGAAGGATATTGGAGTGACACTCGAGGACTGCCCCTGGGCCACAGGGAAATTTTTGGTGGCATAAGGCTTTTGAACTACGACCCCGTATGCTGGGTAAAAGGCATTACCGTCCGCCTCTGAAAGTATAATAGGAGGATACGGTCTTAGGTTGTGGGGTAGCACACAACCCTTCGTCGATGTTGTTCGCTCCCATCCGATCCCTAAAGATGATAAGAATTTGGTATAGTTTTATGAATTTTCTGAAGACAAGATAATAAGAATAAGAACAAAGATTCTTGAACTTAAGAAGAAATGATATGGTGATTTTCGTATACTAAGTTTATGTTACTATGATCTGATTATATGTATGTTAATGTTTTCTGCATGTGGGTACCTTGCTGGATTTTGTAGCTCACTCTTGCTGTTTTTCAGATGATGAAAAGCTTTTGGAGGATGAAGTTAACTAGAGTCATGTGGTGTAGTTAGACGGCATAGCTGGCCGGAGTTGATCAGCAAAGAAGTGAAGGAATTGATATATTTTCTTTTGATATTTTGGAAAGGACTTGTAAAACATTTTCGCTGTAAAAAAATTAATGGATCTTAGTATGTTTCCGTAATTAAAATATGGGAAAATGAAGTTGATTTTCCTAGTAGCATCTCATTTCATGTCAAGGTCTTCATGTCCGACCAACCTTAATGTTGGCCAGTCAGGTATGAGGTTAAATTTAATGGCCAACTCAAGGAGTTCGGCCTTAAGCTATCCTGTGTACGCGATGTAAAGTATATATATAAAAGAAAAATTTTTATGTCCGCCTAGTTAGTATTTATACCGTATGTGTTGAAAAGGTTAGGCTTGACGGCGGCCGCATGGGGTGGAATGTGGCCGGTCCGTCACACAGCGGCTTTAGCCAGTTGGTCTGCCTTCCAGTTTTAAGTTCTGAGAACATGAACCAGGGTTAGTTTGTCGAAACCCTGGGCTGCCTCCCTCGCCTTTGTCAAGTACTTGGCCAAGTGAGGGTTGCTTACCTCAAAGTCTCCGTTAACCTAGTTAACGATTAGTTTGGAGTCGCTGTAGACCACCAACCTTTTGGCAGAGTACTCCTTTGGTAATCGTAATCCGGCTAACAGGGCTTTGTATTTGGCAACGTTATTGGTTGTCAGGAAATCAAGTCTGAGGAAATACTTCACCTCAAACCCGTCTGAGGTCGTGAGGACTACTCCAGTGCTACTGCCGGTGTCCGTAAACGATCCGTCTACATGGAATACCCATTCTGGAACTCCGTCAAGCTGTATTGCGCTTTCTATGGACTGTTCTTCGAGAACTGGGGTCGTGGTTTCAACAATGAAGTTAGTCAAAGCCTGCGCTTTTACAGCAGGTATGGGCCGAAATTCGATATCGAACTCGCCCAACTCGATAGCCTACTTTATCGGCCTTCCAGAAATGTCGGATTTTGGGAGTATACTTTTCAGAGGCTGGTCAGTGAGGACCATTACGCGGTGCACCTGAAAGTATGGCCTCAACTTCCACGCAGAGAATATAAGTGCTAAGGCTAGCTTTTCTACGCTTGAGTAGCGCGTTTCTGAGTCGATAAATGTTTTACTCATGTAGTAGACCAGCCGTTGGATGTCGGAGTCTTGGCATATGAGGACGGAACTGAGGAATACCGTCGACACCACCAGGTCGAGATACAGCTCTTCTCCGCCCTTGGGCGACGCCAGCAGTGGCGGGCTTGCCAGATACTACTTCAATTCATTGTAGGCTGTCTGACAATCTACTATCCATTGAAACCTGTTGGATTTTATTCCTCTTAGGGCCTTAAATAAGGGTTGGTACTTGTCGCCAGACTTTGTGAGGAAGTGGGACAACGCTGCTAGCCGTCCAATCAATGGCTAGACGTCCTTTACGCTCCACGTGGAAGCCATGTCTGCGAGGGATTTAATCTTCTCTGGGTTTGCCTCAATCTCCCGTTGGGAGACGATCAAACCCAAGAATTTACCAGAGGCTACCCCAAAGACATTCTTAGCTAGGTTCAGCTTCATGTGATGCTTGCGGAGCTCCTCAAACGACTCTGCCAAGTCGCGGATGTGGTCGGCAGTGACTCTATTCTTGACAAGCATGTTATCGACGTAGACCTCCATGTTGCGACCGATCAATTTTTCAAACATATTGTTGACAAGTCGTTGATAGGTTGCTCCAGCGTTTTTTAATCCGAAGGGAATCACTTTGTAGCAGTAGGTGCCCTGATCTGTCATGAACGAGGTATGTTCTTCGTCTTTCGGACTCATCCGGATTTGGTTGTAACCCGAATAGGTGTCTATGAAGCTTAGCATCTCATGTCTGACCATCGAGTCAATTAGCAGGTTGAACTTGGGTAAGGAAAAGTTGTCCTTTGGGCAGGCTTTGTTAACATCGGTGAAATCGACGTACATCTGCCATTTCCTATTGCTTTTCTTCACTAGGATGACGTTAAAGAGCCAATTCGGGTAGTAGACTTCTCTAATAAATCCTACGTCCACCAGTTTCTTCACTTCCTCCGGGATGGCGATCAACTTTTCTACGCAGTGGTTCCTCTGCTTCTGCCTGACGGACTTCCAGCCAGGATCAATCTCCAACTTGTGGATCATCGCCTCAGTCGGAACCTCAGGCATATTTGCTGGAGTCCACGTGAAAATATCAGTGTTCCGTCGTAGGAACGTGATCAATTCATCGCGCAATGTTTTGGCGAGTGAGCCGCCGATCTGTACACATCTTTCCGGTTCCTTTGGGTTCAGTGGGACCATATTTGTGGCTTCGTCGGACTTCGCCTGCTGTAGGATTGTCTTATCTCGATGATCGAGTTCTCCAACCGTTCTAGTGCTGCCGCTATGGGCAATTTGAGACATGTAATATGTCCGCCCAATAACTTAGTCGCCTAACACCTCTCATACACCGTAAGGCGTTGGGAATCTTATCTTGAGGTGTAGAATCGATGTGACTGCCCCAAATACTGTTAAGCACGTTTTGCCTAGTATAGTGTTGTAAACAGAGTGCAGGTCGACCACCAAGAAGGTGAGCGTACGACTCGTTATTTTTGGATACGTGCCCAGAGTGATTTTCTGTTGGATTGTCCCTTGGACGGGCACTGGCTCGTTGTCAAGGCCATATAGTGGGCCCTCGGCAGGTTTTAATTGGTTCTTTTTTAAGCTCAATTTAAAGAAAGCATCCAAGTAAAGGAAGTCTTTTAAACTACCATTATTAATAAATACTCGCTTCAATTGGTAGTCGACACTACTGTCTGAAATGAGCGTGAATACAACAAGGGGGTCAGGATGGGGGGACATTAAATGAGCCAAGTCATCATCACTAAAGCTAATTGTGTTGTCCGTTGTGCGCTACTTCTTCCTCCCAATCTGCTACTCCTTGTTGTTAATTGGGTTTTTGGCAGGTCGGGTGGTGACCATATTAACCACCCCTATCGCAACCCAGTTTCGGGGAGGTGACAGTTTCTACCCTTCTTTGCCGGCTGCTCTAGAACTTTGCCGAGGGCTCTTGACAAACTTGGTGAGGTGGCTGCTGCGAACCAACTTCACAATCTCCCTCTGCAATGTCTTGCAATATTTAGTAGAATGTCCAGTAGAGCGGTAAAAATCACAGTACTTCGACTGGTTCCCAGTATCCTTCTTCAGTTGTTTTGGCCACTTCAGGAATTTTTCCCTGCGGATCTGCATAAGGACATTTGAGTGTGTGTCCGTCAGGGGCGTAAAGCTGATGGGCCCGTAATCCCTACGTTCTGGCAGCCCAGTTCTGTGCTTCTTCCGGCCGGAGTGATCACTGTCGCTATATTTTCTTTTTTCCTTTTCAAGGAATGGGCGAGGCTGGTCTGTCTATTCTGGGCATTTTGTTTCATTGGCTTCCTCTGCCGCTGCGTAAGCCCGGGTGATTGACTCCGCCTCTCGAAAGGTCTGGGGATTCTTGTGGGCTAGGTACTTGAAGAAGTCCCCGTAGGTCAGCGCGGAGATGAAACTGCCCAGTTTCATCTCTTCTGTGATCCGGAAAATCCGCTTGGCCTCTGCCACAAAGCGGTCTAGAAATCCTCGCGGGTTCTCTCCTGACTTCTATTTGATGTGGAAGAGGTGCCATGACTGTTTTTCTTCCGGTTGGCTCGAGGCATACGGAGCCAGGAAGAGATTTGTGAGCTCCCGGAAGCTGCTGATGGAGCCTGAAGGGAGGTGATGAAACCAGATGCGGGCATCTCCCTTCAGCGTGAGTAGGAAGCAGCGGCACATTATTGAGTCTTTTAACCATTATAGACTCAGATGGGTGTGAAAGTGATCCAAATGGTAAACTGGATCACTGCTCCGATCGTATGAGTTAAGGAAAGACATCTTGAATTTGGTGGGCAGTAGATGATTTAGGATCTCCGCTGTGAAGGGAGATCTGTGAAGATAAACAGCGTGCTCATCGTCCTTGAACACGCAGTTCCAAATCTTATCCACCCGTGGATCTGCGCGAGCAATGTTGGCAGATCTCTTAGAGTTGAGGTAAGCCCTTAACTCTGTTTTGTCCCTGAAGGATCCAGTAGCCGGCCGGCTACTGCCTCCAGTGGACCTGGCAGTCTTGGAGGCTCGTTCTTGGACTGAGTTTCTATTCTTCGTTTGAGAGTATCAGAGGTTTCTTCTTTCCGGACTTTCTCTTGGCGTTGTGCTCTCAGAACGCTCTTCAGGCCTGTTCTGGCTTGGAGCGTGCGAAGATGCTGTGATCTGATCATTTGCCGGCCTTTTGGGCATTTTGGCAGGCTTCTTTTTCCTTGGGCCACCTTTTCGGGTGGCCAGCACAGGGACGGTTGTGGGTGGAGCTCCCTGCTGTGGCTGCTCTTGTCGAGAGTAGAGTATTTGGAGCAGACAGTTGTTGGTCTGCATCTGCTCCATCAGTCATTGAAAGAAAGGTGCATGCGCCCCGCTTGTCGTCCTGTTAACTAGGGTTCCTGTAGCGTGGTCCTGGTCGGGAGAAGTGGCATCTCTAGCGGGATCGCTAGCTTGGGTTGTCGTATTCACCATTGCAGATGAGTCTGGTGGTGAAAAGAGGATGTTCTGGGAGAGTGTGGTTGGCTTTTCGTAAGCGCTTCCCATAGACGGCGCCAATGATGCGTCCTTGGATCCGAATTTCGAACAGATTCAGGCCGATTAGCTTGTCTGGTTCTTACTCCGTTCACCGAGTTTGGATTCTGCACACCACTAAAATGAACAGGAGGTCAGTGTGTCGGCAGAAAGTTATTCTACCGAAAACACTCCGACGTTCAAGTCAGTAAATAGCCTTCAAAATTTGGGAATGTAACTAAAAATGAGAATTGAGAGGGAGAGTGTAAGAGTGTGTGAGTTTCCAGATGAAAAAGTGGCAATGCCTTCTCTTGAATATGGACCATGGGTGAAGGCAGTAGGTGTCTATCGATAGGAAGAGCCCCTGTATGTCTTTGATTTGTATTCTTTCTCTCAGTACGTTTGGATGCTTTGTAGAGAGAGAGAGTACGAAATCGTTCTGAAATGCGTAGTCGAGGGGGTGCGTTTTGTACAGTAGAGAGTGTAGTAGTAGGCGTAATAGAAGGCATAATAGAAGGCGTGCCTTGAGTGAGGACTCTAGGGCTCATTCTAATGGCGGTAGGGTGATCTTCCTTGGTTGGAAGGTGTGATCCCCTGCGCCATGTTTCGGCGGCATTCATTGTGAGGAAGGCACCTAATTAGTTGGGATTGCTTCCTTCTCTGGCGGGTAGCGGTTTTTTAAATTTTCTGCCTTCCTTTCGTGTATATTACAGTTGGAAGGATTCTGTTTGTAGGAATTGGGAAGATATGACGCCTTCCTTATGGGAAAGGCGCCGATCTTATCAATGTTCTTTTTTGGAGTTGGTTATGTTTATGAAAGGCGCAAAGTTAGGAAAAGAGCCGTTGGTAACCGTCTATTGGAGTATGGGCCCAAGTGGGCCAACCCTGTAAAAAGTCTTTTTATTTTTAGCTTGTTACAGTGATTCTGGTTAACGCACGGGTTGACCGTATTGAGTGCGAGTTGGTCGCCTGCCTTTACTTTAGTCGGTCAGCGCTGGCGTTGACCGTTGGGTGCGCGTTTGGGCCTTTCATGATTTAGACATTCTCTGACTATTGGGCAAGTCTAATTATAGCATACCCATCAGAAAGAAAAAAAATAAAAAAATAAAAAAGGGAGAGGGAACCCCTGCCCATGAAATTTCAAATAGTATCTATTTTTTAAGGAATTTCATAGGAGATTGGAATATCGGTAAAATTTTTAACATAGAAAAGAATTAATAATGATGATCTTTCGAGGACAATAGGATAAGAATAAAGTAGTGTGGAAATTTGATGAAAATATTAAAAATAAATATTCACTTTTATTTGAGGTATAAAATATATATTTTAAGGACGAAATTAAAGAAAAAAGGACAGTAAAACTCCTTAAATGATAAAATAATAATAAATAATAATGATGTTAATTATTATCTATTAATATTATAATAATAAATGATAGTATATTAATAAATATAATAACAATAAATATAAAAATAATATTGTTAAGTTAATGGCTCTCGCTCTCCCCGTCTCGAAGCTTCCCTTCCCCTTTCGTTTCATCTCCTTCTCCCTCGTCAATTCATCTTCTCTTCGTCGAAACGCCGCCGCCACTCAGCCGACTCACCATTCGTCTGCCTAATCTGAATGCGGCACAGTCCCTGTGCCCCCCCCTCCCCCCAAAACCCCAGGTTTCTCGCTCTCGCTTTCGCACGCGTGGTCGCTCTCCCTCTCGCGCGCTGCTTTCTCTTTCTCTAGCCCACTGCTTACGCGCAACTCTCTCTCTCTCGCGCTGCTGCATTGCGCGGCTCTCTCTCTCTCTCGCACGCTGTGCTTGCCGCGGTACGCTCTCTCTCTTTCACGCCCGTATTATCTTTTTATTTATATTTTGTATAATTCCTCGTAATTTTCTTATGTTTTATAATTATTTCTTTTATGTTATTTTTTTAGTGATCATTTTTTCTGTAGTTATTTTTTAGACATTGAATGTCATAAGTCCAATGACTAGGAATAATATGAATTATTGTTTTATGACAATGATCAGTATTAGTTGAATATCATAAGTTATGAATAGCTTGTGTATATTATGTTAAATTTATTAATTAATTATATTTTTATTTTTTATTCTAAAATATACTTATTAATTACTAAATATTCATATTACTAAGCTTAGTTAAAATAGAAGTGTGATTATTTTTAGCATACGATTTAGTACTTAACTACTTATTTTATTAATAATCTGAATTTTTAAAATTATATCACAAAAAAATCTCATGCACATATTTTATAGATGAGTGCCTTGATTCCATTAGGCTTGCGCCTCACGCCTAGGTTCTAGGAACCCTTTGCGCCTCAATGCACCTTGCCCCTTTAACAACACTGGAGATTTATCATTTATTTTATGTATTAAGAACTGATTTTACAGCAACGAAAGATATTTTACAAAATGATCTTCAAAATCTAGTTTCAAAATAAAATTTTGCTCATTTGTAAACTGTTTTTTTCTGTTTTTTAATTTTCAAATTGAATTTATCAAAAGAGACTCCAACTATTTGCCTATTTTTGACCTCAAAAATTTCTTCAGGGCATAGGAGATGCCACCCAAAAGAGTTAAAGGACAAGCCTCGATTCATAACACTGCTCAAGTTCAAAAACAAACGTCGAAGGACTATGAACTACAGATTTGAATAAAACCAATCTTTTACTGATTGAAAATTTTATTAAATGTAAAATTTTGCAGATTGAATAAGAAATTGAATTATTAGGGTTATAGTGGTGTTTGATTTATACTTATTCGGTGTCAAAGATCAGTTCATATAAGGTTTGATTTTTATTTGAATTCATTATTGAATAAACAAGTGTCTGAGAACAACCGGTTAGTAACCGCAATCAGTTCTTTGACTGAGGGTGTTGTTAAGCAGTCGAGGATTTATGTTTGAACTATGGGTTTGACAGTTTAACTGTATTTTTCAAGGACTGCTTCAGGTTGAGTTTTGGTAGATGAGGTTGGTTTTGAGAGGCTGGTGTTTAGGATGCATCCTTGAATGATATTGGAGGAAATCCTGCAATGTTGCATATTGGTTTGAAATGGGGACTGGAATAGAAGGATATGCAGGATGGCATTGGAGTTACAATTCATAGTCCTTTGACGTTTGATTTTGAATTTGAGTAGTGTTTTGGATTGAGGCTTTGTCTTTTAACCTTTTTGGGCAGCATCTCCTCTGCCCTGCAGAAAATTTCAAGCTAAAAAATTAGGTAAAGAGTTATTCCTTTGGTAAATTCAATTTGAAAATAAAAGAAAAGGATAAAATAGCTTGCCAACTAGCAAAAAATTGTTTGGAACTTGGTTTTGAACATCTTTTTGTAAAATATCTTTCACTGCTTTAAAATCAATTCTTAATGAAAATGTTTTATTGTATAAATCATCTTAAATATGAAAAGACATAAAATAATTGATAAATCTCTCTTTTGATAGTTGAATAATTTTTTTTTGTGGACCCAGCCAAAGTCTGTAATGAGATCTAACTATTTGTTCTATTTTGTTAGGAGCTAGTTTTTGTTTTAATATTCCTCCATAATTTATCCTACATTTGATGCATCTGTTTTAACCATCATGAATACATGAGAATGAAGAATGCCTAGACATGATGAAGTTTTAACTTGTAGTTTTAATTGTTGAACAATTTAATTATGTTGATCCGTCCATGTGGGAGGATTTTTTTGTAACATTTGGAATAATGGATCGCAAATTTTTCTTAAATTTAGAATAAAGTCAGATACATGATTAAGACATTATAAAAACTGCTGAAGTTCATTTTTGGTCTTTTAATTCATTTGGAAAATTTTTTGCAAATTCAATTGCTCTTTGAATTGGTGCAATATTTTTTGGGTAAATATTAAAGCATAAAAATCTTATTTTAGTTTGAAATAATTTTATTTTTGTTGCAAATTTCCTTTTTACAATGGTTTTATATTAAAATGTGTACAGATCCAATCTTATTATAGATTAAGTCGAATTAAACAAGGAAAACAGATCCCCTACAACGGTTGTAAAGCACCTGAGCTATCTCATCATTAAGTTGCTTCTGTGTGTCAATCTGCCAGAGTGGGACCAGTCTCCTTGAGGAGGACATTAACATAATTTGATCAGTCAACGTTCTTATTTATGATGATCTTGAAGTTCTCTCATTTGGACATTTACTATCAAAAAGAGGCAGCGTCAATGATCCCTAGAACTACTAGATTGAGCTCCTTTCATGTCCATCTCTTCTGCTACTTTGCCTTCTGAAATGTGTGACACGGCCATCATGATTTCAGAACTCATATTTCATTAATTGTCATTGTTTTAGTTTGATGTAAATTTTGTGAACAAGGGTGACTTAGGATTCACTGAGCACTTGATGGTAGACAAGCTTGCTTAAGCCCCTGATTTGTCAACTCTTCTTTATTTAATCCTACAACCTCTTGGACGCACAGATATTTGCCAGTTCTGATTTTGCCAGTTGTGCTAGTTAATGGCATTTGAATTAAAAAAAAATATATAAGGGAAGAAATAATAGAAACGGAAGTTTGAGTGCACGATTATCAGTTATATTGTTGAAATGGTTTTTGTTTTTATTTTCCTTTTCCTCTACAGTTGCCTCCTTGAGAAGGAAATCAACAGGAAAGAGAGACCTGAATTGTTGGTTGCACAACATGTCTTCTTGTTCTTCTTCTTCTTCTTCTTTTTTTTTTAACACATTTACCTTATTTTTCCAAGTTTTCTGATTGAACTTCCTGTGACTGTAGTTTACTGGATTTGATATGTAATTTGTATCACCTTCTCATATAATGGCAATTCTTTGTTTTCCTGTAGTAATTCAATTGATTTCACTCTTATCCACTTAGATCCACTGTTGCTTCTTTGATATGCGTCATTCTTTCCGTGGATCTAGTGCCTTTTCTGAAAAATGAAAAAGATGGTTTCAAACTAGGATGTTACTTATGTTAATTTTATTAAATCCTTGTTCTAGTTTGTCTTCTGTGGTGTAGTGTACTGCAATTTGATGATCTTTTTGTCTCAAGGCATTTACATCCAGTTGTTGCTTAACAAATGTAATGTTAGTGTTACATTGTCTGAGTATAAAGTATGGTGATATTTATTTAAATGCAATATTGTTAGTGGTCACTTCAATTTTTGTCCTAGAGGCTCACTCAAGAATGGTGTAAGTGTAAATTTTTAGAAGTGACTGGATGCAATTTTTTACCAATTAGAATATACAGGTGTGACAATAACAAGAATGGCTGAATGTGAAATGGAGGGTGTTAAGCATCAAGTCAATGAAGCCTTGTTACAAGTGAATCGGGTGAGTTTATATCACAGTTGACTTGGTATTGCTTCATTTGTTATGAAATCTATTTGTAATTACTTTTTTGGGGTTATAATCTGTTTTGTTACATCTGTGTTTTCTGTTCACCTCATGCTTTATGCCATCATTTTTTGACTTGGGTCGTCTTTAGTGGAGTATGAAAATTGTTGTGCAGTTTATTTTTTATTGTGTGATTAGTTAATTTTTTGTTTGTATACCAGTGATGGCATGTGTTTGTACAAGATCAGCATATTACACCTGCTAATTTTACTACGATTTATGAAGAAGAAAAATGCAGAGTGGAAAAATAATAAAATAAAATATACATGAAGCAACATTGTTGATAATCATATATTCTGTGATTTCTTTTTGTTCTGTTGAAACTTTAAGCACATCCTTACTGATGAGACATGAGTATTTCTTTGTTTGGAAATGGGAAAATTGTGACGATGTGTGATCAAGAAGCAATATAACATTTAGCCAGTCACTGTGGATTAGTTTGTAAAGCAAATTAAAAGGGAGATTATAACATCTTATAATGTAAAGATGTTGAGTGCTTTGTACATGGAAATTTCTCGGAATGGATAAACTAGATCATTTTCCTTCTCAAAATTTTACCAAGTCAAACTCCAAAGACTGAAAAACAGCAGACTTCATTTTGGTGTAGTTAATTGGTTCTCACAGACTGTAATATGCATTATTTTGCATGCAGCTAGAGCAGAGAGTGCATGAGATTGAGCAGTTTTACTCTAACAGCTGTAGAAAACAACCAGGCAACTCAAAGGGTAGCTCATTTGTGAAGGACAGAGACAAGGAGAGACATATTACTACCACCAAGAAGCAGCAGCAGGATGCAGAATGCAAGGAAGCAGCTGCTGCTAAGAGAATGCAAGAACTCATGCGGCAGTTTGCCACTATATTTCGTCAGGTAGCTTTGCATGTTAATCTAGCTTTAGTTGTCATTATCATTTTGAAGCAAATCTTCATTGTTGTAAACAAAGTCAGCAATCTTTTCTATATAATAGGTCCCATTGCCCACTTTCCTCTTCTGATGGTTTGGCTGGGTGCAGTAATGATTTCGTGTAATTTTCTACGGAAACTGCTTATGTTTATATAAAGATAATAGACTGATGATTTTTCTATCTTGGATATGGTGTTGCTGGACATTCTTTTCACGTGGGCACGGTGTTTTAATTTCTCATGTGTAGGAAAGTGTGGTTAAAATTCCCTTAGGCCCACCTATGAGATTTGCACGTTCCCTCTTGGTTTATCTCGTCGTTTCACTCTCTATTCTCATGCCGATGCCAGGCCTTTCTGGTCTTGCATTTCCATTTTCGTCTCTTCTTCTCTCTTCTTTGCTTATTACCCCTCTTGCTTCATTTTCTCTCTTCCTCACTTCTCCTATTTTTGCCTCGTCTTCTCGTTCTTTGCTTCTGTCACACTTCTTTCTTTCTCCCTTCTGCTCCCACATTACCCTTTTACATTCAATCCAGTCTTCTTTTGGGTTCATTTTCGCATTCGAGATTTCTCATTTCCTCTATCCTCTACTTTCCTTGTCAGTCACCACCTTTCTCTCTCCCCCCCCCCTCCGCTTCCCTCCAATCTCTTATTCTGACTAGTGGAGCCTTTTCCTTGTTGTAAACATGCTGAATTCAGAAACGTTCGTAATATTAAAGGCAAGATTGAAGGTCCCAAAGCTGTGGCATTGCTGGATGTCACGATATGATTTGCTTTGAGGAAAGGGGTAAGCTATGAACTTCTGTTTGTGTGTGGTCACTGAAGTTCCAGGTTGCATTTGTACCGTCTTCAAGGTTTTATCTACATTTGATGCTGAAGAGAAGTCCTTCGGTGAGTCGGTTAATATAGTAAAATATGGAATAACACTTCGAGTCCATTTGCATGGTTAGGGTTCCAAGTGGGTAGATGAAAGCTTTCAATTTTCATTCTTGGTGGCTTTGATGAAGGTGTAGGTTCGTTTTATTTTGATCAGGTTTCCAAATTCTTCAAATACGATTTTAGAGAAGGTTCAAGTCTTCACAGAACCTTTTTGCTCGGATAGTGCTTTGAATTTAAATTTTCACAAGATGCTATCTCCATTGAAAATGCTATTTGCTGAGGATATTGAAAGCATTGACCCTTCTGTCCAGTTGTTGTCTCCTTTGGAAGCAAATGAGGTGCTTGTTAAATTTGTGGTGGGTCACTGCCTATTCTTGCTTTGCTTTTGGCAGTGGTGTACAATGGTTGCCAAAGACTTGTGATTGTTGGCTTGATGGCTGGCACAGGACCATTTATGAGTCCTTCCCAATACTTTGAGCTTGATAGAGATGATTTTAGTAATTCTGATGGTGGTAGTAATAGCTGGATTGATTCGAGGTCTTTTGAGAGTCTTCAAGCAGATTTTGATTGTGTTAATTAGACCCATTGGAGGGCATTGTTCCTTTGGCATTGTCTTCAATCATGAAGACTGGGATTTGTTCCTTGCCAAGGAGAGGTTTAGAGTCTAGGGAATCTTCAGATGCTGCGATTTGTTTGATCTTCGTTGATGATGAGGATGTGAATAAGTGTTACGACGCCGGTTCCAACACATAAAAAAATGATGTCAAACACTTAACCATCAGACTGCCACCCTGCAACAAGCACCATTAAAAATTCTAATATAATTTGCAAAGTCCTAGGATTGGCTAAATTCTCATCGTTTGGCCCTAACATCAAAAATATAAAAATAGGAAGAGGGGCTCACTGCCCAAATATGCTAACGGAACAAATATCCATTCCTAAGATATGCATCCCAAATGTTAACAATTCCAAATAATACAATTAAACGAAGAAAATCTAATTCTTAAATTCTCCTCTAATCCAAAATCTTGCAAAATATCCATGCTCACTAATCTGAAAGTTTATGAAAGTTTGACAAGAGTGAGTTCGATAGTTAGCACATATATATATATATATATATATATATATATATATATATATATATATATATTACATCTATATATATGTATGCAATGTTTATATATGAAGAAGGATAATAATAAGCAATGCAAAACATATGAAAAACCTAAGAATTAAGGATCAGTGATAATTTCACTAATAACAGTTGAATATTGAAGATTGAGCTATGCAATTTCCCTACGGCTTGAGCTATGTGCTATTATTTAAGACCTATGGGTGGGTCGATCATATTGTTTTTTATAGACAGTTTCGCTTAAAAATAATATATTTAGACATGTCTGAATATATTTATCAATTTTTTATAATGCTTCTTATTAAGTCAAAACGATAAATTTATAACAAATAACAAATATATGAATTTTTCACTATGCAAACAAATAATCTTTAGAAATTCAAAGTAGGGTGTTTCATCAAGCATAAAATGACATGCAATATTTAGATATCAAAGGATTTGAAAATTTATTAACAAATTTTACTAAGTTAGGCATAAATTTTCAAATCTCATAAATGAAAGTAAAATTAACATGGATGCCAAAAATAAGCTGAAGTAAATATTTAGGGATCACATACATGTAAATATGGAAGAAATAACCGGAAGATTTCAGCAACAAACGAAGAAATAAGGTTATATGTACTTGCCTTCAATTGAATATTACTCAAATCTATCATGAAATCACTCCAAAATCACCTTCTTTTACTCTTTTCCTCTTTCTCTCTCTTTCCGTCTCAAACTCTCAGCCCAAAAAAGCCCCAAACATGCACGAAAACCCTTATATAGGTAGATTGGTGCACAAGTGTCGGTCTTCCACTCATCGGGCATGGGCACAAATCATATTAATGCACAAGTGTCCCTTAGACCATGCTTAAGCGCTGCTAATATTGCTAGTCATGCACAAGCATTCCTTCACCATGCACGAGTGCTACCTGTTCTATTAGTCATGTCTGAGCACTGCACATACACAGATTAGGTGCTAGCATTCATACCTCAAACACTTGATTGTTCATCCAAACATAATTATACCCATAAACTTCACTTAATACAATTAAATTCTGACGTTATGATGCATATTTGGGTAATTGGGTGTTACAATTAGTGGATGCATTCGAGAAGCTAAGTTATTGGGCTTAATCTTTGTTTTTAAAGCATGGAAGTTCAAATGTCAAGTCATCTTTGTCCACAATTTATAGTCCAGTAGTAATCTGATGTTTTATTGCAGATGATAGATTCTTTGCCTTTAGGGAATAGAACACTTCATGTTGTATATATGAATTTTTAGATGAGTGATTTCTTGTGCCTCTGATGTTAAAATTTTTGTTGAGATGTGATAGAGTGATGCGTGTAGAGGAGATGCTAACAATAATTATTTTTGTTTGGAAAAGTGGCTATAAGAAACTTTTGCATGCAACGGCTTCGAAATTTACCGTTCATTTTCTCTCTCTTGGGGATGTTTTTTGGCGCTTGGTGATAGAATGGGTGGCGATGTTGGGAAAAAGACTGCAACCTAAAGTATATGGTTTAGCTGAATGCCTGAATCACATGGCTGCCTTGCAGTTTTAATGTCTTATAGCTTGGTCATAATTGTCTTAATGGTTTGCTTAGTTTGTGGAAGCAATTACTGTTTTGCGAATGGCAAATATGCTTCTGAAATCTGGTTTTGTGCGAGAGAGTAAGGGACCATAACATAATGTTTCTTGCCTAGTCATTTTCACATGTTCTCAATGAAGATGTGCAAAGATATTCTGTGCTGTTATGGTGATTTTGTTGAGTTCACATTTGATTTTTTTTTTTTAATACTTGCATTCTATTAGCTATAAGTGCAAATCCACTCATCAGATATTGACAATGAATATAAAATTCATGCAGTCTTTGCCTTAACACTGCCTATATGACATGCTGATCTACTTTTTTAAAAAACTCAACATAATTCTGGAGTTGGTTTAAAAAATGGTGGTATGCTACGTCCCATGGAATTCATTTGCTCCACGAAGATCATCTTGTATCTGTCAATTGTTTTCTGAATTGCAATTGAAGAAATTGTTTTTTTTTTTTTCACATTGTTATCTTATGGATGGGGTGTATTAGAGTTCAGGATTAAGTAGGCATATTTACATACTATTGCATGTGGGCATTTTCCCATTGATTCTCACGGTTCCTCTTTTGAGGACTTTTGGATACTTTTAAGTTAGAATAGTTAGTCCTATAGAAATTTGCCATCATCTTACTTTCTGATGTTCCTCATACCAATTTGGCTCTGCTCTGCAGATCACTCAGCACAAGTGGGCGTGGCCATTCATGGAACCCGTCGATGTCAAAGGTCTTGGTTTACATGATTATTATGAGGTGAAATCTCCTAGTATTGCAGTCTTTCATGTCATCTGATGGACAAACTTGTGGTCCTGTGTTCTAGTAGCTATTTGTTAGTTTCTTGATGTTTGCATTTTATTCCGTAAAGACAACCTGTAGCTTCACTCTGTGAGATATTATGGCTTCTTTTGATTCATATGGTACTTACAAGGCATATTATCTTGCAAGCATTGGAGAAGTCATTATTTCTGCCTGGAATTCAAGTATCTGCCTTTTCCCTTTCTTCATATATTTGCTGGATTTCTATTGAATTATTATTTTGAATGTACACTTTATGCCTAAACTTGATTGTGTTAAGGGTACTTTTATTGTTTTCCTATCATTGTAAACAATATGAGCCTGATCAATTTTGGAAAACAAAACATGAATTCTGGATACTATGTTGAAAACTGTTTTTAAAGTGGAAAACTGAAAATTACAAATTTTCAGTTTTTGAAAATTGTACTAAATTCTGGAAATCCCAGAAACTTCAGAATGACATTTTCAGAATTTTCCATCTTCATATATGAATTTTCCAGAGTTTTCTAAATCTAGTTTATATATCAATTTTTTATAAGTTGTGATGGTAAAATTGTTGTGCTTTCTTAGTACATTGCCTTTCATTACCAACCTATTGTCTTACAACACGAAGTTAAGATATGCTTACTACTTCTCTGCCGGGCTTGCTTTGGGAGGTTGTAGTTGTATTCCTCCTGGGCTTTGCTCTTGCATGTTCCGTGTCCAATTTGATCAACAAGCGACTGTTTTAGGAAAGGAGTTAAGTAAGGGTCAGACCGAAAGAAAAGCACCTCTTACTGGGTGAAGGGTGTGCTATAGGCTTATACTTGTTGATGCGTGAGATTCGATAAGAGAATTATTCGGTCAACTTCTGGTGCAACCTTCAACATGGTATCGTACAGGAAAACATATCTTCAAGCTGTAAACCTATGATTGACAGTGATGTTGTTGATAATTTTACTATCTATCTTTAGACATCCTCAAAGCTGTAGGCTCCAAGTTAGTCAGTTTAATTGAAATGCCTGTGAATAGTATAATTATAAGCTATCGCTTGGTTCAACCAACAATCTCCAAACTATATTAGCATCCCATCTTTAAGCCGATTAACAAATGTTTGATTGAATCTAAACTCAAGCAATGCCCTAAATATCTGCAGTACTTGTATTGCAGAAAATCAGAGAATTTGAGGCCAAGGAAAAAGTGCTTGTCTGTGCTGCTTGTTCCACGAGAGAAAAAATGATGTGTCACAATTTATATGTTGAGAAATAGAATCATGCCACAATATGAGAAGCCAAAAATATAGTTCCCTTTTCAACATTTAGGTTATAGCATTTCCTGTAACCTAATAAAATTTATTATTTGCGCATCATTAATTGAATGGCAACATTTAGCTAATTATAATTTTAATGGATAAAGGATCATCATTATCGAGAATTAACTTGTAATTGATAGACATACTTGACTTGGCAAACTACCTGCCATAGATGAAATAATTTGAATTGGGCAATATTTTGCTTAGACTGAACTTGTTAATTTGGGGTGCTTAAAATTAGGTGCAAGCTTGATTCATTAACTAGTTAAGGTCAAACAAACTAAGATCAATCTTCAAGACAAACTATAAAACAGATCTACTTTTTGTAATTGCTTTATATCAATGACTATAACAAGTACTGCCTTCCTTAAATTTTGATCCTCACATAAATAAGTTAATAAAATAGGCTTCCCTCTTAATATAAGCTATTTGAGTCAAGCTCAAACAAGCTTCAACCAATTATTTCATGCTGAGTTTATGTAACTTGGTTCTATCAATAATTCTAATTATCTGTCTTTTGATTGATTGTTGCTAATGACTGCTTATGAACCTTGACTTGTGTTATTTGACATGTTTCTAATATAAATAAACAAACACGTTCTCTGGAAAATAATATTAAATTGGAATGTAGAAGACCTAAATAATTTTTCCCAACTAAACAGCCTCTATATGCATGAGAATGAAGAAGGCAATGTTACTGTTGATGCATACTGAACCATTTCTCCCTCTCTTCTCTGTCTCATTCCTTCTACATCTGTTCTTTTGTTTCTTCTCGTCTTCTGCATATAGGTGTTTAATTGGTAGAGATCTTCAGTTTTTTTAAATTGGTATTAAAGCACCATTCTTGCCGTCTTCAATCCATCATCAACTTCTATATATAGCTGTTCAATTGGTAAGAGATCATCAGTTTTTCAACCTGGCATCAGAACACCATTCTTGTCATCTGCAATCAATCATTAGCAAATTATGAACAGAGCTGCGATGACTCCTGGTGACGCCATCTCGTTGCAGTCTGCTTAAACTGAAGAATTTCTTGCCTGAGGCGAAGAGTCCAGTTCCATTGAACTGGTAGCAGAATCACATCATCTATATGTTAAAGTTATCAGTGTCTATCATTTCTTTGTCTCTTCCTTCTCTCGTTGTAGCTGGAATTTTTTTTTTTCTGTAGTAAAAAAAAAAAAAAAGCTTATTGCACTGCTGTTTAGATTTCCTTTCTTCTTAATCTGTGCCATTTGTGACTAGAATCTGTTATGACCGAGGCTGATGATTCTATTACACTGCCTAAATCTTACTGCCCACCTGAAAGTATCTTGGTGAGCAAAATTGTGGATACAGAACTGGAGCACTTAGTAATGAATAATGATCACTCCCCTAAGATTTGTACTCTAGTAAAAAAAATTGTTTATTGCTCTGCTCTTTAGATTTCCTTTCTTCTTAATGCGTGCCATTCGTGACTAGAATCTATCATGACTGAGGCTGATGATTCTGACATGGTGCCTAAATCTTACTCCCTACCTGAGAGTACCTCGGTCAGTAGGATTTGACAAGTTGTGGAAATAGAACTGGAACACTCTGTATTGAATAATGATCATACGCCTCAGATTTTTACTCTATAGTAAAAAAATGTTTATTGCGCTACTCTTTAGATTTCCTTTATTCTTAGTGTGTGCCATTCGTGACTAGCATCTGTCATGACTGAGGCTGATGATTCTGACATAGTGCCTAAATCTTACTGCCCATCTGAGAATTCCTCGGTGAGTGAAGCTGTGGAAATAGATCTGGAGCACTTTGTAATGATCATGCGCCCCCCCCCCCCAATATTTGTCTAGGAAAATTGCATCAAAAAACATTTTCTTGCCTGGTGTCCATCTGGTCTGTCATCTATTCAAGTCCATGGACTAGTTGAATCTATAACCGGAGAGATGAAAATGCCAGAGGTCAAGAAAGTTTCACAAAGGCAGTGTAAGTTCTTTGGTGATGTTTTGGCTTCTAAATACATGTAGAAATTCTTGGGTCATCTCAATGAGTTCGGAAACCACACATTTCTCTAGATCATCATAGCATACTTCTACGTATCTGCTCAGAGGTAGATCTTTTCATAATGGATGACCCTTGAAACCCGAAAGGGAGCCCACGAGAGGAAAGGAAAAGAACCAAGATATTCATCCCAAGTTGATTTCTTCTCCTTTATAGGGGTGCTAGCATTTTACTAATATAATTTTAAAGGGGCTTATCTAAAAAGAGGTTGCTTGGCTTCTAAATACATGGAGTCTACTATTGCTCAAGGATATCTTCTTTTGGATAGTGTCTGAATAATTTCTAATGCAGCTTCTAAAACCTACTCTATTCTAGGAAGTATAACTTATGTTTGTGAACTTAAAAATATGGTTAAAATAATCTCTATGGATTGTTGTTGCCCAAGAATGATAATTCTCAGCCATTAGGAGGTGAGTGGTAATAATTGTACCTGGTCCATCTGTTGTATTTAGAAAATGCGGACTATTTGGGTCTCTTGGATCATTCTTGATTCAAAATCTTGATGTGTTTGCAAAACCAGATGCATCTTTATCATGGTTTATGTTTGATGTTTGGATCCTGTTTTCTCTGATATTATGTGAAGTTTCTGATCTGCAAAGAAAACCAAAACTATGATGCAAGAAAGAAAGATCTGTTTGAAGGAAATTAATTGGAACTTGATTGGTATTTCTGTTGTAATTGATTTAATTGAATTACTTGAATCCGACTTATATATATATATATATATATATATATATATATATATATATAGCATTACATTGTTGTCTAATCAGTTCTAAGACTGAAAATTCAATTATGTACATGTGGCTGTTAACATAGGAAAGAAAGGGTAACTAAAATCCTGTAGAGCTGATTCCACTGAAGTGCAGTAAAATAGATTCAAAACCAGAAACGTGTCTTGGATGAACTGATGTGCAGCTGAGGTACTGCCAGTGCATAGTGGCAGTATTTTCCAATCTTCGGTTGTTACAGCTGAAACTCTTCCCATAGAGGTTGCGACGCAGACATACCAACTTGATCCATGGCTACTTCTCCATCCTTTTGCCTCATTTTATTCAATCAGGTGCATCTATAAATGCATTTACAGCCTAACTGAAACAAACTAGCCCTTAAATTTTTTATGAAAGTGCTTCTGATATATGACTGGATGTTCAAACCATTTTTATCAGATATTCATACTTTAGGTACAGATAAGGTTTGATTGTCTGATGTTTCTTATGTTCTATTTCAGGGAAAGGTTTGAATCCTTCTACACTAATCTTAAACTTTTCATTTTCCATACATTCTCCTATAATTTCTCTTGATCTGTTAGTTCCATAACCCTTTGAAAAGTAATCTTTTCTTTCATAGATACAAGGTAATTGACAGTGGTAGGGTACATAGTGGCTTATACGTCCTTGAAGCTTTTTTGGTGGAGCCCGTAAACTTGGCTAATCAAACTGTGCTAACAAGGAAGTTGGATAAGGCCCTAATAGAGATACACATGTGGCACAAGTGAATAGACCATCCCTCATTTGCATTGATGGAAAAATCATATCATGAGCTTTTTTGAGGGGGTGAAATAGGGGATCGGGTCTTTGATGCATGTAAAAGTGCCAATCACATTTGTGCTTCATATCTAGATATAATTCAGGGAATTATACTATACCCCTTTTGTTGTAGGCATTCTGATTTTGGTCTGGTGATCTCCATCTCTGGTTACAAATTGGGCATATTTAATGCCTAGTAAAAGTGAAGTGTCATTGTGCTTTAAAATGTATTATAAAATGATATGTATTCAGTTTGATGCAAAAATAAAGGTTCTAGGAAGTGACAATGGCAAAAATGTATGCCAATATTGCGTTTCTAGAGTGTCTTGCAGATCATGGTGTTAATCGTTGAACTTGTTGTGTTGATGTTCTAGCTTAGAATAGAGTTGTAGAAAGGAAGAAGTCACCTGGTAAGTGGCTAGATCACTTATATTTGTAGGAATGCCTCTAAGACCTACTGGGTGCTGCTGTTCTAGATACTGCTTAATTAACAGGACCTTTTCATAGACACAATTCTCATACGTTATAATGAGTGCTCCTTGGTACACAATATATTCCATAGTTCCTATGAAAGCTTTTTAGGATGTTTGTTGTGTGCATTAGCATTGGAAAACTTTGGACAGGTTGGATCCCTGAGCATTAAAATGCATCTTCATTTGATGTTCAGCAACTCAGAAGTGCTGCAAGTTTTACAATCTACCGATGAAGGTGTTTTATCAGCATGTATTCAACTTTTTCTAAATTGGACACGATATTTACAAAGTCGTTCCTCTGGAAGAAGTTCCGAGCAAGGAGGTATGTCGAGATAAACTTTGGCAGCACATAATTGGAGCTTTCAGCTGGAAGAACATCCGGCAAAATGGGAAGATAAGGATATTCTAGGTTAGGGAGTGGAAAAAAGTATAGTAATAAGGGATAAAGAACCACCAAGGAGGGAAAAAGGGGTTGGAAGTTTATGCTCTGGGAAAAGAGGGATATCACACGTGTGATGCCCTACCAAGCCAATATTCTTTCTTGGATACAATTGCTTCATCAAAACTTCTTCTCCTGGTGAGTCTATTACTGCTCTTCCTCATCTAGATTTGTACCATGTTGATGAGTCTCCTATTAGCGATCTTTATCTATTTGTTACCTTTGGACAAAATCATCATATCTCTAGTTTCATACCTTATAATTCTGTCATCCACCTATATAGATTTTGTATTTTCCATGGATTCTGTGTCTATTCCACTTAATTGGAACGAGGTGGTTGTAGATCCTTGGTGGAAGGATTCCATGGTTGAGGAAATGAAGGCCTTGGCCAAGAATGGAACCTAGGAGTTTACAAAACTTCTAGCTGGTAAGAATGTGGTCTTATGCAAGTTTGCATTTATTTTGAAGCATATAGTTGATGGGACAATGAGAAGATTCAGAGCTATATTAGTTACAAAGAGATCTTCTAGGAAAATAGCATAGACTGCCAAGATACTTTTTGGGCAGTGGAAAAATGAATACCTTCATGCCATATTTGGTTGTTGAAATAGAATAAGGTAAGGATGTAATAGTTATTCTCAGGAAATAGAATAAATTGGGAATAAAGTTTATAATTAATATTCTATAATTTAGTTAGTCGCTTGGAATATGTAAAATTAAATTAGAAATTAATTTTTTAATGCTTGGTATACAGTGATATTAAGAGAAATAATTAAGGAATTAGTGTAAAATGACTATTTTACTGTCACCTAAAAAAATAATATTCTAACATATACTAAAGGGTTTGGATATATTTGATCAAAATCGAGTCATGCAATTTGCTTGATCTTACGGACCCAAAATTTTATTGGGTTTGCCCAATATATATCAATATTATAGGTACGCACAATCAATAAATTAGGCCGATTATTTTTTGGATAGGGTGTGATCATGGGTGAAATTAACCGATTTGGGTCGATCCAGCTTGGATTATGAAGTTTTTATAAATATATATTTTTATTTTAAATATTTCATGTTTAAAAAATTATTTCAATTATTATATATTTGTATAATTAATCATTTTTATTCGAATATTCTTTATTTAACTATATACTTTGGTGCATCTGCGTGTAATTGATAACTTTTATGTAAAGATTTGTTTTAAATATATATGTAAGTAGTATTTTAATTTACATGTTATAATTTTTTAAAATATCTTATATTTTTAGTTATTTTTTATATATCTATAAATTTTTAAATAAAAAGACATAAAAATAAAAAATATTCATATTTTGGTCCAGTTTAGATTATGAACGTGTCTAGCTTAGTTTGATTTAACATTCACAAGGTTTCTTTTAGACCCGATTAGTGTATGATTTAAATCCGATTTTAATTAGGTCTAGTTTAAGTGATAATAAATAGAAAAAATATCTTGAAATAGTTATTCATTGATAGCCATGAATAAAAGATACCATGGGGGAGCTGGTATTTTATTCTTTATTTTGATGGAATAGCAATTCCTTTTGGATCTATTATTTCTATTACTAGAACAACTAAACAGTGCAATAGTAATTGTATTAGGAATAAGGTAGGAATAGAATTTCTATTCCATCTTACCAAACGTGCCTTCAGAGTTTTGCTATCATGTGCAGCCAATTTTAGTTGGAACTACAATAGTTAGATGGTTGGAACTTCAATAGTTGGATATGATAAATGCATTTCTACATGGTGACTTGGAGGAGGAAGCATACATGTCAGGAAACTGTTGGAAAGGTATGTAGACAGTAGACTCAAGAATGCTCTATACAGACTGAAACACTCTCCTATGGTGTGGTTTAGTGGATTCAGAAAGGTGCTTTTGGTATATGGATACATGCGAAGCACCACTGTCCGCACAATGTTCACAAGAAGGCTAGGGTATAAGATCACTATACTCACTGTCGATGGAGATGGCATTATATTGACCAAAAATGATGCCAAAGTTGCTTCTAGTGTAAGTATTTATTTGGCAAAGAATTTTGAGATTAAAGACTTGGGACAGCTTTGATAATTTCATTCTTTGTGATTAAAGATTTGGGACAACCTTGATTATTTCATGGAATCGAAGTTGCTTGTATTGATTTGGACACGTTTATCTCCCAAATAAAATATGTTCTTGATTTGCTTCAAGTGCCAGGATGTTAGGTTGAACCCACTGATTTACTAATAAGGTGAATTATTACCTTAAGGAAGAAGATGGTGACAACGTTGAAAGGGAGAGAGAACAAAGACTTGTTGGAAAGCTCATATTTCTATGTCATAGTTATATTGTTTTTGCTTTTGTTGCTGTAAGCCAGTAAAAGCATGATCGTCAAGCATCTCTTCCTGATGTTGTTCTCAGAATCATACTATATTTGAAGTCATCTTCCGGTGAAGATATGTTATTTTCCAACCATATTGCCTAAAGGTTGGCGTGTTTTCTGATGCAGATTAGCAAGTTCACTAGATGATGGACTCTCAATGTCTGGGTACTGCACGTTTGTTGGTGGAAACTAACTTGGTGAAATGAGAAGCAGAATGTAGTTGCTAGGTCTATGGCACATTCTAATATATAGTGACTGCTCATGTTTGTGAATTGATATTGCTGAAGAAGCTGTTGTAGGATTTGGATTTTTTGTGATTGCAGACCTATAATGGTTTATTGTGTTTGGTTTGCACAATCCTATTCAACATGATTGTACATAATATATTGAAGTTGTCACGAACTTTATCCGGGAGAAACTTTACATAAAGCTAATATGTATAACTTTTTGCCAGATCCTTTGATCAGTTAGGAAATATCTTTACTAGTAGACTTGTGAACATGGAATGAAATATCAATATCAGTTTCCTCTATATTACTATAGAATTGTGATATGCTATCGTATCGGTAATGTATGGTGATATATCTGTTGATATTCAAAATATCTTCTGATATATTCGATATAGGTTGATAGTTGGCCAATATTTCCCTACCAAGCTTCAATTTTTAATCCATTAATGATACGTATTGTCCAATATGGCTGATTATAATGTGATAGTGTTGATACCAATATTTTATGGGGGACAGACAAACATTCAGAAATGTTGCTTTTCCTTCACCTATATGCAAGATGGTCATGAGGGACATTTACGGATTAAGTTATTTCATTTTAGAAATGAAGTTTATGCTTGTTTGTCATTTTCAAGTCATTGTAAACTTTTTATGCACGAGGATTAAGAAAATGATGGTACTGTTGGCCCTCAGTGAACAATTTGTCTGTCTCTCTTACTCTGTTCTGTCCTCTCTACTCATATTTTTCTGAGTATAGCTCTGTTCAATAGATAAGAATATTTTCCATTTCACCAGTTTTTTCCACCTTTAAATTGTTTGTAGGTTATTGAGAAACCCATGGACTTCAGTACTATAAAAAGGCAAATGGAGGCTAAGGATGGTAGTGGCTATAAACATGTACGAGAGATTTGTGCTGATGTAAGGCTGGTTTTTAAGAATGCTATGAAGTATAATGATGAAAGGAATGATGTTCATGTCATGGCCAAAAGTTTGTTGGCAAAGTTTGAGGAGAAGTGGCTGCAACTTCTGCCTAAAGTTGCTGAAGAGGTGAAATTTAAAATTTGTTCCAAACGTTTGCTCTGTTACCTGTTTCATTACGTGTGCTTCCCTTGGGACTTAATCATTATATAATAGTTTTGTTAGGTCATCACATTTGATTGCGTCAAAATTTGAGTTACAGAGCCTATGAGCTTGCAGGAAAAAAGATTAGAAGAGGAGGCTGCTGAGGCAAAGCTGAATGTGCAGTTAGCTGAGGAGGCTGCTCGGGCTAAAATGGCGAAGGATATTTGTAATGAGGTGCCAAGTCCTTTGAAGATTCTTTTTCTTTGAAGAGTTTAAGTCGGAGTGTTTGGTTGCTTATAGAAATTGAATAAATTTCTTGAGCATCCTACACGTCATATAGGCGTATTTTTTTTGATAACAGTTTCTGTTATGAATCTGGCACTTGCGTGCGATAAACTGGTTATCTTGTTGTTTCAGCTGTACGAAATTGACATGCACCTGGAGGAACTTCGGGAATCGGTGGTTCGAAAGTGCAGGTCCGTCATATAATAATCTCGTTGAGATTATGTCCAAGTAGCATCAGCTCATTAATCCATGGTTTTTTCTTTGGGTTGACTTGCATCTGCTTGGTACTTCTAACCTTCATTTGTGATGTGGCTAATGTGGCATTTATATTGCTAAGCTTTTGGATTTCCATTGTGTGTCTCAATGAATTTGACTGTAACTGAAGTACGCTTCCTTGTTCCTGAAGTTTTTTTTGACCTAAAGCTGCTCACAGAACTCGGCAATTTACATTTGATTAGTTGGCTTAGGGACCATTTCAATGTTAAGTTGCTAATTCTGTTAGCAGTTACATATCATGTTTACCAAAACATCTGTAATGATCTTGTTGCTTCCAGTATTTCCTGCAGGGTAAACAACATGAAAGTGGTTTCTTCATTCCTTTGTTGAATTATTCCTTTTTTTTTTTTTTTTAAATGTTTTGGTGGGGGGAGGGACCACGAGGATGAGGAGTCGCACAATTTGGAAACGCACCTGTGACTTTGGATGCATGAATTTATCAATATTTGTGTGGGTTACTGAACTGGTGAGGATTTGGCAATAACTATAGCAGCATGTAACTTTGCAGAAAGATGTCGACTGAGGAGAAAAGACAGCTTGGAACAGCTCTCACCCGGCTGTCCCCTGATGATCTGAGCCGGGCTCTAGAGATTGTGGCTGAGGGTAATCCTAGCTTCCAAACAGCAGCTGAGGAAGTGGACCTCGACATTGATGCACAGGTTGCACCTTAATTCCTTGGAATTTCATGATCAAAGCTCTTCTTTGTTCAGATTGTCTCTGGTTCATGTTCCTGTGTAAATATGCAGAGCGAGTCGACGTTATGGAGGTTGAAGTTCTTCGTGAAGGATGCACTACAAACCCGGGGCAAGCTTTCGGCTAGCACAGCTGGCAACAACCTCGACAAAGGCAACAATAACAATAATAATAATAATACTAACAATACTAACCATGCCAAAAGGAAAAGAGAGATCTGTGATGCCCTTGCCAAGGTTTCCAAGAAAAAGAGAAAAAATCTTGCATCATAATTAAATCGGCGTAGCTCCGGTTGGCGGACGTGGAAAATGCCACTGTTGACACTGTTGCCGGGCGCCTTTCATGGATGTGCACTTTACAAAAAAAAAAAAAAAAAAACCCAGTAGCCCCCCGCCTGTGTCTTTTTTTCTTTGGTTGGTTGGTTGGTGGTGGTGGTGATTATTTTTATTGTGAATTGCAAAATTATATATATATATTTGATGATATATGTCTGTGATTGCAAAATTATAGTTTTAAACAATAGTACAAATCGTTTTTCACTGCTGCCCCCAACAAATGCTTGAAACGGAGTAGTGAAGGAAAGCGGTCAACCATTTGCAGCGGTTGATGAAACAGGATGTTTGGTTGGTGAAAATAAATATTTTATTGTTATTTTACTATTAATAAAATTATTATTATTTTATTATTTAACTATTTCATTAATAATGATAGTAATTTATAAAGGGATATATATTCTTTCATTAATAACGAAAATAAATACCTCACGGGTAATTTTTTATTTCTCCTATTTAAGGAATATTTATTCCTAATTTAATTACCCATTTACTCCTATTATTTACCCCATTTCCTACGAATTTACGGCCTAAACTGCATAAGGTTTCATCTCCATCTACCCTACGTCACTTCCCCTTCTCCCTCACGCCGACCACTGAACCCTACGTCCTCTTTCAACGTCGGATATTATTGTATTGCAGCTAGAAAGAAATCCTCTCTGTCGGTGATGAGTTTTTCGATTATTTTGCTTGCGTCACTCGCCTTTGCCTTCAACCTTGGGCAGGTGTAACATCTCGTTAACGAGAAAATAATTTCTCAGTTAATTTGGAATTGCACTGTTTCGGCCACGAAAAAGGGCTGGTTCAAATCTGGACATAGAATTTGGAGAGGGAACTAATGTGACCAAAGATTATTGACCACGCAGTGTTTAATTGTTTCAATAATGCTTAATTGCTGCTTGTATATGCATTTGAGCACTGTCACAACGTATGCTTAACTGCGGCCTTCTGAATTCCAATATGAAATTTGGAATATCGAAACCTGGAATGCTGTTGTGTTAGAAATTTGTTAGGACAAACTTATTTTATTTTCCGGGTTTTGTATAGAAATATATGGAGTTAATCACTTACATGATACGAAATATACATATTATGATTTCTATTTACAGTTAATGGATCAATTATACTTAAGCTTGTCCAATAAGAAGAAAAAAAAGATAGCAGTCGTGCTAATTGTATAGATTAATATTTATCATATTATTTGGTAGTTTTATACGAGTTAAAGTATAATTTTAAGTATTATGAGATCTTGCAGATTTGATTTTTATAAAAAAGGAGAAGACTTCAATAGAATCATATATGGTATTGATATTACTCGTATTAATATATTGAGAATGAAAAATCATATATGGTAGTGATGTTATTTATGTTAATATGTTGACAATGAGTAGGCAAGTGTTCTTCAAATTGTGTGAGATGTTGAAAATTATTGAGGGATTTTATTTATTGAAATATATACTTATTGATGAGTAAGTGGTAATATTCTTGCATATTCTTGCGTATTGTATTAAAAATAAGGTGACTCAACATAATTTTAATAGGTTGGGTGAAATAATATTCAGAATATTCAATAATATTTTAATTATAATATTATGTCAATAAGTATACTTATTTAGACAGTTGAAACCCATCCTGATAACTCTACATATGAGCAATGAAAATGGTTTCTGATGGGATAATAATTTTATATATTTATCATTATATCTATGTAATAAATATGCCTGAGAACTCATTCAAGTTGATATATATACTCGTAGAACTGTCTGGGTATTTTAGATGTGACATATATAAAAATTATGGTGTCTACTTTATATAAATATAAATATTAAACTCGTAAGAAAGATATTACAACAAATGTGTTAGGGGGTATGTATTTGTGGTATGCAATTTGTATATATACTTTCTAATTTGGAAGTATTTATTACAGACTCTAAAATTTTAAGAAATGCACTAAATAAGAGTCATGGATTGTTTTCTGGTGTAATGATATAAAGCTTTTCTACATAGATAATTATAATGTACTCCTTGCACTGTTTAGGAACTAGATATACAACTCAAATGAATGGTGTTAAGGCCACCAACTAAGAAGGGCTGAGAAATTCTTCAATATAAAACATTCCTTTACTCATAATTTTATTAAGAGGTATTTTGGATTAATTAAAATGCATTGGAGGATCTTAAGAAGTCTATCATTTTACCTTACTAGAACATATAATCGAGTTATTATTACTTGTAATTTGTTCCATAATTTATTAGAAATAAAATGACTTATGATTCTCTTAAAAATGAATACAATGACATGGATTATGATGATATTGATGAAGAAGCAAATATGATATCTAAGAGTGATCCCACTAATGGTTGGGTTGAATTGTGAGATATTTTAGCCAATGTAATCTATAATGAAAGGATATATTATTAAATACTACTTTTTTAGTGCCATTTTTAAAATTATTTGATGATTTGTTATTTTAATTTAGAAATTTTGAGTATCCAATTTGAGTAGTATCATTTATGCTTAGTCATTTAATACATTTTTATTGGCCTATTCTGAATGCGATGTTGATTAGATATACTTTCATTATATTAGAGAAGAACACATTTGATTATGTTGATAGATACAATTTTGATTAACATATAGTTTGTTTATTTATTATAAATCAATATTTAATACTATTTTGATAGATAGTTATCTACATACATTATATAATAGATATGGATACTAAAAGAAGATGGAAGCTTCATAAAAATAATATTCTTGTTGCTAGCTTTTTTAGGTTATATAATATTAGAATAAACAATACTGATAATGGATATAAATTGAGTTACTTACATGAACTAGAGAGAATATTAATATAAAAATTACCTACTTTGAATTTGAAAGGAATTTTACACATTTCATCTAGAATAAAGATGTTGAAAGTAGGCAATTCAAAAGTAGTATTAATGAAATAATATACAAAATTAATGATGATGTAATGTTTTATAACAAATTTAGGATTTTAACCCTAAAATTAGTCAAACCTCGGTTGTAAATCTTGTTTCATGTAGTATAATGATAGTTAATAAAAATGATTTGTAGAGATATTGTAAAATAATTTATTATATATTGAAATATCTTTTCCTTGAAAGTAAAAAAGTCTTCCATATGAATTTTTATTTTATTCACCTTATTATTACTTTACACTAAATATTAAAAAATTAATTATTAATTTCATTTTAGCTGTTTCAAATATCTAACTAAATATAAGAATAATAACTCTCAATTTTAATCCTATCTTATTCCATTCTAAAAAAATAGTTAGTTTGTATTTAAATTGTAATAACTAAGCGTCTTTATTAGAATATTAAATAAGGGATGCAAAGCATTAATACTAATTTTAGACATACAAATGTTGTGAAGTGGACCATTTTCTTACCTAATAATAAGAAAATAATATAAAAATTGAGAAATTTACTTCTGTATTAGAAGAACTCGACCTCAAATTATAAAGGACAGAAGCCAAAAAGCATTGCTAATGGTTTTAATCAGTTTTATTACTATTCATTTTACACTTTTATCCACACAATGCATGGCCTTATTTATGGAGCAAGGCCACTTGTTAACAACTTTTAACAATCTTACAACTTTTGTTTTTTTTTTTGGTAAGTTACAATCTTACAACTGACTAACTAGTACAAAGGCTCTTAATCACAAATCTATTTTCCATTATCTACAATAGAAGCAAGATAGTAACACCACAGAATTCATTCATATTTGGACAATTATTTTACTAATATTTATATATAAAACTATCATACAAAGACAATACTAATATGATATTACTAGTACATAAAAACAACTACTATTTGTAATGTACCAAATTTTAAATATTGTAATTACGGATAATTAAGTTAATATGATTAAAATTAGGCTTAATGCATATAGGAAAATTAAGTTTTGGGAAATACAGCAAAGATAAGAAAATATTATTTGAGTATATTTTTTAAGCTGTCGATATATTAAATATAAATATAAATAAAATTAGTGACATGTTAAGTGAGAGTTCAAAGATTGACTTAAGAGTTAAACAAATGATAGAACAACTACAAGCTTTATTGACTGAGATTCAGAAGTTACTAATAAGTGAAAAGAACACAGTTTATACCAAATACCTAATTTAAGACTTGTGAAGGGCTTGTCCAATTTTTCAATCATCTAACGATTAAATTGGATCAAATAATATTTATAATAAAATATATTATACATTAATTATTTTATTCAAGAGAAAAATATCTTTTGGCACATAGATATTATGTTGTACATAATAAAGTTTGTAGTTTTGAAGATGCTGACATGCGTATTAAGTAATATCTCTTGGTTAGAAAATTAATTTATTCTCATAGTTTTTTGTGTAACATTTTTTTTTGGCATTAACTATGTGGTGCTCTATTCTCTTTCTTCATGAACGAACTAGAACCACCAAATCAGCATCATTCAGTGTAGCATAGTGTAATGTTAGAGTACTATATCTTTTTGCACCGATATCTCATGAAATAATATTGTTGATGAAGTAGTATTAATGAAATAATATACAAAATTAACGACGATGTAATGTTTTATAACAAATTTAGGATTTTAACCCTAAAATTAGTCAAACCTCGGTTGTAAATCTTGTTTCATGTAGTATAATGATAGTTCATAAAAATGATTTGTAGTGATATTGTAAAATAATTTATTATATATTGAAATATCTTTTCTTTGAAAGTAAAAAAGTCTTCCACACAAATTTCTATTTTATTCCTCTTATTATTACTTTATATCAAACATTAAAAAATTAATTATCAATTTCATTTTAGTTATTTAAAATGTTTAACTAAATATAAGAATAATAACTCTCAACTTTAATCCTATCTTATTCCATTCTCAAAAAATAGTTAATTTGTATTTATTTTATTCCATTGTAATAACTAAACGTGTTATTAGAATTTTAAATAAGGGATGCAAAGCATTAATACTAATTTTAGACATACAAATGTTGTGAAGTGGACCATTTTCTTACCTATTAATAAGAAAATAATATAAAAATTGAGAAATTTACTTCTCTATTAGAAGAACTCGACCTCAAATTATAAAGGACAGAAGCCAAAAAGCATTGCATGGCCTTATTTATGATAGAAGCAAGATAGTAACTACAAAGGCTCTTAATCACAAATCTATTTTTCATTATCTACAATAGAAGCAAGATAGTAACACCGCATAATTCATTCATATTTGGACAATTATTTTACTAATATTTATATGTAAAACTATCATACAAAGACAATACTAATATGATATTACTAATACATAAAAACAACTACTATTTGTAATGTACCAATTTTTAAATATCATAATTATGAATAATTAAATTAATATGATTAAAATTGAGCTTAATGCATATAGGAAAATTAAGTTTCGGGATTGTGAGTCAAAACGGCGGGGTTGGCCCACCTTGCCCCCGATCTAGTGGGCCAGCTCCCGTCGGGTTGGCGCTCAGCCTGTGATTTAAGCGGTCGAGTATTTTTCCTCTGCCATTTTTTGGGTGATTCCGGGAGAAAGCGAGAGAGAGGGAGGAGAAGAGAGAGAAGGGAGAAATTGAGGTCCCCGAATCTGATTCCGACTTCGAGCTAGTTGGAAAAGTGACAGATCGGGTCAAGGTAAGTGCACCCATACTCTTCTCTATCAATTTCTTACACTTTTATTCTATTTGTTTTGGGTATCCTCATTCCGATACCCAAATAATTTTATATTTTGATTTCGTATCCGATTTGTGATATTTGGGAGGTTTTTCGCATCTGAAAACCCTAACCTGCGTCCGGACCGATTTTACTAGTTATTTTGGATTTTATGCATAATGTGGCCTTAGAAAATAGAAAACCATTATTTTAGCATGCAAATATGTGAAGTTTATGCCCAATTTTGTAGTTTTGATTTGTTTTCGGACACAGAACCCCAACCTCACGCCTCAGATGATTTCACCGATAAAAATTAGATCTATGCATGAATTGGCTTTAGAATATTATTACTCGCACAATGAACATATTGATTTATCAATTGGATACCCGAATTGGTAGTTTCGTATGGTTTCATGCTCACCGAAATCCTAACCCGTGCCCCCTTTGAACTTTATTCAAATTAATCGTAATTTATACATAATTTAGTTTTAAAAATTTGTTGCATGTATTTGTGAAGGTATTTGATATCCGAATACTCTAAAGTTACGTTCGACTTATAGTGGTAAGAATTTCTTATATGATCCAAGATTTATGACGTTTTATGCATATATTATGAATATGTTAACCTTGTATGTTTTGAAAGCCATGTCATGAACCAATTGTGAAAGAATTATCGATCGAAAGCCTTATAATTCTATTTGGTATAAAATAAAAAGGAATTTTTAATTCTCTCAAACTCCAAAGAAAAATTATGCATGAAACTACGAACGCGTGAGAACTCAATCTCACGAGGAATATGAAAATCTATATCGAAATATGCTTATCGAAAGAAATCTAATGATGGAGAAGATTCTATATTTCAGTGATGGACCTATGAATCGTTCTCTAAAATGATGAACAAATTGGCTTATGAATCGTTCTTCAATAGAGTGGGAACGAAAAATTTTGTATTTAAGAGTAGAATTCCTTAATGAAACAAGGAACTAAATATTTAAACCAAGGATTGTAGATAGTATATTTTGACATGTCATAAATATTATAGTGAACCTGGCACACACTTGAGTGGTGCTCTTGTGCTGATTTTCCTATATAAGGAGTAGTGCACATTATTTGGTCATTTTGTGTGGGAAAGAAGAGAAAGGAGAGAGAAAGAGAAGGAGAAGGAAGAGAGAGAAAGAAAAGAAAAAGTAGTTTGAATTATTCTTTTGTTAGATATATTTAGTTAGAAGTTGAGACAAGTATCCTTACACCCAATCCTTAATCTATTTTAATTTTTGGTTATTTTTACTTACATTTGATAGTTTTAATGTACATACATGTTAATTTACTTGCCCTATTTGATTTTTCTCAAGCATGCATGTTTCTTTTATCGGTTGTTTTAGAAATTTGCTTCAATTTTACTAATATTTAAGGATTTTCCTTATTTGGTTAAAAGTGGGTAAATGTTTTAAGGTATTATATTCATACATATGTATATTTATAAAGAAAAAGTCATAAAAATCTACATATGAGCCATGCATGTGGCATCCATATATTGTTACTCCGGGTCGGGCTCTATATTCGTTATGTGATTTAATATCTGACCTTTTTGGGGAAAATATTTTGTGATTTGATCATTTCGAGTAAAAGTTTTGACCTTTTTTGCTAGATAGAAACAAATTTTGTGATATGTGATATAGAGATCCTCATAAATTGTATTTTTATGAGAACCATCGTAAGAAATTGAATGGAACTAATATATTCGAATGTCCTAATATATTAGATAGATTTGATGACTACAACTATCATCCACGAGTGGTAAAAGAAAATAACGTTCGATCCCGTCTATAGAAGATAATATGTACTGGAATTGTCTATTGGTCTAAATAATAGTGATATGGCCTTAAATTATCAAGAGTATATATAATCCCTTCTTAAGTTAGTCTTTTGGATTTTAATTTTTCAATTTGGGTGTGTTTTGGATTTTGATATATTTTACTTGCATTAAATTGCATTTGAAGACTATAATTGAGATTCACAAGTTTTGCCCACAGTTAGAATTCGATTGGTATCGTACAATGAAAAATTGTGGCTTTCATTTTTGGATTCGTTTTGGATTATGTGGTTGAGTACAAGACCATATTTGGACTTTCGTTGATGGGCTTTTGGATTGTGGTTTTATGTATTTTGTATATGTTTATTGACTCTCATTCTGATTTTAGACGTAATGGTTTGTAACATTATATACTGATACTTACTAAGTTTTCGGCTTAAATATCCATTACTTATTATCCCTTCAGATTAGTAGGATCAGTGTGACGGACCATATTTTTCTAATCGAAATCTGGTAGAGTTCCGACTGAAAAACGTTTGTCAAGCTGATACAAACTTGTACAGATCCTTATATAATAGACATATATGTTCACAATATACAAACACATAGGATCTAAATGCCACATTATATTTATGGCCCCAACGTCACGTCTCCAGACACAATGTCAGATAGAGAGATGTCACTAGGTACCATAATATAAAATCATAATTACCGGTGAAGCTTATATATCTATCAAAATGTAGCGAAAACTAAATCATTGGTATATCAACAATATACAAGCATATCTCCATCTTATAATATACAAAATGTACTCCATAAGGTATAAAATTATAAAATTTAAGTCCACAAGTCATCTTCCAACCTAGCCACCTTCTAATCTTCTACCTCGTTTCATTGGACCTAAATTCGTACTCATCTGAATGTAGAAAATAGTAAGGGTGAGCCAAATACTCAATAAATATAATATAATTAATGACAATAAACATATACGTAAAATAAAATTGAGGAAGGATATAAGAGTATAATGAAGATGCATAAATGCGAAACATGAACAAATACACTTTTCGGAATACATTTATCTTTTTTATTTTACTTCTAATTTATTTAAATTCTAAAACATGCAAATTATTTTTATCTTTACGGATTAGGTCAGGTAGGCCTTACTAGCAAACAGTGTAGTCAAATCAAAAAAATGATCATATTATTTCACATGATCTAAGGTACTAACCACGGACCTTAAACTTTAATATTCCGTGGCAGACGATATACCTTTGATTCTGGATATATTAGGCTTATAGTCTTTATTCTTATACCACCATGTTTCCCGTGACCCAGAGGTAATTTCTAGATTTATCATAGTAATATCCTAAGACATGTTAGGAAATAATATCCTCTGATATTAAAATTCTTGGTCCTATTACATGATTTTTTTTTCATGTTTCATATTAGAGACTCTACACAAATGTTCATACTTCTTTTTCTTTGAACTTCTCATATCGGGAGAAAGTTTCAAATATCAGGTAACAGATAACAAATTACAGAGTTCCTATTTCCTTAATACAAATTCATAATTCAATATCCTTACAAATACGAATACAAATTTTAAATTCTGATAGATACAGATACATATTTTTTATATTCTTGTGAGTTTAAATCTTTACATGCCTTTAAATACATGTACAAATTATCTCAAAATTTGAAACAATTAAGAAATTCTTACAATAACGAGTCAAACATAACTTTAGAACTTTCGGATAATAAATTTCCTCATAAATATATGCAACATAATTTTCTGAATATATAAAATTAACATATATAAAATCTATGTGTATAATACCAAATATACAGAGTACTCGCGTCCATAAAGCTAAAATTATAAATTTTTAAAGTCAAATCATGCATAAATTACAAATAGTTCGGGTAAAATTAATGGGGGCGCAGTTTAGGATTTTCAACGAGCATAGTCCCATATAAAACTACCAAATTGAACGTCCAATTGATAAATTAACATATTCAAGGTATGAGTAATGATATTCTACAACTAATTTATACAAAAGTCCCAAAATAAATGGTGAAATTGTTCGGGGTGTGGGGTTAGGGTTTCACGTTCGAAAACCGGTCAAAATTATGAAATCGGGTATGAAATCCACCTATGTGTATGCTTAAGTTATATGTTTCAATTATTTAAAGCCAAATCATGTATAAAACCTAAAATAAATGTGTAAAAATCATCTGGGCGTGGGTTAGGATTTTTGAGTACGAAATACCGCACAAATCGCACATGAAATTTAAGTATTTTCATACTTAGATCATGGGTAATATAAAATGTAAACTTAATCGGGTATCGGAATGAGGATACCCAAAAAAAAGGAATAAAAGTATAAAGAAACGGGAGAAAAGAGTATGAGTACACTTGTCTCGACCCGATCTATAATTTCTCTAACTAAACCCAAGCCGAAATCGAACTCGAAAGCCTCAATCTCTTGTCTCTCTCTTCTCCCTCTCTCTCCTTTCTTTTTTCTCTCTCTCCCTGAAACCCTCCTGAGACCCGTTTTTGTTATTTTTCAGTCATTCATTCTTTCTTTTACTTATATATTATTATTATTATTATTATTATTATTATTATTATATTTTCTATTTTTACTTTTCTTTTATTCTAAAATTTAAATCGACACTCGAATAATAGTATGGGCGCACTCAAGACGCCACTCCACAATTCCGATCATTCCTCAAAATCTCATAATATTTAATTAATTTTTATTACACTCATATTACCCAAAAAATAATAAATAATTTTATTCAAATTGGGTAAAAATTCAGGATATAACAGTTGGATATGTTGCATGAGTTTGGATGTAAATTGATAGAAGTTTTATTTATTGTTGGGGAGTATTAGCCAGTATTTCGATTTGTAATTGCATTAATTGTATTTTAGATATTCAAAGATGATTGGATGTTGGTTTATAGTTCTATATGAGGTCAGTCGGGTCATTTTGTTTTTTGGATGATTGTGACGTCTGGTTGTTATGTATTGGTGATTTGATTGTACTGTGAGTAGCCACTTTTTCCTTACGATATTGGGGAGCAGGTCATTATTGTTTATTAGTCCGAATGAGTTGTTCGGGTGGTTCTATGTTGGTTGATATTTTTATCGTTATCGTTTCGAATTATGTGGACTTTTATGGCTTATTGTAATTATTAATAATTATTTAGACCTACTTTTACTTTGGGGCCATGACAAACACCATGAAGTCTTATAAATTTATTAAAATAGATACAAGTTACACACGATTCATCCATACTCTTTCTATAAGGACTAAAATGAACCATCTTAAAAAGTGATCGATAATAATAAAGATGCAATTATTACCATTTTGTATTCTAGATAATCCAACCATGAAATCCACGTTCACATTCTCCCATTAGGTCTTCGTTATAGGTAGAGGTGTGTAAGCACCGGTGTTTGTCATTTGGCCCTTACATGTTTGATATATCTGACACTTTTTACAAAATGAATTGCATCTTGAAAAATACTCGGCCACAAATATTTCTCTTTAATTATTATGACAGTGTTAGCTCTTTCCAAGTGCCTTCTCAAACCTCATTCATATAATTCTTTAATAAGATATTTTCTAAGAGTACATGTGGGAATACATAAGCAACATCATTTGAAGAGGAAATCTCTTTGTAGAAAATAATCATCTTTGGTTTTGTATTGGCAAAATTTTGAAAATTTTCCAAAATCTTCATCCTTATCATATGTGCCTTTGATTGTTCCAAAGGCATCAAATTCAATGTACATGGAATTAAGAATGGTCATGAGCCCACTAAAGGGATAGGCTACTTTATTAAATATTCCACTTTTGTGTTTTAGGACAAAAGTGTACTCTTGTGAGAAACAAATACACTTGGCATGTTGTTGATTCAAATTACCTTATTAGTTGATGTGCTTAAATGTTTCATGCTTCAAATTCGAGATAAACTTTATTTGAATTAAATAAGAATGCCAGGTTCAGAGAGTTTGAATAATTGTATAGAACACTACGTCATAAGTGGAATAGCTTTTCTTGAATTTATTAAGCTTTTTGATATAGAAGATAATGGGATGATCTTCTTGGCTAATAATTCCATTGATACCTATATGAGAGGAATCACAATCAATAGCAAAAATCTTTTTAAAATTTGGTAAGTTAAGTATGATGGTACTAGATAATTTATCCTTGGTAAGTTGGAAGCCCTTCTCAGCTTCCTTAGTCCTCTTGGAGTCATCCTTCTTCATACATAAGTCATAATGATAGCATTAGTGTTGAAATTTCTAATGAATTTGGCAGTGAAACGAAGCCAATCCATAGAAATTTCTTAGCTTGTGTAAGCCCCTTGGTGAGGACCATTTTTGGATAGCTTTGATTTTATCATAATCCACATAGATTCCTTTAGATGTCAAAACATAGCCTAAGAAAGCTAGACTATTAGTCATAAAGAGCATTTCTTGAGGTCTTCATATAATTTTCATATCTCAAAGTGGTAAAAAAGGCCATCAATTTTTTAATATGCTCATCTTTATCACAACTATAAATAAGAATATTATCAAAATATATAATAATAAATTTACTAATAAAAGGATGAAAGACTTGATTCATTACTCTCATAAAGATGCTTGGAGCATTTGTGAGACCAAATTGTATAGCAAGCCACTCATACAAACCTTTCGTTGTTTTAAAAGTGGTCTTCCACTCATCTTCCATCTTGACTTGAATTTGGTAATAACCGATTCTAAGATTAATTTTAGAAAACACTTTTGTACCTACAAACATGTCAAACATATCGTTAATCCGTGAAATAGAAAATTAAAATTCGATTGTAGCATGATTGATAGCACAACTATTTATGTACATTCTCTATGATTCATTTTCTTTGGAGTTAACAAGTTGAAATTGCATATGGGCTCATGCTTCCTAAATATAGCCCGTTTTTAACAAGTTAACCGCTTATCAATTCAACTCCTATAGTCTTTTGGTAGTGAGCCTTGTTTGGAAGAATTGACTCAAGAATGAGGTCAATTTGATATTGAATATCCCCTAAAAGGGAAAGCTTGTTTGGAAGCTCTTGGAGGATAGCGCCACCAAATTCTTTTAAAAGTGGGTCTAGCTCATGTGGAGCTTCTATGGCCCTTTTTTTTTTTTTTTACTACTAGTAATTGAACAAATGCATTTTCTTTACTTCTTTTTTTTGAAACTTTGACATGGAAAGAAAATTACTATCCTCTTCCCATGGGGATGTGGGAGATTTTTCTTCTTGACATGGTTAATAATTAACCTTGACTTTTTTCATTCTAAAGGCATAGGCATTTGTACTACTGTTGTATATGGCCCTTTATTGTATTGTCATAGTTTCTTTAGAAGTATATGACATACTTCTATAAAAATTATAGCAAATCATGTCTTATCTTGATAATTTTTCCAATTGAAAATAAAACTAGGTGATGTTCAATAATTTTTACCTTATTTCATTTTTGGATCATGCAATCTGACAAGGCTTTAGATGTGGTTCGGTTGGAAGTTTGAATTTGTCCACTATGTCTTGTGAGTCAATATTCTCGCAACTCCCTTAATCAATCACAATGGTACGTATTTTTCTAAAAATCTTGCATTGAATTTTGAAGATATTGGAATGGATCCAATCTTGCTTTAGTTCGACCTTTGGATTGGAGAGAATCTTTTGGATCACATGATTGTCTCCTTCCTTCAATCCAATTTTCACTTATCTGATCTTTCATTCTCCATCATGTAGGGGTTGCCTTGGTTATTTTTGAAAACATTTGTTTGATATATTAATGAGATGATGACTGTATATTAAAAAATATTGAAAGTATGATAAACATTTAATGGTTTTATGTTTTGAGATTGTCCACGTGAGTGTTTCTATCCGAGTCTAATGATTAGGGCTTAGGTCGCCATAGCGCAAGTAGTACATAGGCGTGGGTTAGGTGCATTTTTTTAATATTAAAAACAAATTAAATTATCTCATTGACAATGTTGCTTTTTAATTTGCAAAATCACTCTTTTTGCTCCACATTTTCTTCTTGGAGTTAACTTTTTTGGTTAATTTAGTAATTTATTTCTTTAAATACGTAATTTGATTTATAAGATAGTAAATATTTTTCCCTATGATTATTTTGATATGACATGTGTAACAATGTTAATGAATATGACCCATTTTCCTACATGTATGACATGCAGGAATAGATCTAAAGATGGAGTTGGATTGCTTCCTTGATTGGTTTTCAAAATTACTTTTTCTAGTCATTTTATTTGATTGATGTCATACAATACTTTTAGTTGTATTATTTATTGGGATTGAGGTAACTAGAATAAAAATGATTTTTGAGTTGATGTTAACTTTTGTCATGTCTTCAGTATAGCCTAATCCATTTTTATTTTTAGTCACCTTTTCAAGACTCAACATGTGATCAAATTTTTCTATTCTACTTGAGAATATTTTAAGATCATTTTTGCTTTTTTGATGTTCATTTTAGGAGTCTTGATTTTTTTTTTATTTAAAGACTTGTTTAAAATTTTAAGTTCCTAATTTTTGTTGTTGTCAAATTCTAGTTTGGTTTAAAGGGCAATTTTCTCTTTTTTGGATTCAAATAATTTTTGATTAACGGAGTTGTTACTTCTTTTGACTTTTAAATATTCTCAAAATAGTTTATTGTAGGTTTTCTAGAAGTCACAGAACTTATTTTTTGATTTATTTTTAGAGTTATCAGATTATTTTAATTTTTTTCTTTAGTTTTCATCACATCTATTCAAAGAAGTCATAAAAGTCATATAATTTATCTCACCTTTTTAGATATATCTTTTATTATTAAGCTAATTATCTTTGTCATTACTCAGAGTAACATTCATAATTTATCCTTTTTGGTGTTTAAAATTTTGACATTTGGTTTGAATATGCCTATACCTATGACAATGATGACACTGCACTCTTTGAGGTTTCTAGTTTTTCACATATTTATTCTCTTTTATGTTTATTGTCACTTCTATGGAGGTTGAATTCCGTGTTTGTTTATTAGAAGAGTTTTTATTCTTTTATAAAAACTTTCTAACATTTTTGACAAAAAGAATAAAATTTTCATCACCATGGGATTCTACATTAGAACCATTATCTATTTCTTTGTTGATAGATTTTAGTACAAGAATTTATTTTTCAATAATTGAAGTAATATATATTCATAGATTTATAATAAGCTAATAAGTTCTTCAATTTTTAATTTGTCAAAATTTTTACTTTTTTCTATAGTTGACTTTAAGTTTGAATTGCTTAAAAAGAGATATCATGATTTTATGGACAATACAATTTTTAAAAAGATTTTCACTAATATTGAATATGAAATTTACAATGTCATTTAATTAAGCATAGAATTTATTAAATATTTTATTCTTTTTTCATCCTAATTTTTTTTAATTTGTAGTTAACATTTGTAATTTAGAATTCTTAATTATTTTAATTCCAATGTGAGCTATTTAAAGAATTTCATGTACTTCTTTTGATGTTTTGCACATGAAAATACATTTGAACTCCTTCGAAAAAATAACAATGAAAATAACATGAAATCATTTACTATTCCTGTTGCATGCATCTAATTCATCTTTATTCCATAAAGATAGAGTTTTAATTTCATTATTTGTGGCACTTTTGACGGTATCCATTTAGATAGAGGTACTAACCCACACTCGTTCATTCGTTAATTTTAAGGATGCTCTCATGTAAACTTCTCAATATACATTATTCCCATTAAAGTAGGAAATAATGAATAAAGATTGACTCGTATACATCTAGTCAAGAGTCAAGGATCAAGGCATACCTTTGATACCATATGAGAGGATTAATGGGTCCATAATCTCAATTTGTTTACACTATGTAAATTCATGGAATCAAAATGTAAAAGTGTGACGTACCGTATTTTTAATCAAAAAAGGGCGATTGGTCATTGGCCCGCATAAATAATCCAATGCATTAATTATACAACCACAACAATACCAAAATCCATCAAATATCAACCCCAAATATCCAGACTACGCAACAAACCAACACGGATCTAGAAATTCTATTATGTCTTCGGATACAACATCAGATACAGAGAGATGCCACTAACTGCCTGAAACTAACCATAAAAACCTGTGAAATTAAAAATATCTATCGGTACAGCGAAAACTACACTACGAATATATCCTTATCATCAATATCATCATATGTATACATTCATGAATAAAATTTAATTTAAAAATATAAAATAGTCCTATCAGAAGATATAAGATTGTAAAAAAAAAAAAAAAAACTAAGTCCATAAGATCATCGGTAGTGCGAGCCTAGCTCAAATCCTCTTTTCTGTCTCAAATGGGAATAATCATCCTTATTTTTAAATGTAATAATGCATATATGAAGGATAGATGTGTATATGAGATTATTATTCATGATTTAGAAAGAATATTTTTATGATTTGTTTCCTTATCATTTTATTAATTATCAGTTCATTATCGAAACTTATTTCGTTGAGGTCGGTGAGGCCTTATTGACCAAACTGGTTGTTCAATACATCCACACAATTTAAGGCCGATATCTTTCTATTGTCGACCCAAAAGAGGGCCATCTACATATTAACCCTATAGACGGGGCTATAACCATAAGTTGTAAGTGGCATTTATAACAAACAATGCCTTCCACTAAGGTATGCTAAAACTTGCCAAGGAATACATCCTCTTCAAATAAGAGGCTAAGATATGCGGTCAGAGTATCCCTTAAGTCTCTACTATAATATCAATAGCAGGCTAAAGTATATTGTCCAATCCTTGATTTAAATTCTTAGTTTCTTATTTCTTTAGGGAATTCTGCTCTTAAACATACAATTCTTCGTTCATAATTCTTTGTTCCCTCTCTGCTGGGGAGCGTTTCATAATTTTATCAGTTATTTATCCTTTGATCTGGAGAACAATTCATCAGTTCATCACTTAATTGAGAATATCCTTTCTTGGTTTTTTTCTATTAAACTTATTCATATTTATATTTTCATATTCTTTGTAAGTTTGATTTCTCACGTGTTCGTAGTTCATGCATAATTCTTCTTTGAAACTTTGGGGATTTAAGAATTCATTTTCATTTTTTACCAAATAGGATTATATGGCTTCTGAATGATAATCCTCTCATAATTGGTTTATGGCATGGTTTTTGGAACATATTCATTTGACATTTTCGTGATATATACATAACTATTCATAAGACTTAGATTAAGCAAGGAACTCTAATCACCGTAAGTCGAACGTAACTTTCAAGAGCTTGGGCCTTAAATATCTTCCCAAAAGCATGCTATATAATTTCCAAAACTAGATTCATGCATAAATTACGGTCAATTCAGATAGAGCCCTAAGGGGACACGATTAGAGTTCCGTGAGTATAAAACCCTATGAAACTATAAATTCGAACACCTAGTTAATAAAATAACATATTCATGGTGCGGGTAATAATATCCTAGAGCCAATTTAGATACAAAATCCAAATTTAATCGGTGAACTCTACCAGGTGCAAGTTTTGGGTTCCATATCCGAAAACGAGTCAAATCTTGGAATTCGATCACCCATCAATAAATGTTCATATTCAAGATATGGGCAACTTATAATTAAAGCTAAATCATGCATTAAACTCAAAATAATTGATCAAATGTGGTTTGGACACATCTTTGGGGTCCCGCAAATGGTTTTTCACATAAAACTATCAAATTGGATATCTAATCGGTAAATTAATTTATACAAAATATGGATAATAATATTCTAGTCCCAAATTAGACAAAAATCCCAAAATTCGTGGGTAAAAAGGACTCAGGCACAGATGAACAGTACCCTCACAAGAGTTAGGGTTTTCGGGTTGTGAAATACTACTCAAAACTTAATATTCGGACATGAAATCAATATATTATCATATTTAGGCTATGGGTATCATAAAATATAAATTTATTTAGGTATTTAAATGAAAATATCGAAAAAATGGAATAAAAGTGTTAAGAAAATGAAAGAGGAAAGTATGAGTGCACTTATCTCGACCCGATCTATCAATTTTCTAACTAGCTCAAGCTCAAAAACGGACTCGGGAACCTCAAATTTTTCCTTCTCTCTCTCTCCTCCTCATCCCTCTCTCTCTTCTATTTGGAAATGGCCGAGGAAAAAATTCCTCAACAGCTTAAATCACAGGCTAGTGCTCGAGCGCCAGCTTGATGCGCAGCAGGCGTTGCATGCCTGAAATCAGCGCTCTCCTCGGCGCTGGCCCGCTGGTTCGGGTGCTGGTAGCACCATCTCGGGAGCCCGACGGGCCAACTCCTCCGATCCGATCTAGATCCTCAAATTTAATTTTTTCAAATGCATTAAATAGAATCTTGATCATATTAACTTTAATTATCCGTATTTACGATATTCGGAGATCAGTACATTATACAAAGAGTATACAATACACGTAATGTATATTATTTAATAGATATAAAATAAAATTAATATTCACAGCTAAATATATTACTAAAAATAAATGTAAAATAATAAAACAAATCAATACAGACTTTCATGACAAAGAGAAACATTAATCACAAGTAGTTATCGAGAAAAACTCTCAGAGTTTTTATAACAAGTAAAAGTATTATATTATGAAAATCAACTTACAGTTCGGGTGAGTACAGATATATTAGATATTAGACAATTTACTCCGAACTTATGATTCCTATTAATGAACCCCTTGAATTTGCTAATAATAGTAGAATGAACACCTCCCGGTTTTTTGTCAAGTGTACTTCACTTGCTGTTGAATTTTCACGCACTATTGGATCTCAATAGCCATGCCACCGACATACAAATGAAGGTTTGAAGGTTGGAGCTAGTGTACCAATAATGGATAAAATAATTGGACAAGAAAACCTTGACAATTAATCTTAAGAGCATGGTTTTTGTTTTCTCGAATCAATGATGGTTTTCCATATTAAATAATAAAAGATTTAGAATTGCAGCCGTTATTCACTTTTTGTCATACTAATTAATGAATAATAGTGATGTATTTATACATAATGTCGAAAATTAGGTCAAAAATACTAGCCTTTTAGAAAATTGGGTTCCAATGCACATGTTCTGAATGGATGCGCACCGGATGCAAAAGTTTCAACAGTAGAGCCGTGACTTTGTGCACATACACCACTCAAGCTCACATTAGGTATGGGTATTTTGAATAAAATGTGCCCATGTAGGGCTCGAGCATACATTGGTGCAGGTATTTTGGATAAAATAAGCTCATGCATGGCTTAGGCACACTTTAGGCATGAGTATTCTGAGTAAAGTATGCTCATGTGTAAATCAAGTACAAGTTAGGTATAAAAATTGAGAGATGACGCATTTGTAAATAATAGGCGTATATTTGACGGTTGTCTTCATTAAAGTTGAAAATCTTCCAATTCATCTATTTATTAAGTCACGAAATATACCAATAAAAATTATTCCCTAGAAGATCCATTATTTTTCAGAGAAAAATCTGGTTATTTTAATTTGTCCGAAATTTCTAGTTAAGGAGCAGAAAAGGGGCAAAAGAAGGTGCGGGCTTCAACTGTCTCCAAAGAACGGTGAATCAACCTCCTGTGAACTACTCGAACTTGGTTCTTCACCGGATGCCTGGTATTCTGGCTTCAGCACGTAAGTTCCTTGATTAGCTCCCTTGGTGACGTAGACACAAATGTCTTTGAGTATTTCTTTCAGAAATTGCTGCAGCAATATGACGAGCAAAAATAAATAATCAGTCAAACTTGTGGTTCAAGTGACCCCATTAGAAAAAAAACGTCCAACAAATGCACACATGAAAGAAACATTAATCTGTTTACCCAATTGAAACATTCAAAAAATTAAACCCAACAACTGCAATAATATTCTTTGCATGATGCAGTCTAATACTGCTCTAACATCGACATACAACGATATCCCAAAATGGCCAAGATACATGGCTACTCTAAAGTTCAAAATGATTTGTCTATATAATGAGTCTTATTACAATGATAAGATTGTTCTATTTTAACATAAATTCTATGAGTTTATTTCATAAAGTTTTGGAACAAATGATTTGTAGAACTATTTGGATAATGAGTCTTATTGCTAAAACACTCAGAATTATTAAATAAGATTATTCTATTTTTTAGAAAATATTTCATAAATATTTTATATTATATGAGAATATTTATTTTTGTATTTTAGGATAATATTTATTTTGGCATCTCTTGGAACATATATACATTTTTACTGTAGAACATTGCCGATTTTAAGATTCCTTTTTCTTTCCAACACAACACTCGACATTTTTCCTCCTTCGCCTTCCTCCTCCATTGGAGACGCTTCTTTGTCCACCAGCATCAAGAAATTATGATTCCTAAATGAATGTAGTGGATGGAAGAAAATCTAAAAGATGAGAACGTGCCATCTGTATTTTATGACACTTTGGTGGGTAATGAACAAACTTGGCCCAGATTAGAAAAAATCACCTTTAATTTCAAGTCATATTCCCAGTTATTTTGGCTCCTTATTTATCTTAGTGAATTTAGAAACACGACTCGTCCGAGAACCCTGAGCTCAGAAAAAAATACACAGTTACCAACCAGGCTTTGTGACATAACATCTGCTTAGCATCCAGGATGTCACATTAAGTACAACCTTATTCCTTGAGCATTACATATCATATAAACAAGCTATAGTTATTTTCATCATCCATCTCTTTAGAACCACACAACTTATGCTCAAGTCATCAAATCATGAGGTTATAAAAAGAATTAAGATGTTGTTAAGATAAGAAGATCGGGTGTCGCTATGTCTTTAAATTGATAGAAACATTGAGATACAAAATGAATTGCAGAGAGGGGAGGGATTATTGAAACCTTCTCTGTTTGCAAATATACCTCTTTGGTTGATCTGTCTCTCTGATGCTTTTCTCAGTAAATGAAGTCTTGAAACCCTCCTAGTTCCAATAAATGAGTTTGTCGGTCTTAAAAAGCTTGATTAATAGTGTCTACAAACTATCTCCTTGATCCTCTTTCTCACTCAATTGATTTCTTATTTCAGAAACTCGTGTATGTTGACACGTAATTGCTGGACGATAGCTTCTATCAAAATCTTCCTTAATTAGGAAAAAAAATCCATACTTTTAGATGTGATGTGCACGGCATTGATTACCCATCAAAACTTGAAAAAGTAACCCTCGATACGAGGGAAGTTGTACTTTATGAATCAAATCCTACATCACATCATTTGAATGGACAAAACTTAAAACTCAATTAAGCATAAGATCGCGGCGTTCAGACAGGCGTTATCGGAAACGCAAAAGAACAATGTCTCAACCTTTATCCTTTGTATTATTTAAGGGCAAAAAGGTTATATTGGGATAATTGCAGTCCTGAACGCCTACATATCATGGGCCGAGTTTCGATAAATACAATATGTTCCATTGTCATTGTCAATCAACTTGATTTTCACCAAGCGCATACATGCTTAGATCAGCAGCATTGTTCACCATCTGGAATGGCCGGATGTTATTTTATATGAATATTAGTATTTTTGTATTTTAGGGTTAAAAGGGGGTTTCATGTTTCGGAAGAAAAGGGTAGAGGAGGATAAGGACAATCTTATAATAAAACTCCTCCTCCATCACATATGAAGACGTTCATCTAATCACATCGTTTGAAGTTCACAAACCTGTATCTGTCTGCTAATTAAGTGTCATGGATTTGTTTGTTCTGGATAGAACCCGAGTAAAATGAATTCTGAGACAGAGTCTTCCATAGCTGTCAGTCCATTGAGTTTGTCTTTCAGCAGTGGGGTCTCAGAAACCTTCACCTGAACTTTCTTCGGCTCCTGTTAGGAAAAAAAATAGATGTATCTGTATTTTCCCTTCAGCTAGAAAAAAAAAACCAGTTTACAACCCAGTATGGGCATGCAAGAAAAGAATCAGTAGCAATAGAATAAGCCCCAAGGTTGGAAGAAAAGGGTAAAAGCTGAACAATTAATAAGACAAAACCTGGATCAGTCTGCTCTTAGTCAAAGTTTGTCCAGAATAGTGTCTACTATCTCCTCACGATCTCCTCTTATCAAATTAGTATTTTCCTTCAAAACTTTCTTCTTATAAAGAAAAGAAAAAAAGCAAAGATAGTAGAAACAGTAGCAAATTTAACACAAGATGATCACGTCAATCAAATTAAAGAAGAAACAGTCCTTGTAATGCCTCACATATGTTCCCAGAATCAAATTACTGTACATAAGATCAGGCATGGTTCCTAGAGATAAAAACGAGGAGCCAATACAAAAGATAGCAGCTCTTAACTGCGGTATTGTTTGGGTAGAGAGATGGGAGGTGGGATGTCAGGTGTCATGAAAGCATAAGACTGTAAAAGTAGAAGAGCAAGAGGTCAATGATTGTCTATAGAATGAGAGACGATCAACCAATTCTGGATTCATAGTGTGCAGTTTCATTTGGGTTGGGAGGTTGGAAGGTCACGAGCAGGGTCATGAAGAATTCTAAAACAGTAAGGTAGTTGAGCAAAAGGCTAATCATTACTGATTGAGTGCAAGGCTTGTGATCAATCAATTTTCCAAACATCATCCACAAACACCGAGATATTAAATCAATCAAGCTTAAATCAAGGAGGCCACATCAGTAACTGATGCATATTATTTCACATATCCTTAGAAATACAGCCTGCACTTATGTTTCTGAGTTTCAATAACAATGTAAGACTAATGCCCACAGAGACTAGCTGCAACAATCAAACACAGCATTGAAGCTAACATGTCTGAAAATCTCATCAACTAATGGCAATACACCACTGTTTATTATGATTAAAAAATAAAACACCGCAACAATTACTTCCCTGCAGAGTTTAATCTATCAGATTCTTATGCACCATTGAAAAAATATTCCTCATTCTCGGAGACTTCTCTTCAGTTTCGGAATCATGTCTTTGTTGCCATTAAGTGCAGATTGATTTGAATGCCTTAATAACCCTATTATGTTTGGTTTGGTTGTCTTATTTCTCTTACGCGGGTATTTTATACTTACACCATACCTTATAAATTTATGCTATTTGGGGCAGATTTCACTGTCTCGATTCTTCTTCTCACTCCCTATTATTCCTTCTCTACTCCACCTCTTCGCCTTTACACCCAAACTTAAACCACAACTCAATTCTGCTGTTATCACACCAGAATTTACTTGGTAACAGAACTTCAATCTCTTTGGTTTTGTTCCATAACAAAGAGGAATCAAACAAAGATATGCGTTAGGGCCAAAGGAAAGGTAATATCGCGATGAAATCATCTCATGGCCGGAAAGAATCGCATCCCTAACTGATGGTGTGCACGGCTCAAGAATTCAGGAGAAAGTTCTCAACTCGAACTTGTCTGACGTGTGATTTATTTTTGGGTAGGTAGACCAGAACTATGTCCCCGACAACTTGAAATTGTGAACCTCCATGGCTGAATCTGTTAGAAGAACCTTATTGATCAGTCAGTATCTATCTCTCTCTCTGAAGTTTATTATATCCACCGTGGTACGACTACTTCATTATCTCCGACCGGTCCTTGGTAGGAGTTCCATTTAGTCTTAGTTCAATTTACTCAGATCTGGATATTGATTCCTCCACCTCAACGAACCTGGTTTGCAACCTTTTAAACCTCAACTTACAGTTTACCCACGTCATAAATTTGCATTCTCAGTGAGTAAAATCGTTTGGTTAGTTCCTTGTTGCCCAGTAGACTCAAGTGTGACATGTCTGTGACTAGGGAGTCCGCTACCGTGACTGAGCCTTCCGAAAGTAGAGAAGGAAGTGGAAATGTGGCTAGCGCACTGAACAACGCATCCCTCTTAATTTTCTCTCATAGATTGGATGGGAGTAATTATCTCTCATCATCTTGGCCTTGCATGATCTTCATTGAAGCTCGAGGTTTACCTGAATATTTAACTGGTGAAAAAAAAGAAACCAGATGTGGATGACCCGATTTGACTCAATGGGAATTAAAGAACTCACAGGTTATGACAGGGCTCATGGATACTGTCAGTCAATGATTTCTTGAGGATATATGTTCGTGGAAGCAAAAATTTTTGGAACACAACATCTCAAACATACTCTCAAGTGGGTCATGATGCCCAGTCTATAAACTCAGTTAGAAATATGAAACAAGGAAATAGATAAGGAACCCATAAACAGGAATAGAAATTTAGATAAAAAAAATTTAAAAAGATAACAAGAGAAGAAAAGGGTTCAGTTTCAAACTTCACTAAACTTGGATTCTTTTAGTCTCAAATATGATTTTTACTTCTAAATTTAATGGGATTGAATAGAAGATATAAATTATCTAATAAGGATCAAAATTAAAGTCTAACATATTCTTAATACAATATCTTTTTAGCCAAATTAATTATAATAAATCTATTAAAAAGATAATTATTAATTAGGATTTTTTTTATCTAAAATATTATTAATTAACTAATAAATAAATATAATTAAAATATCTCATTAGCAGATAAAAGCATATAATTTGTGTATTTTAAGTAGGTTGCTTCACTAATTGATGTGTGGAGGAAGTTCAATCTTACAAGTATTATTATTGATCTTTTTGAAAATTTATTGAATTTATTGTTGATACACGAGGAAAACCATTTATTGTTCAAAAGGATCTAAACAAGATCTCCTTTAAAGATTATAACTTGTTGATGAATATTGACTACTATTTTATATTTTATGTTACTCTTTTCGAGCTTCTTTTGCATCTCTTGATAAATTTTGGTCATAATTGGCACAAGGTCTTCAACCCTTTTAAACAAAGAGAAATTCGGAGTATGAGCAAGATTTAGATAATGCAAGGGTGACTTATTACATAGTACTTTAAGTGAACCCATCTCGGTTAAGTGATAATTAACCATGTAATTGTGGAACAGCCAAATTCCATTGTTTGGATTGCTTGGAAGACAATGCTCAAAGTAAACTTTTTAAATTTTAATTTATTAATTTAATTTATTTATCTCTTTAAGGATAATAAATACTACGAGAATACAAGCTTGTGCTTATTCTCTTTCATAACCATCTCCAAAAGTGGCTAAGGAACTTGGTACCATATTTGAGACAATGGTCTTGTGGATGCTATAAAGTCTCAAAACTTTATTAAAATAGAAACAAGCCACTGTACGAAGCATTTATATTTTTCTTTCAATGAATAAAATAAACCATCTTAACAAAGTGATCGATAACAACAAAGACAAAATTATTATCCTTTTAAATTCTAGAAAATTCAACCATGAAATCCATTCTAGCATCCTCCCATGGGGCATTTGGGATGGGTAGAGGTATGTAAATACCAGTGCTTTGCATTTTGTGTTTACATATTTGACATATCTAACACTTTTTAATAAAATGAATAATGTCTCAAAAGACGTCATCTAAAAATAATTTTTTAATAATTTAGATGGTCTTGTCACTTCTATAGTGTCCTCCCAAATCTCCTGCATGTAATTCTTTAATAATATATTCACTAAAAGAGCACTTGAGAATATATAAGCTACTTTTTTTGAAGAGAAAATTTCTTTGTGGAAAGTAATCATCATGGGGCCTCTCTTAGCAAAATTTTTAATTTTTATTGAAGTTTTTACCACCATAATACATGTCTTTGATTGCTCTAAAGTCATCAAATTGAATGTGCATGGAATTAAGAAGGGTCATGTACTTACTAAGAGTATCTGTCACTTTATTAAAGCTCTCACTTTTATAATTTAGGACAAAAGTATACTCATGTAAGAAAGTAACTCATTTGGCATGGTATCAATTCAAGTTACCTTATTGGCTGATGTACTTAAGTGCTTCATGGTCTGAGTTTAGGATGAACTCAAATCAAATAAGAATTCCAAGTTCGAAGAGTTTAAACGATTGCATAGAACTCAACGTCATAAGTAGAATACCTTTTCTTGGTTTCATTAAACTTTTCACTAAAGAAAGTAATGGGATGACCTTCTTAATTATGAACCCCATTGATACCTATACGAGAAGTATTACAATCCACAACAAAAAAATCTTTTCAAAATTCGGTAAGTCAAGGACAGGAGTTGTAATATCTCAAATTTTTGTTTAGAATATTTTAATATTTATTGTCATTTTTTATTTTTCATACACGGAGAAGGGAGAGGAGAGAGAGATCGGTGGCGATGATGGTGGTCGTGGGTGAGGCCACAGTGGTTGCTAGCTGAGGTGCGACGGCGGCGGCGGCGTGGTGGCCGTGTGTAGAGGAGAGAGGAAGGGCAGCGCGCAGGCGCACGTGAGGTAGGAGAGAGAAGGCCTAGATCGGGTGCTTCGGAATATCCTTTCTTTAAATCTGCGGAATTTAAAGTTGAGGCAAGTATCCTCTAACCTTATTCTTGGTTTGATTTATTTTTTGATGTGTTTTGACTACTGTGGAAGATTTTATTAATATGCATATATTTTTATATATATCTAATTTATTAATTATATACATGCATGTATGTTTTACTGGTCGTGCGGTGATTTTACATGAGTATTTATGATTTGGAGGATTTTTGGACACCCGAACAGTATATATATGTATATTTATATATCTGTACATTGTGGAACAATGAATTAGGCATTGTATTAACCACGCATGTTGTTGGGGGCGGGGTCACTACAGGACTATGGTAGTTTGAGAGCCGATGGGTCGTTATATGTGATTCGAGGCATGTGTTTTAGTACTGCTCCCGACGGGGAGGCTTAGTCCCAACAAGGACGTATATGATGTGGCCCCCTTCCATTGGCAGGAAGGTTGAAACGTTTAGTAGTTGACCTACCCTACTGTATATTTAAATAAGAACCATCATAAGGAATTGACGAAAAATTAATATATTCGAACGTCCTAATATATAACTAAAATTTGAAATTGCACCCAAAATCGTGGGTGGTAAAATATAGTGAGTAAGTTTCTAATTTATGGGAGATAGAGTACATGGATGACATTGAGTTACTGGCCTAAACCGTAGCCGAGCCTTGAGTTGCTGGATTAAATCGCAGCTGATATGGCCGTGGTTATCAGACAAGGGTAATCCTTCCTCAAGTTGGTATTATTGATATTTGGTTCTCTAATTTCGTACATACTTTATATTTTTATATGTATTTGGGTGGAGGATGATTTTGAGATACACTGATTGGCATACAGTTGGGCAAGAAGAATGTCTTGTATGTATAAATATGTGATAAACCCAGAACATGCTTTGATTTATGTTTTAATTTTGATGATTTTCTCTCGATTTATGCATTATGAGATTTAGATCCGGACGATGGTATGTGTCCCATACAGATGTGATGACGGTTGCGGCCTATGTAATATCAGATCATATGATATGATATCGTTTATAAGATTTTATCAGATCGTAATTTATATGATTGTATCTCAAATGGACGATTTAATATAGATGGTGATTTAGTAAGAGACTATTTCTCAATTTTCAGGGATTTTACGGACATTGTGTTTTATTTTACGTGGTTGTTATGTAATGTATCTCTCTCTAATTTGTGTACTGTTTTATACGATGATAATATTTGTTGAGTTTTAGGCTCACATTTTTATATTTTATCAATTCAGACAAGTAATATGGATACGCTTGCAGGATTTCGGATGTGATCTCGTTCGGATATTTCTTTCGGCGAGTGGAGATATTATGTTGGGTATGTCTCTAATCTCGGGGGTGCATTATGATTATTATTTATGTCCGGATGATGGCCCTGATCATTGTATGAGAAATATTAGAATTGTATATTTGGATACATCCCTTATGATATTTGGATAGTATGCCATGTATTGTGTTTGTCCGAATATATCCGATGAGATCTTGTGCATGTTTTATTTTATCGGGTTATATTTGTGTATGACTGTCACGCTTGAGTTGGATTTTTATGGTTGATGAAAATATTATTATCGATTTTACTTAGACTTCCGTATATCGTGTTTCTGGATCGTAATAGGGGCATTGGACAATGAACAATTTATCCTTGATAAGTTGGAAGCTCTCCTCAGCTCTTTAGTTCATTTGAAGTTGCCCCTTTTCATACATTCTATCGTAGGGGTTGCAGTGGTATTGAAATTTCTAATGAATTGGAGGGAGAATGAAGCCAATCCATAGAAACTTCTTAGCTCATATAAGCTCTTAGGTGAGGACCATTTCTAGATAGTTTTGACATTATTTTGATCCACATGAATCCTTGTAGAAGTTAGAACAAAGCCTAAAAAAGCTAGGCTATTGACCTTTCAAAATGATATAAACTACCCTTAACTATTCAATATTTTGATTTTTGTGATGACCATAAACAAGAATATCATCAAGATATACAATAATAAATTTATCGATAAAATGACAAATGAATTGATTCATTATTTTTATGAAGGTACTTGGTACATTGGTAAGACTAAATGGCATAACAAGTCACTTATCCAACCTTCCCTTGCTTTGAAAGTGGTATTCGACTGATCTTCAACTTTGACTAAAATTTGGTGATAACTATTTCTAGGATTATTGTTAGAGAATACTTTTACACCTACAAGCATGTTGAATAAATCATCAACCCATAGAATGAGAAATTGATATTTGATTGTAAGACGGCTGAAAGTGTGACTATTAATATATATTCTTTATGATTCATCTTTTCTAGAGTTAACAAAACCTGAACGACACACGTGCCCATGCTTTCTTTGATAAAGCCCTTTTCAAGAAGTTAACCACTTGTTTGTTCAACTTTTCATGCTCTTTTGGGATCATTTGGTAGTGACTCTTGTTTAGAATAATTACGCCGGGAATGAGGTCAATTTGATATTGAATATTCCTTAAATGGAGAAGTCCGTTTGGAAGCTCTTTGAGAATAATGTCATCGAATTCTTTCAAAGGTAATTCTAGTATAGGTGGAGCTTCAATGGCTTTCTCTTTTTCTTTAGTCACAAGTAGGTAAATAGTCCCATTTTCTTCACTTTCTTTTATAAATTTTGACACAAAAAGAAAATTATTACCCTCTTCTCACGGGGATTAGGGAGATCTTCTTCTCAACATGGTAAAAAACAACATCGACTTTTTTCATTCAAAAGGTGTAGGTATTCTTATAACCGTCATGTATAATTCTTCTATCGTATTGCCATAGCCTGCCAAGGAGCATATGGCACACATCAATAGGAAACACGTTACACCATATTTTGTCTTGATAATTTTTTTGATATAAAATAATATTAGGTAACATTTAATAACTTTTACCTCATTGCATTTATTAAACCACGCGATTTGATAAAACATTTGATGTGGTTTGGTTAAAAGTCTGAGTTTATCCACAATGTCTTATGAAGCAATATTCTGACAACTTTCTCCTTCGAACACAATGGTAAATATTTTTTAAGAGTCTTGCATTGAATTTTAAAGATGTTGAAACATAGCCAATCTTCATCTAGTTTGCCTTTAGAGTAGGGAGAAACCTTTGGATCACAACGCTTTGTTTTTCTTCCTCGGTAGGCGAAATTATTTGTCTTGGTTTTGTCACTAGAAGATTTACAACTTGAGCCACCATGCCCATGACAAGGCTTTTGGTATTCAAAATATAAATTTAGTTTTTCCATTTATCTTCAAAGTGCTTGAGATTCATCATCTCTTTCATTACTCCTTGATTAGTTGCTATGTCCTCCTCTACTTCCTCAAGTTGCCATGGAAAATTTAGAATATGACTAAGAGTGTTAATATAGTCTCTAATACCAAATGATGAGGAACCAATAAAAGAGAAATAAAATTCCAAAAGAAAAAGCTTGAAAACATAACAAGAAAAGAATGGGGGCGAGCTTCAAGTTTTACTAAATTTGTATTTCTCTAATTTCAAATCTGATTTTTATTTCAATCTCAATGGGATTAATTAGAAAATACAATTTTTCTACTAACTATCAAAATTAAAATCTAACATATCTTTAATGCAACATTTTCTCAACCAAATTAATTAAGACAAATCTTCTACCTAAAATATAATAATTAATTAGGAGATCTTCTATCTAAAACATTATCAACTAAATAATAAATAAACATTATCAAAATATCTTCTTAGTGGGCAAAAGTGGGTGGGCCTTGTATTTTAAATGGGCTATTTCACTGATAGATCGAGCACTGCATTAGAAACTTGACTCTCAGGCAACACTTTGCCGAGTTGAATAGCTTGTGGCAAGAATTGGATTTTTATCAAGAATATCAACCCAACTGCGCCGATGACGTCTCTTGGTTTTAGAAATTAGTTGAGAAGGAATGTGTATATGATTTTTTCAGTAGAATAGTCCAGAATATGATCAGATTTGGTCAAGTTTACTGCAGAGATTCGATCCTGGGCTTGAGAAAATCCTATGATCTGGTGCAAGAAGATGAGAGATGGAGTGAAATGCTATATAACTCTCCTAAAGATCTTTAGTGTCTCTACATCCTAGTGTCGATGGAAGGGTTGGATAAAGGTCGTAGTGATAAATAACAGTTAAGAACCTGCTCAAATCTGATTATTCTGGCAGACCCTATCATTTTAAGGAGGCAAGCTGGAAGTTCCATTGCCACCATACCGGAGGAAGAGTACGAGGATTGTAAATCCAATTCCTCGAGCAAATATGTCGGAAGCAATTGAACGACTACCACAGGGTAGGGCTATACTACTAGTAGCATCTCAACAGAAGAGGTAGTCTCTGAGGTGATTCGGCTGATGATATACAGGCACGGCTACTTCCTCATCCACTGCTTTATCCCATTTTGTTCAAACACGTATATCCTTACCAGCCTCTGCATCCAGAGGCCCAACCCACGGATCATTGACTTTGGTGCCTGTGATTGTTACCGTACTTCAAATCAATCATCTTGGCACCTTCTATATCTGGTAGAGATAAGATTGATTTAGCTGATGGAGATGGGTTTTTCTATATGTTCTCTATACAGTCAATGCGGATTGATATAGAAATAAACTGTCTCAATTAGACTGACATAATCAACAAATAAAGAACTGAATTACATAACCAGGATAAAAGTATACAATGAGACCAGAAGCCACAAATGATGTAGTGGATCAATTTAAGTGACATGGTACAGAATATTGAATCAGTTTCTCTCTATCCAACTTCTGCATAGGGCTTAGAGATCTGTATGCTCACCTTGATCGGACTCGGAGAAGACAGACATGGGAATGAAGTCTTTAGACATGTCCATAACATACCGCTTTGGTACATTGCCCAGTTCAGAGCTGGCCAATTCCATAGTGAACTGGCCATCATGAAAACAAACATGATTGAAACGAAACAATGGAAAGGTGCACAATATAGTAAAAGATTCACATATACATTCACATAATACAGCACGTGCAGCCAAAATGAGAGAGCGCACAATGAAAGTGATGTAATGTATATTGAATAGGTAGGATTCTGCACGACAAAATGATCCTAGTGGTCTGCGACATGGTTCAACAACAAATAAACATGACAGGCTTCCGTATGGCTTTATTTGACAACAAAGCTTGGACCTTCATATAGTAGCGGAACTAATATTCTGAGTTGTTCAAATATAGTTTAGCTGTTTCTTTATTGTTTATCCAACATGATATAAAATCCACAATATCCCATTCTTTTTCAGGGATTAAATATCCTATGCAATACCCACTTGTTCCTGAAACAAAGCACAAGTCATTGGGCAACCAATGGAAGCGGATCCAGTACACGGTAGAAGCCATTCTGTGACGTATTTAAGCATCCATATATTGTCTTGTCCATAAGCTGTCTTTTTCCAAACATATGCATGATTGCATGTAATACTTGGCTACAGACCCTTGCTACAGGTTCAAGACGTACGATATACCAGTAAAAAAAAATTCTGATAAGTATTCCTTATTCTATTCTATATGTACTATGATATACGAGTAAATCTTCTGATTTGGCCAAATAATCCTAGTTTTGAATATTTGAGAGCGTTGGCAGAAGCCCTTGCACAATTAAAGAAAGTAAGAAATTGAGAATTATTGGAAGAGCTATGAAACACAACCAGTGATCACTGTGTTGGATTAAGCTAGCATACAAAAAGCACGACACACACTACACAAATTGTACTAGTTCTAATCACCCTTTGAGCTTCCTAATTAAATTGAAAAACATGAACATAACTTTCTAAACATGTATCCCACTTATTCATACTAAATAGAGGACAACAAATATATGCATGTATCTCACATAATTTAAGGCTCCTTTCACATTGGGTTTAATTATCCAACACATAGAAGATGCTGAAATGTGCCTTCGAGATTTATTTATTTGCTACTTTCCAAATTGTAGCAGAGGCTATCTAACTACCTTTAGACTTGCTTGAAGTTGGATTTTGACGAGGGTTTTGAAGGACAAGTACTTCATATTAAACAATTCTCCAGCAACTTCGAACAAATTTCAGCTAAATTTCCCTCTTCTCTCAATGTATTCTAAAAGAAGCCAAAGAATTTTCAAGAAGTAACTTTTCTATCGTCAATGACCACTTCTGATGACTTGGCGGAGGATGGGGGAATAGAGGGCTAGATAGTTTTAATCACTATATTTGTACTATTTGTTGGGATTCGAAACTAGAACACTACTGTACATCTAAAAATAATTTTGAATTCCTAGCCAATTGTCAATCATTAATCACTCTTTTTCAATTGAATGTAAGGAAAAAAAACATATTACCAAGCATACAAGTTATATAATAGGATTAATATGAAAAACTTTCCTTAACATTGAATAACCTTTAAACAATATTTACTATAAATATTTTATCATTTTGAAAATTCTTTATAATAACCCGCATAAATAACCAATTAATATTAATATCAACACAGCTAATGACTTATAATTACATAATATAATTAGAAAAGAAGCAACAATCACTAATATGTCCAAGAGTCAATGGTTGAACAATGTACTAGAACTTGATAATTTGAATTAGACCTTAACCTAATGTCGAAATCTTCCACTTCTTCTCTCTTATCTTGTCTATATCTTTGTGTAGCATTTGTATTTAATCTATCAGAACTCTTGTCCTAAAATCAGAACAAGGCTCTTTTATATTAGCGTCAGGCGGACGTACTCTTGACATGAACGCATTAGGCACAAATGGCTCTAAATATCACTATTTTTCATCCACATATGGACATTATGTTTTGCCCACTCAAGTTTTAGCTTGAACGAACCTCTCGTAAAATGCCTTAAAATTCACATTCCTAGATTTCTTTCAAACAGAGCATTCTACGAATCTCGCATGAAAAATTTTAACTGCTTCTCAAAATGAAAAATCAAATGTCTAATAGCTCTAAGACTTACCAGAGAGTGATTCAGAGTCTAACAATTTTTTTTCAAGACATTGTGGGGGCATCTCGCCTCTATAGTAAGCAATCGTCATCTCTTACCCACTGGAAACTCTTCTTCAATATAGTTCTTGGTGTTAGGCTCCACAGGTATACTTGGAAACTACCACTCCCTTTTGGCATATTCATATCGATAGGGTCACTTTTTATTCTCTACCTTGGCCTCCTCTTGCAATCTTGAGCAAATTTCTTATTAAATACATTGGCATTACCCTTGGAAGCTACTATTAAGTACCCATTTGAATGCTTACTTCCTCTTACCATAACAAAGAAGCTTTTGATGAGCTTTTATTGACCTTTTTGAATGTTGTACCAAAACTTTTCTTGTTAAACTTACCCGTTAAAATTAAATTCAACCAAATTTTTGAAAGATATTGCATGCTCCTCAACATGAGTTTCATCCCATTTCTTAGTTTGCAAGAAAATGTCCCTGATTTTAACTGCTCTAAACTAGTTATCATTCGCCATTTTTTGTATCCCTTGGTCCATGGGTATATAAGAGATGAAGAAGGATTTATTTAATATTATATGAATGAAAACTTGCTATCTATCACTCAATTTATTTCTGAACCCATGAGGCTTTGTGTCTTTGATACATCAACAACTAGAAGGATATTGTAGGTAATGATGGAAGCCTGGATCTTGCCATCATGATCCTGTTGGGGCAAAAAGGGCTGGTAGGACAAAATGATACAAAGTCACATACAATGAAGGGAAAGAGGAAAAAGTAGAACATAAAAAAATTTTACATGAAAATCCCTTCACAAATAAAGGAAAAAATTACTAGATACAAAGTCCACAACAAGTACACTATATGAAAGATAGTTACAAAAATTCTCGAGATAGAGTATCCGCTATACACCGAGATAAACAAAGAAAAATATCTCCAGAGTAAATAAGAAAACTCTCCTTCTCCCTCTTTGTTTATTTCTCTTTTTCCTCACTGATGGTGCACTCATCTCTTTTCTTTTCACACACTCTTGGACTTTACCGCTGTGAGCTTTTCCTTTGGAGACTTGACCACCTCTCTAGACTTCGTCTCTCACAGTTTCTGGTATATCTCTCTCACCGCATACCCAGTATGCATATTTATAAGGATTGCCCTGAAGACCATCTGCTCAATAGGCAGGTTGCGTGTGGATAGACACCTATCACCAACTGTATGACCTGCCATAAATTTTATCCACTAATTCTGCAACCTACCACCTACATAGATGGCACACGCATTACAGGTCTGCTATTTGCTTTGCAAGGCCTATAAAGCCAGTTGTCTCCTACGTCAGCTGCCACGATATCTTCGATCCATGCTACCCTCAAGTCCACGGATTATCAGCCATTCTCTGCGCCCTTAGTTATCACAAAGTTCTCGAGTGTTCCTTGATATATCCAGGCAATAACGACCTCGGACATTATCCCATATCCTCGATCGTTATTGTGCAGCCTATGTCGTCGGTTGTTTCCGTACCAGCAAATTTCGCATGCCTTCAGACCATTTGCATCCTTGGCGATCCGGGCACCTTCAGCCATCCGCGCACCTGCCATTTGTCTTGAGCCTTTCGTGCCTTCATCCGTTTGCCACCTTGGCCGGTTAATGTGTTGACCGGTCATTTTTCACCACATGAATTCCGCGCACCTTCCATTTGCAACCTTGGCCGGTCAACTCATTGACGAGCCATTTTGAACCATGGAGCTTCTGCACTCATCTTCAGCTGTTTCATCTAGTCAGCCCTTTGACCGGCCAATTTGCTTTCTCAACCGATCAACTTGTTGATCAGCTATTTTATTGCTTCTTGGTAGGTTAATGTCCATTGACTAGCCATGTGCCTCTCAGCCGGTCAACTCCGTTGACACGCCAACCTTCTCCGGATTTTCACTCTGGCAATTCACTTCGAATTTTCTCTCCAAAATTCTCGGATGACGAACCCATTTGTTAAGTTACCTACAAGGGAGTGACCAAACTCAACAGATTCCTCCTCTTTTATAGCTCACTACCTCCCTCATTCTCTTACTTTCACTTGAAAAAATCCCACTTTATATGACCCATTTTGCTAGAATGCTTGCATTCAATGTCAATGAGCTTGGAGCGACTGATACTCTTCTCTAACTTGCCTCATTTATCTATAGATATTCTATGCCTACAACTATTAGTGGACACCAAGGCACTCAGCTCTCTTGATGACTTAGTATTTTCCTTCTACCTAAACTCATTCGTAAATAAGGATGTGATGACTTCAACGATGTTGAGCATGCCATTTCCAAATAATTGTGCATTATCATTGAATGATCATACGAGGTTGATGTTGAAGCCAATGATGTCAACACAATGTCCTTCGTAATCTTTTCATCAAGTGAGGTCATTTGTGTCACTATCTAGTTGAACTTGTTCAATTGCTTATCAAATCTTTTCCCTTTCAACAAGCAAAGGTCATAAAATTTATTCTTCATATGAAACATTATTGTTAAGAACTTGAACTTATATTGGCCCTCAAAATTCATCTAAACCTCTATTAGATTTGATAAATTAATAACCTCCTAAAAAATATTATCTATAAAAAGTAGCTTAATTGTGCTATTAATCAAGTCTTTCATGTCTTGCTACTTTTCATTCTTCAATTTCTTTGGTTTGTCCTCTTTGCATTTCATTGCTTTTACCATTCCTTTTTAAGATAAAATATTCTTCACTCCATATCAAAAAATAAAATTATTTTATTTATTAAATTGTTCAATCGAGAATGACATGCTCTTCAATATTGATACTATCAAATATACTTTTATATAGAAAACTTATATTCTGATACCACTTATTGAAATTTGAAACATGCATACCACGACATAGACAAAATAATCCCAAATCTCCTATTAATCATTAACTGCTCGTATCCCAGTTGAATGTAATGAATAAAAATACGTCACCAAGCACATAAATTGTATAATAAAATTATTGTGAAAAACTTTTCTCAACCAAAAAAATTGTGAGATAACCTCCAAATAATATTCACAGTGAATATTTGGGTACAAATCACCCATTTTAGAGTTATTCACAATAATTCATGTGAATAATTGATTAATAGTAATATTAACAAATCTAGAAATTCGCAAAAGTAAAATATAAGAATACAAGCAACTAATCGATAATATATCATTCGGTTAATGCTAGAAAAATATACCTGAACTTGGTAAAGAATGTTAGATCTCAACCAGATGTCGAAATCTTTTCCCTATTCTCTTTTTCTATTTTATTTCCTCGTGAGTCGCACCTTATGTTCAGTCTCTCAGGAATCTTTTCCAAAAATTAGAATAGGAACCTTTTATACAAGGTCGGGCACAAGTTCACCTTTCATGAACTAATTAGGGGCATGCAGATCAAAACATCACTGTTTTTCGAGCATATAAAAATTGCAGGTGCCATTAGGTGCGTTTCATGTGTACTAGTTTTTGTTTGAATGAACTTTGAGCGAAATGCCTTAAAATTCACCTTTTAAAGTTTTCATTCAAACCAGACGGTGTGAACCTCTCTTGAAAAACTTTGGTAGCTTGAGGAGTAAAAATTTATACTTCCAATAAATATATAATTTATAAAGGAGTGACCTAAAATTTAAAAGTATTCATAGCTATGAATAGGGAATTGCAACACCATCTTACCCCACGAAGCATTGGAATTGTGTCAGAACCTTACCAGACTAGGAAAGATCTTCAGCATAGGCGTCCAAATTCAACCTCCAACCTAAGAAAAGCTAGGCAATACCCACTAAAAGATAGAATCGAATGGTTAATACCAAATCTCCACTTTTCTTTAATGAAAAAATCAACCACACTCTGATAAAATTTTTCCAATGGGAATCCACATTATAAAGTAGACAACACAAAGAACTTCCTGATGAAAAAAAAAAAAAAAGAAAAGAAAAAACAGAAGAGACAAGCAATCATTATAAATCAAAGAAATTATTGTTGGGACCCACTTACTAAGTTTTACTTACAAAATTGAAAATAAATTTATGTAAAGATCGTTACTAAATCCTTTGCTTGAATTCGTGAAGAGATAATATCATATTACACAATAACAAACTATATCACATAATGAGACACAAGAGCTTTATGTAAAATAATTTTCTTTGAGAACGAGAAAAAAAAAATTATGGGATGACACGTTCATAAATATCCATTATACAATGAGTTTAATTATAAAAATTTTTAATAATCTAAAGATCAACATTTTGTAATAAGTGAACCGAACAATGAAGAATGCAAGAGCATAAAAGAAGAAAATGATCGATAAAACATTTTTTCCAATAACAAGATCATACAACTAAGGCTGATGAGGAACGGACACAATTCAGAATCCAAACGGATGAGTTAATCTTTTTCTTCTTCATTTATCTCTCTTCTTGTCCTTTGTCTCTCTATTTTGTCATTCAACTGGTTAAGAAACTCATTAGCCAAACGACCTGAAAATTAAGTCATACTTATAAAGCAAGCTGCAGTGCAAGAGTAGTCGATAGGCGTGCATTAGGCGCTCATATATTGTGCATTGGCGCCAAAGTGTATATCAGGCGGGTGTCAGATGCAATTCTCTTATTCAATCAGAGCGTGGGCTTTTTTATACGTGCTCATATATAGTTTTATCAGTGCACTTGCTCCCTGATGGGTGTCCATTAGGTGTGGGTAATCCCTCTTGTCAAAGAACCTCCGCCGCTCAAGTATGAATTATCCAAACCTTCTGTAAAATTTCATGCGAGCAACTAACATATCAAAAGAACTAAATATATATAAAAGGCATAACTCTTATAAGGAAGTGACCTATCTCAATAATTACTCCAATAAAATACAAAATTTAAAGTGGTGCAGGATCCATTGTCCCTCAAATATGAATTTGACACAGACCAAAATTAAGCCCTAGAGACCAGAAGGCCGTTTATACGAATGGAAATTCAATATCCGAACATGACAGGAGAAAAAAAAAGCCATAATAATCATAGGAGAATGGAAAAGATACAGTAGCAGTAAAATGAGAACAAAGATACCTCAGGAGAATCATCGGGGCGAAGAGGGTCGACAGAGAGAACGACCTTTGCAACGCGACCGGAGTCGTCTTCGGAAGATTGGAGAAATCGAGAGACAATATCCGGGCACTTCATTAGCCACACGGCTCTGTCCGCCTTGCTGGTGTCTAAGAGACCGTTGCTCCCACTAGCTCCGGAGTCGTCGCCGGTTGAAGTGGAATGTTCGTCCATGGAGGTAGGTGAAAAAGGCGGTTACCGTAAGAGGGTTCTGAGCGGGAGAGGGAACAAAACGGTCATTTAGATTCTTCAGTCCCACGTAACAAAATATATATATATATATATATATATATATATATACGATGATTATATCATTACTCATTGATAATAAACATAATAATATGCAAAGTAAAATAACATTTAATTAGTTATTAATACATATTCATACATTATTTAATGTTTAATTAAATCTATAGGTATAGATGATATGATTCTAAACCCATATAAAAAGAAAAAAATTATCATCACCGTAGAAGAAAAGAAGCTCTTTTTTTTTTTTTTTTCCTATAATATCTTTTCAATATTAAAAAAAATATATCCGTAGATTATGATTAACATTAATTTTTTCTACATAATTAAAAAAATTGTAAAAAAACAAAATCCAAACCATTAGATATTAGGGTAGTTAGACTCGGATATATAACATGAATTAAAATTATCACGAGTTAAAATAAAAATAAACAATAAGAATATAGAATTAATATGGAATACAGTTTATCCAAGTAAATAAAAACAACACTAATTAATTAGATTATTATAAATCTCTAAATATGGATCAAATCTATTCCGTTAAAATTTTACTAAATTAGAATGAAAGGGATCGAAAGTTAAAATTGAAAACCAACCTCGATGACAGTAACTTCAAAGAACCAGGCCAGTTGTAGTCATTAGTTTCGTAGGAGATCAAGAAGAGCCAGCATTCTTTCATATATATATATATAAATCCGAAATTGATGGTACAGGTGGCATTGTTAAATTGTTAACAGATGTCGAAATAATATTGAGTTAAAATCTTAACTAAATGCAGTTTGAAATGGTCTGATTTTGCATCCTGCTACTTCTCAACCAAACTAAAAGTACGAAAATTATCAGAAATATTTGTGGTTGTTTGAATAAATATAAATATTTAAATAAACATGTTAATTTAAAAGCATCGTAGATATATGTAAGTATGTATCACATTTGGGTTGAAGTTATTAATTAAAAATAAATATTACTCCGTATATATTTATTGATAATGATTGGAAATAATTAGCTTATGTGAAGATGGATCTATGTATTGCTAACATTGTTCTTCGGAAATGAGAATACCTCATATTAACAAATCACTGTGCAGGAGAAGCTTTGGAGGTGCGGCGTTTCTGTGATGCGCCATATTCTGTGATGTGAGAAGTGCTGGCCAATAACTAAGGAATTGATTACGTAGATGGAGTTCTTTGGAGTTATTGTTGTGTTGTCAAATCTTGAGTAAAACGCATTAGATTTGTATGATCCTTTGAAGAGAAATTTACTAATTTTTGGTGACAGTCAATATTGATTCCCGGTATTTTTATGATTTGCTGGTTAGAGAGTCTTTTTGTGATTATGTTTAATATATCTTAGTGTAGCTTAGGATGAGAAAAATTAAGATTAAAAGACACTAAAATTTGATGAATTCTGTACTTGGGAACCAAAATTCTTAGTAATTTGTACTCTTCAACCAGGCATTTTACCCACAGATTGAGGCCTCTACACCTTCATTTGGCACGCCAGCCTCCCGTTTTGGCTGGCTGAACTGATAGGAGAGCATAACGATTCTGTTTTGGTGAGAAGAGAGAAGAGAGAGAATAGAGAGGGAGAGTGAGCCGAAGCTTTTGTATGTTGCTGCAGCCGCTGCGTTCTTTTGCTGCGACTCTGCTCTGATGTTGTTTGACTGCTACTACGTCTTACTGCTGCTGCTATGCTACTGCTGAGTCTTCGTCGCTGCTGCTGTGCTGCTTTAGTTGCCGTGTGGCAAATTGAGGCAAGTCATCTTTCTCATCCTCTAAGGCTTTTTCGAGTAAATTGCTACTCCTTTTGAAGTTTACATGATATCGTCTGCAATTCCGTCTCTGTTACTTTATCACGGCCTCATCCAAGTGTCATTTTCACCATATTTGGATTCCTCTGTTTTGTTGAAATTCATGTCAAACATCACATATACAATTCCTTGATTAATTTTACTTTACTCAAATATTTTAGTATTAAATATTTTACATTGTCAAATAAGAATAACAAGTGCTTGAAAAAGATTGAGCTAATGTAAAATCAGGTCAACATTAACGTCTTGAGGTAGGAAGCAATGATGATTAACCAGAGCCGGAAATCAACTTCCAAACTATTTTTGGGTCAATCGTTCTTAAGATAAATCAACACTTCTGTCTTTGTGATTCCTTGCGCTTAATCTGTGCTGCTGTGATACATAATTCATTGTGGGAATGATATTTTGATTACTGATTTATGTATTAATTGATCATCAAATGAGCTACATCAACCAGTAAGAAATCTTGAATCTGGAGATTGTGTTCGCTCGAGCATTCTTTGTGTGAACTTTGTGCGGGCTATTTCACTCGAGCCAATTATCTTGCGAACCTCTCATAGCCTTTTCACTCAAGCTTTCTTCTCACAAACCAGATGCAAGCCATTTCCCATATTTCGCTTGAGCCTTCTTCTCGCAATTTTGACGCAGGCCACTTCCTGTGTTTAGATTAAGCCGCCTTCTCACAATCTTGACGCAAACATGTTACCATGCTTTGCTTGAGCCTTCTTCTTGCAAACCTCTTGCGGACCGTCTTTGTGCTTTTACTTGTGTGCCCTTTATGCGAACATCACATGAATTCCTTAAGTATTTAAAATAGTAACCATTGTTAGTCCAGTAAATAAATTGACAAATTAAGAAATGTTGTAATGATCGTGACTTTGTTAATTTTTATATCTCATAATTTTGGTTATCTTTAACGGTTTATGATTGTACTGTATAAAATACCTTCTAGTCTATTCAAACAAATGTTTGGCGCTTGTATAGTGCTAGAACAACACTAAAGCACCGGTGTCTTTTTTCTTGGGGGGGGGGGGATTTATGAGTCTGTCAATGGTGGGTTAACTTAGTAAATTTTTTCTAGTTCGTGGATTTGGAGTGAATTTCGGTCCAACTTTAGAGTTATGATCGCATGTCAAACTTACAAATATCAATTATTTCGTAATAGTTATTCAATTGTCAAGATGAGAACACATGGCCCTTAGTTCATAGTAACAATAAAATCCGAGGAGATTGTAGTAATCTCATTATTGTTAACACCTTTGTTGAGATAAGTTTAATGAAATCATTCAATTGGTAATCTTTATAGTTGCTTTTGAGTCGTGATTATGATAAATTGTAAAATCTCATATATTATTGTTATTGAGATTTCGTTATAATTATTGCATGACATGCCTTGTGTTGTATATGAGATATTTATTATTATATTATATTGCTAATTATATCACTTATTAGACATTAACTTAAACTTTACATTTTTGTCTGCTTTAGATTTGAATTGAATACATAGCACTAGAGAGGATCTTTCATTTGCTATAGGACTTACGGGTGGAGAGGATTTTTAAAGGCTAGTTGCTTTTGTTTGAAGTGATGGGAATGATTTATTTTTATAGAGACAAGTATATTATTATTAGGGCACCAATTTCTTAGCATTTGATATTCTTATGTTGATTATTTCCTTTGTATTGTTATGAGGAGAAGTTTGATATTATGTTAATGGATGCTTATATTTATGATGGATAGATATGACTTGAGGTTCCACATGATTGGTCTAAATCGAAGCATGAAATTTAGGCCCAGGATGCTACAAATTTTGTGACAACTTGAGCCTGAATCATCAGATCGACCCAAACCACTCTCAAAACATAAAATCATTAATTATCTATTGAAATTTCAATATTCTTCAATTATAAATCATTAAATTAACAATATACTATGAAAATATCTTGATGGATACACCAATAATGGACTGGCCCAAAGAAAGGTCAACGGAAGCCCAGAAAGGCTAGTCAACGTTTCTAACGGCCCGAGAGAAGATGGGCCGTGAACGAAAAGGCCCAAAGACGGTCAACGTTGGTGGCTCCGGGCGGCCAACTTACTCCCAAACGGTCAACTCGGCATTGACCGGTTTGTTGGGCCTTTAGAGGCTTTGCAACAGCTTGATCGCTCACGCCGCTCTCCTTCGTTTCTTCACGAAGGCGGCCAACACACTGACGGTCAACTCAGACGTTGACCGCCCCCTTCCTACACGGGCCCAAACAAGGCCCTTCTACAGTAATGAGCCTGACTCACCAAGGCCCATAGCCCAAATGGAAGCCAACGACGGACGCCTTTTAATAAGGGCGGCCAACACGCACGCAGACGGTCAACCCAGGCGTTGACCGTCCACGCTTTGCACATTGGGCCCCAAAAAGCCTTCTAACAGTAATGGGCTTGACCCGTTTAGGCCCATTGATCATAAAAAGACCAACCATGATTCTCCAAGGATACTCCATGATCTCTAAAGGAATATCACAAGATCGGGCGCCCTTCAAATAAGGAAGGCGCCTGGATCCTCCCAACTTCTGCCGCCCAAGGAACCTCAACCTGAACATTGGAAGGAAAGAAGTTAACCTGGAAAGTGGTTGACCGCCAAAAGGAAACAATCCACCACAATTGGGCAACAAGCACGCTTTCTACGTAAGGAAGGCCAACAAATAGAAGATAGGGACGATCACTCCTTCCAAAGGAGGAGGATCGTCATCTTTGCCATAAAAGAGGCCACGGATCCACCATCCAGGCACGCTTTGATAGATGCTTTCAGTGCTTTTTCCATACTAGCAAACGCTTTTGAGCCTTCAGACTCTCTTTCACGCTTAGACTGAGACAGAAAACCCTAAGTACTCAGAGAAATAAGCTTTGGTTTTCGGGCACCAAACTCTAAAACACGATCAAACTCCAAGGCAACGAACGGGTCTTTACACACGTTCTGCTTTCCCACCATCCATATACGAAAGGACTCCGCGCCTTTCTCGACATCCGGAAGAAGACACTCCTTTCCCCTCTCTCATTCTCTCTCTCTTTCAGTTCCTTCCATCAAGGTCGGTTTATCGACTGGAGAAGGCCGGAGTGTTTTCGGTGGGATTACATCCCGCTGCTAACGCCGACTTCTTGTTCGTTTTAGTGGTGTGCGTGATTCGCACGGTGAACGGAGCTTGGTTCAAACCATCCGTAAGAATCCGATCTATTCAAGTCGGATCAGTGCACGCATCATTGGCGCCGTCTGTGGGGAAGCGCTACGAAAAGCCTACCACAAAGAATTCGCACGAACACTCTGTCACCTTACGCCTCAACAATGGTGAACACGAGAGCACAAAGTGAAGCGACCCCGCTAGAGATGTCGGGCTAACCCCAGACTAAGGCTATGCCGCCGATGCCTTGGTCAGCAGGGCCACTGGGCGGTTCCACGCTTACATTCAACAACTGGTGGAGGAGATGCAAAGCTAACAATCGCCCGCTCTAAATCAAGCCAGAGCGAAGAATAAGCAACAACAAGCGGCTCCACCCGAGTTATTCCGCTCCCCGCCACCAAGAAAGGTGGCTAGAGGAAGAAGCCGCCAAGAGGCCCTAAAAGCTGGGAACAACCTAGCTCCAGTGGCCCCTCCTGCCGCTCGCCGAAACAAAGAATGAACGCCCGGAGTACGCCTCCGACAGAGCCCGGAAGGAGGAAACCTCGATACTCTGGGTAAGACCGCCACACACCCAGAGCGAGCCTGGGATCGCCAGATCCACAGAGGCAGCAGCACCGACCGAACCAACCTGGGCTGGGAATAAGACGAGCCGAGGAATTTCCCTCAACTCCAAGAGATCAAGAACGCCACTGTGCCGATCCACGGTGGACCAAACTCGGGAACCACGTGTTCCGTAGGAATGACGAGCGCACCATCGACTTGGACAGTCTCCTTTCACTACGTAAATCCTCGAGCCGACCACTCACGGGCCCAAGTTTAAAATGCCATCCTTGACTTATACGATGTGGGGCAGTGATCAGGCTTGACCACGTGATCACTTCCGCACTCCATCTAAGTCTACAAGGGTTAGAAGATTCGGCGATGTGTGCCGTTTTCCGCTTACGCCGAAGGGAGACGCTTAACGGTTTCACTATCTCCCTTCGTGCTCGCGCCAGCCTTCCATGAACTCACGGGACCTCTTCCTGGCTCGGCATGCATCGAGCCAACTGAAGGGAGAGAAACAGCCGTGGCACCTCTCCCACATAAGCGTAAAACCGGAGAGAACCCACGACGCTTCTCGGATCGCCGTGGCCGAGGCCAGAAGGATTCCCAATTACCGAGGAGATGAAGTTCGACAGCCTTCATCTTCGCGCCGACTTATGGAGATTTTTTCAACACTTGCCCACAAAAATCCCGGACATTCCGAGGCTAATCCATTACCCTGGCTACGCTCCGCGGTAAGAGGCCAACGAGGCAAAACGTCCAAACGGATCGACGCTTTCTACCATCCCGGGGAAGGAAAAGAAAGTTTGTTTGGCGGAGAACACTCCCTTGTAAATAAATGGGACCGGGCCCCCTGAACGCAGAGACTACGGGCCCACCACCTTCACACCCTTAACGGACACGCGCTCCAACGTCCTAATGCATCCGTGAGAAAAGTTTCAAGTGGCCAAAGACGAAAAAAGACTCAAAATCGTCCCTAAGTATCTTGTGACTTCCACCTCTGCTGGCCACTTCAACCGAAAATCGCAAGACGCTGCAGATGAAAATCAAGACTCGATTCGGGCAGAGGACATCTCACTGATTCACAAGGGACTGGACGAAACCCAGAGCAAATGATGAAGAGGGGCGGGGAGGAGACGCCTCCCGGAACCGACGGCAGGAGTAGTCCAACATGATCACCACCCGACCTGCTAGGAGCCTAGAGGGACAGCAAGGAGCAAGAGATCGGGAGGAAGAAATAAATGACAGCTTGACAACATCATTAGCTTTAGTGATTGTGACTCGAACCATGTAATCTCCCCCCATGTCGACTCCCCTTTGTAATTTCGGCACTCGTTTCAGATGATACTTCGGACTACCAGCTGAAGTGAGTCTTTATTGATAATGGTAGCTCTAAAGACTTGCTTTATTTGGACACTTTCTTTAGATTAGGCCTAAAAAAAGAATCAACTAAAACTTGAAGGACCTTATACGCCTTGACAATGAAAAGTGCTCGCTCAAGGGACAATCTAATCGAAGTCACCCCGGCACCTACCCAAAAAACAAGAAGTCGTATGCTAACCTTTTCTAGTGGTCGACCGCCCTCGTGTGCAACGCGATACTAGGCAGCCGTGCCTACGGGCGTTTGGGGCGCTCACGCCAATTCCACATCTGAAAATAAAATTCCCAACGCCTACGGCGTCGGAGAAGTTCGGGAGATCGTGTCACCGGACGGACTGTTACATGGCCCAAATTGCTCCAAGTGGCGAACCGGGCACGTGGGAGAACTCGATCACCGAGACGAGACCACCTGCGGCAGGTAGGCGAACCGGTGAAGCCACGGATCTGGTCCCACCTGGACCCGGGGAACCCAGATAAGTGTGTCCAGATTGGCGGCTCACTCACCAAAGCCGCCACGCGATGATTGATCGCGTTCTACGAAGGAACGCAGACCTTTTGCCTGGACTCTGCAGACATGCCCGGATTTCAAGAGGTGATGGTCCACAAGCCGGGCCTTGACTTCATCAAAGCCAGAAGACAAAGCGGAGGAATCACTCCGTCGAAAACCGATCGCCATCCGAGAGGAGGTGAAGAAGTCTTTGACGCAGCTTCATTAGGGAAGTCCAGACAGACCGCTCTCAAACGTCGTCCCAGTTAAGAAGAGCAACAGAAATGGATAATGTGCGTCGATTTTACCGCGTCCCAACAAGGCTTGCCCGAAGGACAGCTTTCCCTTGCCCCCGATTGACACGGCTGACTTGACTCCACAGTGGCACGAGCCGCTAAGCTTCACGACGCTTATTCGGCTACAACCAGATCGAATGAGTTCGAAGACGAGGAGCATACATCGTTAATGACGGACTGGCACCTATTGTTATAGGGTCATGCCCTTCGTGTTAAAGAACGCCGGAGCTACATACTGCGACTAGTGAACAAGATGTTCGAAAAGTAAATTGGTCGCAACATGGAGGTCTCACGTCGACGACATGCTCGCCAAGAGCAGAGTCACGGCGACCACATACGTGACTGGAAGAGTCATTGGGGTGCCCAAGACCAAATGAAACTAAATCCACCCAAGTGTGTCTTCGGCAGCCCCGGGAAAGTTCTCGGGTTTCATGCCTCTCAAAGAAGGATCGAGGCAAACCCGTAAAAGATTAAGGCCCTAGCCGACACGGGCTCCCGAGAAACGTGAAAAGACGCCCGCGATTGATAGGCGGCCGTCAGCCGCCCCGCTCGCGAAGTCTCGAGACAAGTACCAGCTCTTCTTTAAAGCCTTAAGAGGGACAAAGTCTAACGATTCCAATGGACGGCCGATTGCTGCACCGCCTTCGATGAGTTGAAGCGCACTGCCAAACCACCGTTATTAGCATCACCCAAAGACGAGAGGAATGGACATTTACTCGGGCAAGATTTGGCATCCTCGCCTCCGTCCTCAGGCGCCAGAGTCCGATATCCAACAACCTAGGTCTATTATGTGAGCAAAAACATTGACCGCCCAGAAATCGCGCTACGCACGCTCAAAAATGGCATCGCACTTATCTTCGCAAAGACGAAATTGAGGCCATATCAGCGATCGTGTGGTGTCCTTACGGACCAGCCACCGAAAGGCATACTCCAAAGCCCGACGCCTGGGCGATTGCAAATGGGCCATTGAATTGGGTGAGTTCGACATCGAGTTCAAAGCCTGCACTGGCCATAAAAGCGCAGGCTCTGGCCGACTTCATTGTTGAGACCACAACACCAATTCAAGAGGAACAGCCCGCAGAAAACGAAGAACGGCCGGATGAGGTCCCAGAATGGACACTCCATGTGGACGGGTCGTCCACGGACAGTGGCTGTGGAGCGGGGGTGATCTTAACAACCCCTGACGGATTCGAGATCAAGTATTCCCTAAAACTTGATTTCCCAGCGACCAACAACGCCACATCGAGCACGGGCCCTACTAGGCGGGTTTGCGATTAGCAAAGGAGTGCTCTGCCAAGAGGTTGGTAGTCCACAGCGACTCTAAATTAATTGTCAACCAGGTCAATGGGGGTTTCGAGGCAAATAACCCTTCCTTGGCCAGGTACTTGGCAAAGGCAAATGAGACCATCCAGGGCTTCGACAAGCTGACTCTAGTTCACGGTCCTCGAGCAGAAAATTGGAAGGCAGACCGGCTGGCTAGAGCAGCTGCTGCCGAAAACCCAGAACAATATTCGAGGGACATGCGGGAGACCCTGAACGCTCCGAGTATAGAGAAACAGGAGGCCATGCAGATTTTCGAAATAGAAAACTAGATGACTCCTTACCTTAGATACTTGGCCGACGGACCACTTCCCGAGGACACTGAAAAGGCTAAGCAGATTAAAAAGACAGCTGGCTGGTACACGGTAGTTGACGGACGACTGTATCGTCGCGGATACTCAACTCCGTATCTCCACTGTCTATCTCCCGAGGAAGTAGACTACGCGCTGGGCGAAGTTCACGGATCTGTGGATCACACGTGGCGGAAAACTCGCCTTCAAAATTTACGCAGGCTACTATGGCCCTCAAATGAAAAAGGACGCGCTTGAGTTTGTTAAGAAATGCGAAAGCCGCCATGCCCTTCATGGCAACCTTCACCACCAATGCCCACGACCAAGTCCCTTCAGTTCTCCGGGCCCTTCGCGCAATGGGGCTCAACATTCTCGCCCATTTCCCATCACACGGGACAAAGGAAGTTTATTATAGTGGGCATCGACTACTTCACTAAGTGGGTCGAGGGCTGTCCCGCTTGCAAGATCACAGGACACAATGCTCGGGAGTTTCTCCGCCAGCATTGCTCTCAGCATTCGCGTCCCAGAGATCGTGGTGACCGACAACGGACCCATTTTTGAAAAACGCTTCACTATATTGCACCACCTTGAATCAAGTCGTCAACACTTCGGGTAGCATACCCCTGTGCCAATGGATGTAGAGGTCACAAACCGTACGCTACTCCACGGGTTAAAGACTAAGTGGAGGACGCCGGGGCCTGGCCGATTTAACTCCCATCCGTCCCTCTCGGTCTTATCGCACAACCCCGAAGGAACCAACGCGGGCGAGACGCCCCTTCACCTATGTTACGGGATCAAGCAAAGAATTCCCATGAAATCGGGCTCCCAAGTCTCTGGGTGGAGTTTTTGACATGAGACTCAACTCCTTAAAAAAATCGGGAGTACTGGACTCTTGGGGAGGAAGCCCGTGACGCAGCTAGAATCTGTGACATACAAAGATACCAACACCGAGTTGCCCGATACTACAATAAAAAGGTGAAAGCTCGGCAATTCGACGCTTGGGACTTAGTCCTACGAGGCATCGAGGCCCGTGCAAGCTGGCCGGGCCAAACAAGCTCTCTCTCCCACCGGGAGGGACCTTTACTGCTTCCGCCGTCCTCGCGCAACGGAGCATACAAACTCCAAACCAGACGGGAAAGTTGGTCCTACGAACGTGAACGCAACCCACCTCGCGTTGCACTTCCAATAGGGAACCTGTGTACGCACTTACTCGATCCCTGCATTCATTCGTGTGCTTGTTTTCACTTTCAAAAATGGGAGTTTACTTAGCATATAGAATCCTAGGTTATATGAACAAGTGTTTGCCAGTATCCACCCGACCTAGATGCGCCCTAAGCTCGGGAGGGTCTTCACCTCTCGTTAAACCCTAGTCATCTAGGTGGCCCAAAAGTGGTCCGAAACCCCGGTCATCCAGGTGGCCCATAAGCGGTCTTAAACCCTAGTCATTTAGGTGGCCCATGAGCGGGTCCAAAAACCCCGGTCATCCAGTGGCCCATAAGCGGTCTTAAACCCTAGTAATCTAGGTGGCCCATGAGCGGTCCGAAACATCGGTCATCCGAGCGGCCCAATAGCGGTCGTACTAAACCTTGGTCATCCAAGTGGCCCATAGCGGTCTAAAACCTTAGGGGGCAGAGAATGGCACACGCGACGACTTCTTTTTGGGAGCAAAGAACGCTTACCAACGACGGTCGAAGGGAGAAGAATTTCTTCTCCAACATGGGCAGCCCAAGTCTCACTAACGACGCCACCAGTCGGGTTCTTACAATCACCGCCAAAGCCTAAGGATTCACTCCTTAGGCAGCCAACCTAACTGTTGCTACCCACGCACCAACCTCTCTATGAAAGGATAGCGTGGTTAAACAATAACGAAGCGTTCCTTCTCTAACACTAATCGCCCAAGTTTCCACTTGGACAACACCGCAAGGTTGGTTAATGCAACCACCGCTAAGCCTCGGGGCTCCGCCTCCTTAGGCGCCTAACGGTCGCGCCCAACCAAGTCGGCGCCCCATACAAACCACTCATGCAAACAACAAACACAAAGCAATAAAAAGCAATGGACACTGGACTGAAAAAGAGTTTCCATTTCATTATGTTACAATTTACATACTATCCGAAAAAAATATAGTATACAGGATCGGCGGACCACCGGGCCGTCTCGGGGGCTCTCCCCACCAGATCTTCTTTTTGCCAGGGCGCGGTTTCTTTGGTTGATAAACACCACTGGGAAGTCCGGAGCGATCAACCGCACAACACGGCATCCAATGTTGAGCCCCTCCAACAGCCGGGCGTGTAGTGCGCCCCCAACCTCATGAGAGGTCATCCGTGAGGCCAACTCTGCGTTCTTGCGACGGCGGCTCGACCAAGGGCGAGGCGTTTGTTGCGCAAGCCGCCGATCACCCTCTTCCTTTAGGCGAGCAACCTTTGCCTTCAGTTCAGCAACCTTCGCCTTCAGCTCGGCGTTCTCTGCCTCCACGCCCGCCATAACAGTCTCGAGAGCAACACCGCTCACGGAGCTCCTCCCGAGGCGGCCGCCTTGGCATCTAGCCAAAGCTATTTCTCGCCTCCTTCTCGCCTAGTGCCTCGCCACGCCGCACTATTGCCTTAAAAGTGCAGGAGGCGACCTTCAACGGCCGCACAAACAACGAATAGAAGACAAGTTAGAAAACTTGAAGGGGCAAGGTACTGGGAATCAACCGTCAAGAATCATACCTCCATAAATTTCTCGTGGGTCCTTTAGGCCCGGCCTCGTAGACTGTGCCGGGTGGTGGAGGGCCAGAGCATCCTCTCGCGCACGAGCACACCGCTCCTCCACTTCTCTCCAAGGACTCATCATCTCAACGATAGCAAAGAGACTCTCTCTCTGGCAGCCTCCGGGGCAGTCATCGCGGCAGCTCCTCTCTGGGCGGCCTCTCGGGAACAACGGGGCAGCTCCTCTCTTGCACCTCCTGGAGTACCGCGACAGTTCTTCCTCTGGCAGCCTTGAGAGTAGTGGTGAATCGGCTGTGACGAAGGCTCTACAATATAAACGCTGGAACCATCGAGCACATCGTGAGCTGGCTCCTCTCATGATCCCATCCAGCGGCGTCCGGAGAGCCCCGCCAAGCAGCCGCGCTGCACGACTCCTCCGCATCCGCCGGCCTCACATCAATGCACTCTCTCCGCCTCCAGAGGCTGCCGACCACCGCAAATCCCGGCAGCCACAAGGTCAATCTGTGAAGAAGAAGATGAGGGCGTGACGGTCGCCCTCTCAGCAGCCTCCTCCGAAGACATTGGGCGGATGATCAACTTCTTTGAATTATCAGGCCTCAACATTCTAATCGGAGGGTGCGGCTTCTGGACCGGGACGGCGGTCCCCATTTAACCTTTCTGGTTTCCTCAGGGGAAACCAAAAAATCCCTCCTAAACTCGTCGGGATTTTGCCAGATCGCTGGTCGGCCTGTGCATAGGCAGAGCTCTCCGCCGCAGACGGCGAACCCAGATGTACGTCAGGGACCTTACCAGGCCCCGCGCGATAGGCCACTTGTCTCCCACCTTTACAAAGAAGAACCGGTTTTTTCAGTTCTTCAGGGAGTCGTGGATGGCCTTATTTATTTTTATCCCCGTACGGGGGTTAAGTGAGATCCACTCCGCCCCCTGGGTCACCTTAAAAATGACCTTAAGGCCGAACATCCTGAACTTTTGGCCAATCTTCTGGGAAAAAATGCATAGGGTGCAGATATACCTCATTGCATTGGCATGAAGCTGGGCAATGGGTACTTGCAGGGCCGCTATGATCGACTCAAGCTCCTCCGGCATCGGCAGGCGAAGGCCGCTCCTTAAGTGAGCCTCATAAACGGTAAAATAGCCTTCCGGTGGGAAAGAGAGTTTATCATCTACGCTCGGAACCCTCCAGGCCATCTCTTTCGGGATGTTGAATTCAACGACAAGGCCTTAATATCATTTTCCTCAAATCGATGAGAAATCCGCCACGGAAGCCATGATCGGAAAAGTTTTAGGGTGTCTTCAAGGGTTTGTCTCGAGGAATGGGAATGAGGAAGACGAAGGAGGCGAATCGATTTCAAAAAATGGAAGGAAAACTTAAGCGCCAAGCATGCAAAGGACGACGCTGCAGTCTCCGCCACGCGTCACCTCCTCATTCGACTGAAGAAAAGGACTCCGGACTCCCGCATGAAACCCCTCATTAATGGCACCGCGAATTGCCACGTGTCGCTACTACACTCAACCCCGCCAAAGGACGGATCCGCGACATCGACCCGGATCTCCTTCCAACCAAAGGAGGACACGTGTCGCTTTACGCAGTCCGGACAAAAGTCGCTTAAATCATTTTAATCGCCAGACGGTCAAGCATTTCGAACTCCCGAATCGACCAGACGGCCACACTCGAACTCCGAAATTGGCCAAAACGGTCAACAATTCCGGCCAAGCCCTTCTTCACGCTTTTATAAGTCTCCACAGGATTCTCAAAGTAAGAAAAAATGTCCCATCATGAACATACTGGAGGCCAAAAATCTGACCACCAGCATGGGGGGCTAGTGATGGGTACACCAATAATGGGTTGGCCCAAAGAAATGTCAACGAAAACCGAAAAAGGCCAGTCAACGTTTCTAACGGCCCAGTAAGAAGATGGGCCCAGGAACTGAAAGGCCCAAAGATGGTTAACGTTGGCGCTGACCGCCCCCGACGGCCAACTTACTCCCAAACGCCAACTCGGCATCGACCGGGTTTGTTGGGCCTTTAGAGGCTTTAATTGATGATGGGCCTATTCCATTCTCGCCCACGCCTCTATCAGCTTGATCGCCCGCGCTCTCCTTCGTTCTTCACGAAGGCGGCCAACACATCGACGACGGCCAACTCAGACGCCGACCATCCGCTTACACGTCTTGGAGGCCCAAACAAGGCCCTTCTACAGTAATGGGCCTGACTCACCCAGGCCCATAGCCCAAATGGAAGCCAACAACGGACGCCTTTCATAAGGTCGGCCAACACGCACACAGACGGTCAACCCAGGTGTTGACCGTCCACGCTTTGCACATTGGGCCCCAAAAAGCCTTCTAACAGTAATGGGACTGACCCGTTTAGGCCCATCGGTCATAAAAAGGCCAACCACGATTCTCCAAGGATACTCCATGATCTCTAAAGGAATATCAGCAAGATTGGCGCCCTTCAAATAAGGAAGGCGCCAGATCCTCCCAACTTCTTGCCAGCCAAGGAACCTCAACGGTAACATGCTGAGAAGGAAAGAAGCTAACTTGGAAAGTGGTTGACCGCCTCCAAAGGAAATAATCCACCACAATTGGGCAACAAGTATCAGCCTACAGAAGGAAGGCCAACAGCAGAAGATAGGGACGATCACTCCTTCCAAAGGAGGAGGATCGTCTATCTTTGCTATAAAAGAGGCACTCGATCCACCATCCAGGCACGCTTGATAGATGCTTTCGAGTGCTTTTTCTATACTAGCAAACGCTTTTGAACGGGCCTTCGACTCTCTTTCTTTCACGCTAGATCGAGATTTAAAACCCTAAGTACTCGTGAGAAACAAGCTCGTTCCAGCAGCCCAAACTCTAAAACACGATCAAACTCCAAGGCAACGAACGGGTCTTTACACACGTTCTCTGCCTTCCCACCATCCAGATACGAGAAAGGACCTGCGCCTTTCTGACATCTGGAAGAAGACACTCCTTTCCCCTCTCTCATTACTCTCTCTCTCTTTCGGTTCCTTCCATCAAGGTCAAGCCATCGACTTGAAAGCGTTGGAGTATTTTCGGTGGGATTACATCCCGCCGTTAACGCTGACCTCTTGTTCGTTTTAGTGGTGTGCAAGATTCGCACTCGGTGAACGGAGCCGGTTCAAACCATCCAGAAGAATCCGAATCTGTTCGAAGTCGGATCCAGGTACGCATCATATCTAATAAATAAAAATTAATAAAAATCATGGGTCACAACTCGAATGAAACCACCAAGCTATTATCAAATTATATACTCTTTGCCATCAACTAAAATTGATCCGTTCTTGGTATCCGGGTTGTGGTACGGATTAGAGAGCTACTCGATCTTTCACTATGGATCGAATTGGAGCGGGTCTGATCTCTATTTCTGTTAACGTGAAACCTGCGCACTACAAACTATACAAAAAAGGTCAGATGATTGACAGGATTTACATCCCAATTTATACTCCGACATTCAAGTGAATTTTTCTAATGAAATAGAAAGATGCAAAGAGGATATGAGCAAATACAAAGTTGCATTTGTATGGGAATATGAGAAGAGGATTGGGCTTCTGTTGTGCGCTCGTTAGGGGACGACTTATAGAGATAGAGGAATGGGCTCCGATGGGTCGCACGCATCAGTGGCTCAATTAGGGTTACACTCAATGAGTGATTTACTAAGGATGAACTTGAAAAGTAGCTCACTATGGTTGCACTTGGTAACTGGCTCATTAGAGATGCACTCGTGAGTGGCTTATTAGGGTTGCACCTTGTAAGTTACTCACTAAGGTTACATTTGGTAAGTGGCTTACTAGAGATGCACTTGGTAAGTGTATCAGGGGAAGAGGGCTTAATTCTCTCCTAGCGCTCCGAGAGGTCAAGGGGTCTTGTCTCACCAAAGGAATTTCAGGAGATTCGAAAAGGGTTTACCCCAAAGGTCTTAAGAGGAGTCTCTCCCCTCGTTTTGTGATGGTGAGGAGTATTTGTAATGCTTCATGGAGAAGGCTTTTGACGCCAAGGCTCGTGAAAGATGTCTCAATAGGATTTGTCGGTTGATGGGGTGTTGACGGGAGTTGCTGTGTCAAATGTTGCCTTGTGGTGGTGATATGGCCACGAGTGGTCCCCCCGACTCAGTTGTCAGATGGTTGGGGCGACGGCTTTAGATGGAGCTTGCATACACGTGCTCTGAGTACCGCAGGCGAGTACTTTGATTGCTTTGCTGGCTACCTGGTCGATAGCCTTTTAGATTGGTCCATTCGTTTGTGCTGTTGGTTGGGCCATTGATACTTGCCCCCTTGCCCCATCACTTTTTGGGCCTCATCTTGGCTGTTATAGTGGTGGCTGGGTCGAACCGGCCTCCTTCTAGGGGCGTTGCTTGTTGCTCGATGAGCCCATCATCCATCCCTGAGTATTAGTGGTTGGACCTAGGATTGAATCGGCCCATGGTACTACTAAACCTATCATTAGCTCCCCATGTTGGGTGGTTTGGCAGCTTGGGCCATTTAGATGCATAAATGGGATCGGACGTTTCTGTGTGGGGTAGCTTGCTTGCTCCTTTTCGAGATGCTTCCTTTCGAGGCTTTCCCCATCAGTGTCTCTCACTACTTTTTATGCAGAGCGTCATTTCAGCTAAACTTTGCTTGGAAAGATTCCGGGGAAGCCCCGAGGTTTGGCGTTGATCCTTGGTAACAGTGTTGTGGACAAGACCCATTAATGGCTTTTTCAACCTTTACTTTGGCTATAAATAGGGGACCTTCCATACCTCCGCTCCATGGATCATCCTTCCATTAGATAAGTGATGCGAGTGATTGAGCAAGGAGAGGGTCCTGGGTTGCCAAGGTGGAGTGTCGGTGGAAGTCTTTCGAGGCCGGAAGCTACATTCAAAGCTTATTTGGAATCCATGTTACCGTCATTTGTGATCGGTGGAAATCTCAAAAGGCTTAAAGCTGCGGTTCGGGCTTGCCATCACGTCCCTCCTAGGGTTGTTCCCTTGTTGTGACGAGGGTGGCTCAATCGTCGGGCCACTGCCATGTTCCTCCTTCATGCTGGTGTCCGACGGCGAAGCTTCTGGAGGAACTTTGAGGCATAAGCGCTCCGTTCCGCTATCTCGGCTCTAGGAGGAGCACTTGGTCCTCGACTCCTTCTGTTGGAGGGTCACTTGCAGAGCTTGCTGGAGGGGGTGCTTATGGAATTCTACCGGGGCCAGACTGTTGATGCTGCTATTGGTTAGACTTTACCCTATGGGGCTACGGTCGGTTTCGGCGGAGGATCTTCTAGTGGGAAGCCTTCCATGTGAGGGCGGTGACATCTCGCCCTTCCCCTCGCTCGGGAATGGGTTTCCATTTATTTCCTACGGCGCTCAGCCCTTGGTCTAGGTGTTTCGATTGGTAGGTAGAGGACGGCTGTCGGGCGCCTTAGTTGTGGCTGTGGAGTATAAGCTTTGTACTTTGGATTAGATTTTCGATTGTGGAGTACAAGTCCCGAGCTGTGCCTTCCCAGAATAGATTTTTGGGATGGCGCTGTCGAATCTTCATTCCACGTGTTTCATTTTTCTTTTTTCTCCATGTACGTCTCCTAATATAAGCTTTGTGTTTTGTAAAAGAAGTTAATGAATGAAACTTTGAAATATTGTTCTTTCTCTTGCCTTCTATCTACTGACTTTGTTATATGATTTTTACATGGTTGAAATGCCGGTGTGCAGTTGTGATCTGCCGATTGTCCGCAGACCCGGTGGTTTAGTATTATGGAGATTTGACGTGTAGCGGTCTGCCTTGACGCTGGGTCAGGGGATGGCTGGTCGGATTGGCCTTAAAACTGCAGAGTTAGGTATCGTTAGCCGATTGCCTTTGGGAAATGGCGTGACCAGGGGGCGCCTTGCTTGCCTGAAGGACGAAGTTGCTCGCATCCTTCGGGCGAGCGTTGTCTTTAGGGCAACGGAGTGTCGGGTTGACACTATTGTGGTCGAGGCATTTCAAGGTCAATAGCTAGCTAGCTTCGTCGACCGGAGGCTGTCCGAGAGTGAGACAGGATCTCAGGAGCTCTCAGAGGCTCTGGATCGAATCGTGTCGCCCAAGGACGTGCTTTGGGTGTGTTGGCGATGGCCTGCTGATCTATCAAACACGTGTCCATGATTGAGAGAAAACTAAGGGCCAGGTCCTGAACGGATTGGGGTGCCCTCGATCGGCCTCTGCTGATGAGCAGTCTTTTTGGAGATTCAGGGACCTCAAGCTGGTCCTTTGGATTCTAGGAATGCTGGGGCCTACCTTGCCGAGCAGCTCTAGTATCATTGCTCACTGTGGTTGGCGGGTGTACTTTGTTCTTCCACCTCTTGCATCTTGGATCTTTGTCGCCATGATGCAAGGGGCCCCGGACACCTTGGTCTTAGGTCGGTCTTCGGCTGCTTGCCCTAGCTCCTGGCTAGGGAGGAGTCGGCGGAGCCGGGTTCATGGCCATTCGGGCCGAGTGCCATCATTATGTGGTTCTCTTGTGGCGATGCCTTCAAAAACTATTGCTCGCCGGCCGCTCTGACCTCGAACTCATCTAGGTCACTTGTTGTCAATTGGTGAGTTGAGAGTGCTGCGCTTGGGAGCAATTGTTGGTGTCGCGTAGTCGTTGCGTCAATCAAAACGCCAAAGCGCATTGATTGTGGAGGCAATACAACGTCTGCCATAATGGCACATTGAAAGGACGTGTTATAGCGCACTGGGGTGAGGGCACGTGCTGTTGCCATTATGGTGACGCGACCTTTTAGCTTCGCAAGTATTGGCTATATAGACACCGTGCCGATTCCTTCCTTCGTCGTCCCTTCTGCTCTATGCGCGCCTTTATTTCCTTCTCTGCGGGCATTTTCTAGGCTTCACTTTGCCATTTTTCTTAACGCTTTTATTGATGGCTTACCATGATGTTGCTGACATCCCAATTTCGAGGCACCTACTTCCACTTCTGTGCCTTCGACAGAGGGGAGTAGCAACGATGAATGAACATCGGAGGAGATGGGAGCCGCCATCTCAGAGAGCACCATTGCTGGTGGCACTAAGTTTTGCCTGGGTATCCATGCTCTAGATCACCAGGAGGATCGGGGGGGACCTCCTAGCCTTGAGTCCATCAGGTCTTCTCGCCCCTTTGGCCGTGAGGTAAGATTCTCCAAACTCTTGTCCTCCGCGGTTGTGCTTCTCAGTGTCTCTTTCGCCTGACCATTCCTTTCCCCTCTCTTAGTTGTTACAGGGGACGCTCCGCATGCTAGAGGAGGACGTTTGCTTTCTGGAGCAAGAGGTTGTCTGCCTCTTATGAGATTGCGTCGACAGAGAAGAGATGGAGCGGAGAGTCAATACTGTCGTTAGCGAGGCATTTCAGAGTCAGGGTAGGCCAACTACCTCAATCAGGCTCTGTCCTAGTTTGAGGCCAGGGCACAAGGGCTCATCAACGACTATGCTGAGGGCCTTGCTTAGATCGCCTCCCTCGAGGACAAGCTCTAGGAGGGTTGGCAGCAACTCACCGATCTAGTGGGCGCGAAAGCCAAGCAGGAGAGGGAACTGATGTTCAGGCCTCGTCAAGAGAAGCTAGCCCCACTGCTGAGAGGGCGATTCCAGGAAGGTGTTCGTTTTTGTAGGAGGATAACTTCTCTGGCTATACCGGATCCCCCTGCTGGCTATCTTGACATGAGGAACGCTGGAGTCAGACGTCGGTAGGACCTCATTGACTTCTCGACAGAGGGATCTCACTCTCACAGGGGTGACTGTTTTGGGTAGCCTGTAGGGGTGCGTAGTTACTTTGTTTCATTCTAAGTCTGCTGGATGCCAACAATATGTGATGTAACTTTTAATAAAGTAGTTCGACGATATTAATCATTGTTGCCGTGTTTTCCTCGTGTACACGCTCTTTTGCCCAATTCTCGTTTTGACTAATGTTGCATGACATGTGTCGTTGGTCCTCAAATTGTCTTCCAGATGTGAGCTACTGCGGCCCAGGTGATTGAAGAGTTTGAAGATGTCTCTTAGACAGTTGTGGGGTCCTTCTGAGCTTCCGAAGCAGGAGGCTTTGGAGGTGGAAAAACTTTTGAAGTCGTGGAGGTCTAGGGGCTCCACCCTCTGTGCCAACGGGAGCTAGGGTCTCAGCACCGGGAAGGGATCTACCTCTGTCGGCAAGCAATCTGACCGATAACGTAGAAATTTTCAGATGTTGTTTTACATCTGATAAATGCTGGTGCCAACGGGAGTCGAAGCCGAATAGTTACTCTAGGAGCGCCATCTGACCGTCGTCTCATTTTGAGGGGAGCCCCTAGCTGGAGAGTGGCCTTCCTTTGAATCGGCAGGCGGTTTTCGCATCTTCTTTGGGCTGTCAACCTGTTTTGCATACCTCCATTTAGCAACGGGGCAGGTAGGCCATTGCGATCATCCTCGTTGGCATCGCTGCTCTCAAGGGCGATCTTGCCTCTCTCTCTCTCTCTCTTTTATGTGGGCACCTTGGCCCTCTAGTACTTGTCCTCTCTAGAAAATGTCATGGCACGATAATGGGTGAGCCTCGCTTAAGGTGACGGAGTTTTTAGGCCACCGGGTTTTGGCGGAGTTGTAGGTCGTCACCCGTATGCTACCACTTTGGCGCTCTACTCTGTCTGGAGGATGTCGTTGCCCGCATGCATTTGAGCCTAGCCCGCTGATCATGGTTGGCTGATGGTGCTTGTCCCATCGAGAATCGCCACATGGATGCTTGAAGGCGCCCTCTAAGGTTTTAACGGCCACTTGAGAGGGGTCTAACGCCTGGTCTACTAGCCCCACGGGCCGTGAAATTTTGGCCGCTTTCTAGCCTTTCGACTGCCTGAGCCGTGTTCTTTGACAGTTAGTAAGTCTGTTTTATGAGCAAGCCGCAATTCGCCCGATTTAGAGGCAACTTAGGTGATTTGATTTTATACAAGCATTTATGCAAATGAATGTATGATAAACATAACAATTATTTTATCAATTCAACATGACACATATTACAAGCAAATTTAGTGATGCACGTTGAGCGTACTCGGGCTTGACATGTGGAACGGGTGGTGCCCTCCGAGTTGGGCGGTGGTTGTTGCCTAGGGATTGATTTGCTGCCTCAGGCACGTAGCTTTTACGCGGCAAGTCGGAGGATTGCTGAGACATGGGATGGCCCTTCCCAATTTGAAGGGGTGGCCTGTGCTCGTTGGCGGTCTCGCGGTTATCTCTTCTTTCCACGGGATTAGGTCTCCCAACTCGGATTGTCAGGGTGATGCTCTTGAGTCGTGATGTAATGTCCCACATTGGATTGGGGAGGGAACGAAGTGTCTTTATAAAGGCATGGACACCTCCCCCTTGTAGACGTTTTTGGGGGTGGCTTAGGCTGTCTCAAGAACAAAACCATGAGGCCAGAGGCTGAGATGCCGTGAAAACTCTCTCAGGCCGCGGCTCGTAGGCTCGGGAGACGCCGCGGTTCTCCTGTGCCAAAGCGACAATATCTACATGCGGGATGCGCGGACGCATAGATGGTATCAAAGCCGGATCCGGTTCAGCAGCGCCGAGACGGCTGGGGTCCCCAAGGGGGTGGATCAGAATGTCCCACATTGGATTGGGGGAGGGGAACGTTGTCTTTATAAAGGCATGGACACCTCCCCTTGTAGACGCATTGGGGGTGTCTTAGGCCGCCTCGCAGAACAAAACCGTGAGGCTCAGAGGCTTAGAGATGCCGTGAAACCTCCCGCAAAGCCGCGGCCGTAGGGCCGAGATGCCTCGAAGTTCTCCTGTGCCAAAGCGACAATATCTACATGCGGATGCGCCGGGGACGTTACACGCGACACCGCGAAGCCTGCCGTTAATGGTTTACTGTGTGCACCTTGGCTATGCCCCAGGCCTACTGGGGGCCACTGGATGGATGGAGGCTCTCGATCCTGAGGCTAGGCTGTATAATCCTCACTGAGGCAAGGCCACAGTACAAAGAAGACTCCCTAGCTCAAGAGTTTCAAGCGTCCCCTCGCTCTGCCTTTGCCCTACTCTACCAGAGGCCTGTCTCGGGTTCTGTAGGAATTTGGTGAGGTGTGCTTTCCTGATCAACCTCTCGTTCTCTTTTCGCAGCGTTCAGCAGTCCTCAGTGTTGTGGCCAAGAGACTCATGGTAGCTACAACACTTCGACGGGTCCCCCGCATTTGGGTTCTTGACAGGCTTTGACCACTTTAAAAACTTCTCATCTCAGATTTTTATGAAGATGTTGATTTGGGAGTCATTTAGGGAGTTCCAGCTGGCGGTGAAATGTGTCACAAAGCTGCCACTGAACTCTTGGAACATCCGGATGGAGCCTAGCTGGAGGTGATAGAACCAAACTTAGATGTCTCTTTGGAGCATCATGGGGAAGCTCAAGAATATGGCAACTTCATTCGGGTCACAGGAATCCTACAGGTCACAAAAACGGTTTAGGTGGTTGACTGGGTCAGAGTTCCCACTTTATGGCTCCATGGGCAGTATTTGGAGCTCGCTAGTGAGAGCCTAAGACCTAATCTCTATCGTGAATGGAAAACTTTCTAGGTTCGTGGGATCTCTATCGGCATCGTACTTGAATTCATACGGTCGTGTCTCCTTCACTTCCTCCTTCGTCCAAGGGGAGGACGGGATCCTCAATACGTCGACGGGGGTTCTCATCTCTCGGCAGTTCGAAGAGGGATGTGGATCTATGTGACTACTGGCCCGCAACCATCGAGTGTTGCAAGAGTCTTCTCTGTAGTTTGGGGGCCATTGGTTGTCACAGGAGTGGTGCAGATCTTGCCTTGGTCTCTGGTTCGACGCTTTGGAAGCGGGTTGAACCTTCTTCTAGAAGCGGGTTGCTCCACTTGGATCCTCCTCAATGCCGAGGTGATTGAGTTGATGAGGCAAGATTCAGCGGGCCACACTTTCCTCTGACTCCCTCCTTCGGATGCAAATGTTGTGTGGGGGCAAGAGGAGGCCCCAACCCCCAACTGTGGGCACATCAAATGTAGGCTGCAGGCCTCCCTGGCTACCCCTGGGGGTCGTTGCCAAGGGAGGTATCGTTTTTAGCTGAGACGTGCGTTGGAGTATTAGCGTTGGCCGTACTCGTCTAGTTGGTGAGCGGTGGTAAGACTTTTAGTCCCCTTCTCATAGACGGCACTAATGATACGTCCTTGGTATTTAAGTTGCGGTACATATTAGAGAATTACTCAATCTTTCACTGCGGGTCGAGTTGGAGCAGGTTCAATTTTAGTCTCTATTAATTTAAAACCTACACACCACAAACTACACACAAGAGGTCAGAGGATTGACAGGACTCACTCCCTAATTTATCCTCCAACGCTCAAGTTAGAAATCTTTTTAAGAAAATAGAAAAATATAGAGAGGATGTAAGAAAATGCAAAGTTGTATTTATGCGGGGAATGTGAGAGGAGGAATGAGCTCTTGTTGTGCGCCCTTGGAGGGTGGTTTAGAGAGATGGAGGATTGGGCTCCGATGAGTTGCACGTAGTCGGTGGAATACTAGGGTTATACTCAGTGAGTAGCTTATTAGGGATATACTTAAAAAGTGGTTCACTAAGGTTATACATAGTAAGTGGCTCACTAGAAATGCACTCGGTAAGTGGCTCACTAAGGTTGCATTTGGTGAGCGGCTCACTAGAAATGCACTCGATAAATGATTCATTAGGAACAAAGAGACATAGAGAGAAAGTCAGACAAGACGGAACGGATTATTCTCCATTGAATAACCTCCGCCAATGATGACACAACCCTAAGCCCATAATTAGACTATGGACTTCTACAGAAAATTCTAGAAAATTTCCTCCGCAATGTGACGAAAACCAAAAAATACAACCTATTTCAAATCACTCCGCATCAAGCACACATCTAATCAAAAGGCTTACACACAGCCTACAACACACCACACAGATCTCAAATCATTGCCATAACATCCATGGCTCCAATACAAGACTCCTATCTACTATATCTGGATCGAGAGATGCCATTTAATGAAACAAAACTCCAAACATAAATATACAAACGCGAAGCATAACTAAATCATAAAATAACAACAAGCCACGCCCATCCGGGCCAACTGGCCCACGCCCGAGCCAACTTTGAGTCCAAATCTTCTTCGATCACTGGGCCCAGCCCAATCACATCAAGCAAGCGCTCTCCTTTGCTCGACAACTCGCGCGCCTAAGTGTTCTCATCTGAAAGAAAACATCACACTGCGGGGGTGAGCTAACACCAAGAAATATAATCATACACACCCCTCCAAAACACGACAAGAACTCAAACGGGAGGAATACAAACACTCTCCATAAACAAGAACAGAGAGGAACAGAGCAACCGGAATCACTTGATTCCTAGCAATTCTCACGATCACATGGATTTGTCATTCTTCCGATTCATTTGGATTCTCACCGCTCATCTTGAATCATTGGGTTCATACTGCTTCTCATCACATGGTTAATCTTGAATCACTTGATTTATCGCTTGGATATTATTCACTTTCATTATTATACCATCTTTATGGACCCGGCTAGTAGACCGTACTAGCCAACGATGCGAGAGAACGAGGACAGAATGTGTTAGCTACACATTCTAAAGCCACGGCTACTACTTTCTCGGCCGGAGCACACACGACCCTCGGTTGCATCCATGCAACAATCATCACCGACGACTACATCTCAATATGTGGCCGACACACCCCACACCCCGGTCCGTGGCAATCCTCGTTCTTCCCACAAGAGTTTCCTAAAGCGTACCCACAGGACATCACCCGCTCACACGAGCGGCGGGAATACGTGGCCAAGTATCCCCGGGTTCCCACCACGATGGATATGGTACACTAAAGAATACTACCCATATGACTCAGTGGTCCTAGTTTCAAGGTTAGGTTCGACACTGGAGAGGGAAAATCCACATTTGCCACACAAGATCACATCTCTAGAATCTCATTCCCATCACAAGATCTCCAACCGGGAGATCATCTCATCAAACACATCTCCAACCGGGAGATTATATCATCACAAGCACAATGTGGACTCCTTCCGATCACATCACGGTTCACAATCACCAAAGGGACTCCATTCCCTTAATCACAATATGCGGGACTTCATTCCCTTATTCACAATAATCAACCCAAGTTCACAAGAGAAACCAGATCTCATACCTCGGATGATCACATCTCACTTTGGAACCTCCGCACACTGCATTCACATTCGGGTTCTTACTTTTACGTTTAATCATTTAAACGTTACATTTCTCATTACATTTCGGTGTGAACATTATCGGATTCTTTTTCAACACCTTGACGCCGAATACGGTTCAATACTTGGAGATCGGACGTCCGGTGGATTCGCATATACAATTCGTGACTCGATATTTCACATTCGGGGTTCAATTTACTTAACACGAGGGTGGAGGTATGCAACTTCCCACTCACTTTCGAATTAATCATTACGGAAGTCTTTCAAGGCTCCCGGATGCCACGAACGGGTCAAATCTTGCAGGATTCGGCATCCGGTCGATATATATACACAATTGGAATACCGGGATTCATATTCTAGAGTTCTTTCATCATCTCACGAAGGTGGAAACACGCAAAATCCACCTCCGGTCTCGGGTGAACAGTAATAGGGCCGATTTAGAGGGCCGGACACCGCTAACAGTCGAAACGTGCGAAATCGAACCCGCGGCCGACATATGTTCATATTCGGGGACGGGCTTTCCAATTTTGGGGTCAATTTCATGATACGGGCCGGAAACGGAAACCCCAAAATCCCGTAGGTTAGGTTCGGCGCAAATCACCGGGCGATCGGACTGATTCGGACAACAAACTACATTTTTCTGACCCAAGGCATGGGTTTTCAATATCCTAACATTCCCCCGTGGGTATCGACACAAAATACCCAACGAAAATACATAAAACAACGAAAGAGAACGAAGTGGGTATGAGAACACTTGCCTCGACGCGTGCTTTCACCTTTATACTGGCCTTGACGGAATCGGACTCCGGGCTCGATCTCCTCTCTTCTCTCTCTAGGCGCGCCCCCTCTCTCTCTCTTCAAAACCTCATTGCTAAAAAATGAGGAGAGAGAAGACGCGGGCGCACATATATGCCGCCGGGCCGCTGAGCGCTCTCGAGCGGCCGGGCCGAGCGGCCGCCCACGGGTTGGCACCGCTTCGAGCCACGGCCGAGCACCCCAGCGCCACCTGCCGGGCAGGCTTCGGAAACCTGACCCGATTTCTTTCCCGATTTTTCTTCCGATACCAAACCTTAATCCTCCCATAGGATTAATATAAATCATTATCATCCTAATTACCTCATTAATATCGAATTCTTAAATTCGAAACCTCACAATTCTCCCCCACTTATTAAAATTTCGTCCCCGAAATTTAACGAGCCTCAATTTCCCAAACTCGAGGAGAACTTCTCTACTCAAATACCATATTCATTTCCTCAAACAATGCCTAGTTTAGAAACCTCAAGCATTGAATCGTTCTGGTCCTCATCACAAAACAAATCTTTCGGCCTCACCGAACGGCTCATCTTAAAATTATCGATTCTCCCGACCATAGGTGCTAGGAAAACCTTAGATCGATTTCTAGATATTCCAAAAGCCGCCTAAAATCACTAGGACATTTCCCAACTCAATCCGACACTTCAATCGGATCACGGAACCTCGAAAGAGATCGATCACCTGGAACCTCAAACTTATTTAGAAATCTCTGGCCACGGGCCACAACGCTTATTTAGAAATCTCTGGGCACGGCCCACAACGCTTACTCGCGCACTCGATCAATCCTCAAATCAACCAATTAAGCCCCGTTCAACATTATAATAATCCCTGGCCACCCAAAGAGTTGACAGATTTCCGATCAATACCGGATTCTCAAAATTCCGATTGCCTAGTAACTCAAGAACTCGTTGGCATATCGACAAGCCAACCGAACCAAAACCAAGTACGGTTCTAGATCCCAACAAGAACACGACATTCTAACACCCAATCATCGGGACTTACTAGCAATTCATCTTTTACATTACCTATAAAAGTCCAAAGACATGAAAGTCTAACAATTCTGAACACATGCAATACCATATGATCATTCTCCTCAACGACACAATCATTTTGGCCCTTAAAATCTTCAAGGACTACATCATCAGTTCCCTAAATGGAACTTCAAAACTAATTCCGTTTTACACATGGGGGTAACACTAATCCAAAACTTCTCCCCCACTTGTCTCAAAGGTACTCACCTAACACGACGCGTGAGTGACAAGACTTAACTTTCTCAAAGGCATTACATTTCACGATAACTCATCGACCCATTGGGGTCAACCCAAATGTCACTTAACGTCAATCACCCTATCTGGTCGGATCCAAGATGACGAACACTTTCACGACACTAATGGTCTCCCGATCGCCCACTACTTAAAATCTTGAGTCCTCAAAATCACGTCATCATAAAGCCACAAGCTTAGGGAAGGCATTTTCTTCTACTCAATTCGCATTCTTTTCAACGGACATGCGAATTATCAATTATCTACAAATCATGACTCAATCCTTAAGCAATTGCACACACCATCGATATCTTTGAATTCTTTGATTATCTCATGAAGTAACCTCAACATTGACCCGCACGTGGTCAAAAGATCATCCCATAAAACTTCATGAAACGCCAACGATCCTACAAAACCCAAACGGCGTTTTCGGACTTCATAGTGGCCATATCCTTAACCTCGGATACCATCGGGCTACAACTTCTATTCATCCACAAATGTCCCGCCACGGACCCAGATCAATTTTAAAATTACTCAAGTCTTCACAACGCCCACAAATTATGCTCCGACCATTCACGAAATCAAAAGTTTATCAAACCATCAATCTCCTAGGCAATCCCATTCCAAAATTCACGAACAACCTGATCGGTCCATCTTATTTACCTCGAATGTTCTGGAGTATTTCACATGATACAAAACTGATATCTCCTCAGCTCTACATGGAATCCTCAACAATCGGCGTCAATTTTTGACATAACCTCGAATTCTTGACCAACCGATAAATCAACTTAATCTTCCTCTTTGATGACGTCCTCGATCCGATGATCTACAAGAGAGACGATATCAATTTCTTGATACCTCGATCAATTTAAACTCGTGCTTCAAATCTCACCACTCGACTGCAAGATGCTATCCTTTACTAAGCCAGTTATATTAACACTGCAGTTCGCCCACCGAACTACTATTAGGATCAAATTAAGACTTGAATATCTCAAATTCATACCCAAAATCACGTAATTCAATTACCAAGCACGATATTTAGATCGACCCGATAACTTACTGACCAAAACCTTTAAACGTCACAACAGGATTGACACCACACGACGATTCAAGTTAACCCAACCAATCATAATCACAAGCTTCAAGAATATCACAACCTCAACACCACTTGCATAGAACTTAGATCCTTAATCCCTCGAATCACAAAACCATAAACATACTCGGGGCCCCCAAGATGCAAGTGCTGTGACATCACGCTTGAGAAATTTCATTTCCAACCTCGGCAATCCACAAATTTCCTCATGCACCATTACCGCCGAACTCTGATCCTACGGTGCTGGATTTCTTCACCTCAAGATCAGAGGATACAAACCATCCTCAATCCAACACCCGTACTATCTATAACTTAGATCCTAGTTTCAAAATCTCTTCGGAAAAGCATTCATCCAAGATTCATCCATGACTTACCACTTTCATATTTCCTTGCCCTTCCGAATACTAGGTCGCCTTTGACATTCTTGCCCAAGACTAGATCCTCCCAATTACACAACACGAAGCACAATCGCGGCATGGGTCCAAATTCCCACAACAACATCAAATCACAACATTAAACCCATGAACCTTACCTCTTGCCACAACAGTGACATTAACACTCGAGCTCAAACCTTAGAATCCCGATATAGAACACCAAACCTTTTCATTTTTTGTCTGTGGCTAAAGGCATTCTTAAATCTCGTGATCGAACTTACCACTATTGAGACACGCTCCCAAGAGTCTCATTGCCCCACAACATTATTCCATAAAATTTTCATAACTCATGGGACCATATCTCCTAATCCTCGGGACCCAAGATCTCTCTCCTCAACCAACCAAGGTCGACTTCACTTCCTACCCATCACGGCAAAGACAAAGATGACTTCTATCATACAGGGGTCACCACAACGATATCCGAAGCCTCTAAGATTCACATCTCCACCTCAAAAGGATCTGACCGCCGTAAGTCAGGACACTCTAACATCTCCCACTCCAAAACAATCATGGAGTGTTAACCTAGGACTTCATATGGCCAACTAAACTCCACCCAAATTCATCACGCTCTCTAGGTTGACCTGACAACCCTTCGAAGCAAAATACTAATCCAAGGACTTCAACCAAGAACCGATCAAACTTAAACCTCAAACTGAGATTAATCAACTTAAGCCTCGAATCAACACCGATCAGTCCAAGGACCCAATTGATACTAATCACATTCAATTACTCAGGTGTCTCGACACACCATCTTCTCTTGGCCCTACAACCAACCACAATTATTAGTAGTCCCCAACAAGGAGCCACTACTAATACTTTCGGGCGAGATCAATCAATTCGGATCAAGCCAATCCTAGAACACAATCTAGGACGTATAGGCTAGACATCCGAACTAAGTCACCGCTTCTAACTTAGTACTAGCCTAAGTTCTGGGATCGGGGTAACCAAAACTACCCGGACTAACTTAGTCCTCACCTACCTTCATTGGCGAAAACAATCAATCTTAATCAAACCTAAGCTTCCGCATATGATTCGAGATCAAACCTAGGCATCTCTCTTCTTTCTCGATACCAATCAGCGACGGAACGGATTATTCTCCATCAATAACCTCCGTCAATGATGACACAACCCTAAGCCCATAATTAGACTATGGACTTCTACGTAAAATTCTAAGAAAATTCCTCCGCAATGCGACGAAACCAAAAATACAACCTCGTTCAAATCACCGCATCAAGCACACATCTAATCAAAAGGCTTACACACACTCTGACAACACACCACACAGATCTCAAATCATTGCCATAACATCCATGGCTCCAATACAAGACTCTATCTACTATCTTGGATCTAGAGAGATGCCATCTAATGAAACAAAACTCCAAACATAAATATACAAACGCGGAAGCATAACTAAATCATAAAATAACAACAAGCCACGTCCATCCAGCCGGCTGTCCACGCCCGAGCCAACTTTGAGTCCAAATCTTGATCACCGCCCGGCCCAATCACATCAAGCAAGCGTCTCTCTTGCTCGACAACTCGCGCCCAAGCTAAGTGTTCTCATCTCAAAGAAAAACATCACACTGCAAGGGTGAGCTAATACCAAAGAAATATAATCATACACACCCTCCAAAACACGCACAAGAACTCAAACGGAGGGAATACAAACACTCTCCATAAACAAGAACAGAGAGGGAACAGAGCAACTGGAATCACTTGATTCCTACAATTCTCACGATCACATGGATTTGTCATTCTTCTCGATTCATTTGGATTCTCACCGCTCATCTTGAATCATTGGGTTCTATTTGTTCTCATCACATGGTTAATCTTGAATCACTTGATTTATCGTTTGGATATTATTCACTTTCATTATTATACCATCTTTGACTTTCGCCAGTAGTAGACCGTACTAGCCAACGACGCGAGAGAACGAGGACAGAATGTGTTAGCTACACATTCTAAAGCCACGGCTACTACTTTCTGGTCGGTAGCACACGACCCTGGTTGCATCCATGCAACAATCATCACCGACGACTACATCTCAATATAAGCGCCGACACACCCCACACCCCGGGTCCGTGGCAATCCTCGTTCTTCCACAAAGAGTTTCCAAAGCGTACCACGAGACATCACCCGCTCACACGAGCTACGAATACGTGGCCAAGTATCCCTCGGGTTCCCACCACGATGGATATGGTACACTAAAGAATACTACCCATACGACTCGTGGTCCTAGTTTCAAGGTTAGGTTCGACACTTGGAGAGGGAAAATCCACATTTGCCACACAAGATCACATCTCGGGAATCTCATTCCCATCACAAGATCTCCAACCGGGAGATCATCTCATCAAACACATCTCCAACCGGGAGATTATATCATCACAAGCACAATGTGGACTCCCTTCCGATCACATCAGTTTGCTCACAATCACCAAAGGGACTCAATTCCCTTAATCACAATATGCGGGACTTCATTCCCTTATTCACAACAATCAACCCAAGTTCACAAGAGAAACCAGATCTCATACCTCAGATGATCACATCTCACTTTGGAACCTCCGCGACACCGGATTCACATTCGGTTCTTACTTTTACGTTTAATCATTTAAACGTTACATTTCTCATTACATTTCGGGTGAACATTATCGGATTCTCTTTTCAACACCCGGACGCGAATACGGTTCAATACTTGGAGATCGGACGTCAGGTGGATTCGTACATACAATTCGCACTTCGATATTTCACATTCGGGGTTCAATTTACTTAACACGAGGGTGGAGGTATGCAACTTCCCACTCACTTTCGAATTAATCATTACGGAAGTCTTTCAAGGCTCCTGATGCTACGAACGGGTCAAATCTTGCAGATTCGGCATCCGGTCGATATATATACACAATTGGAATAAGGGATTCATATTCTAGAGTTCTTTCATCATCTCACGAAGGTGGAAACACGCAAAATCCACCTCCGGTCTCGGGTGAACAGAATAGGGCCGATTTAGAGGGCAGGACACCGCTAAAAGTCGAAACGTGCGAAATCGAACCCGCGGCCGACATATGTTCATATTTGGGACGTGGGCTTTCCAATTTTGGGGTCAATTTCATGATACGGGGCCGGGAAACGGAAACCCCCAAAATCCCGTAGGTTAGGGTTCAAGAAATCACTAAAGGACCGGACCTGATCTTGACAACAAACTACATTTTCTGACCTCAAGGCATGGGTTTTCAATATCCTAACATTCCCGTGGGTATCGACACAAAATACCCAACGAAAATACATAAAACAACGAAAGAGAACGAGAAGTGGGTATGAGAACACTTGCCTCGACGCGTGCTTTCACCTTTATACACGGCTCTCGGACGGAATCGGACTCCCCTGCTCGATCTCCTCTTCTCTCTCTCAGCGCGCCCTCTCTCTCTCTTCAAAACCCTATTATTTGAAAAAATGAGGGAGAGAGAAGACGCGGCGCGCATATAGCCGCCGGGCCGCCGAGCGGCTCTCGAGCGGCCAGCCGAGCGGCCAGCCACGGGGTTGGCCACCGCCGAGCCACGCTTTCCGAGCGCCAAAGAAAGCGCCTACCGCAGGCTTCAGCAGCCGGACCCGATTTTTCCCCGATTTTTCTTCCGATACCAAACCTTAATCCTCCCATAGGATTAATATAAATCATTATCATCCTAATTACCTCATTAATATCGAATTCTTAAATTCGAAACCTCACATGTATGAAGGGAAGATGGTGTAATTCTCTTCTAGCGCTCTGAGAGGTCAGGGGGTCTCGACTCAGTCCGAAGGAACTTTAGGAGATTTGAAAAGGGTTTCCCCCTAAAGATGCCAGAAAAGGCCCCGAAAGGTTTCAAGAGGAGTCTCTCCCCTCGCTTCGTGATGATAATGAGTATTTGTAGTGCTTCGTGGAGAAGACTTTTGGCGCCAAGGCTTGTGACAGGTGCCTCGCCAGAATTCGCCGGCTGTTGGAGTCTTAACAAGAGTCACCGTGTCAGATATCACCTTATGGTAATCATGTAGCTGTGAGTCGTCCCCTCGATTCAATCATTAGGTAGTTGGGGTGACGACTTTAGGTAGTGCCTGCATACGCGTGCTTTGAGCACCGCAAGCACATACTCTAATTGCTCGGCTGGTTGCCTGGCCGACAACCTTTCGGATTGGTCTATCCATCTGTGTTGTCGACTGCGCCGTTGACGCTTGCCCCCTTGGCCCATCGCTTCCTGTGCCTTATCCTGGCAACTATATTGGTGACTGGGAAGATCAGTCTCCTTCTAGGGGTATTGCTTGTTGCTTGCTAGGCCCATTGTCCATCCCTGCGTGTTGGTGGTTGGGCTTTGGATTAAATCGGCCCATGGTACTACTAGACCCATCAAAAACGATGATAACTAGTATCTAAAATCCTATTTATCTGAAAGTCCTGTAGCAAATGTATCCCATACTAGTATTATGTAATTAACTCGAATTTAAAACTAATAAAATATAAATAGAAGCTAAATATTCAATAAATGATAATAATTAACGCATAATAAATAATAAATATATCAAATAGGCAATATTAACTTATAAAAGTGATGACAATAATATAAAATTCAACAATAAACTCTATCAGAGAATCTATAACTCATTATAACTATGACTCAAACTAATAGCAAGAAGAGGTCCTATCGAATTTTTAGACCACAAGGATAAAATAATTTAGTAGAATTTAGATTTCATCAATAACAGGCAAGGATCCCTCAAAATCCAACATTACAAGAACAATAAGGATTTTCTAATTCAAATATCAATATAAATAATCTGGATATTAAATAACAATAAATATAATAAATTTCATAAAATCTGAATCTCAATAAAGTCAACACAGAGATTTCATTGAATGTAGCTTATAAATTTCACAGAATTCTGAACTCAATAGGTATCAATAATAATAAGATATCATAAATATCTTCTGGATCTTTTTCTATCATCATAAACCAAAAGCTATGTATATCATCTCCCAACAGAAAGGTATGTACTATGAGATAACCCATACTCGTAAGTTGACATATAACCAAATCCATAGTTTTTCAAGACTCTTACCAAATAAAGTACAAATGTCTTACTAGTGCACATTTTCTTTGTCCACGAAGTACAAGAATCATCTTAACATGTCAAACCTAGTATCCCCCATCGTGGTATAGACATATGATTGTCATATGGTTATAAACATCATTCTACAAGAAATAATATACTTCATTACTAACAAAGAAAGCAATGATAAAAATTAGTATAAGATGGATAACATTTAATACAAAGAAAGTCATCACCGAAGAAATGAGAAAGATTAAGATTAGCGATGCGTTTGATTATTGGAATAGAATTTCATATTATTTGATATTATATTATTTTCATATAATTTTCTTTACCTTTATAATAAGAATCCAATAACATACTTCACACAATTAAATATAACACAAAGAAACTTTATAATAATAATAATAATAAGTGTGACATAAATAATACTAATAAGAATAATGTTACGTGAAAATTGCATCACATTTAATATAAAGAAAGTCATCACCGAAAGAAATGAGAAAGATCCATAGGTACACTAAGTATCCAACTACTAACATTCCACTGATTCACTGTAGCACACTAAGCCAATCAACTCAAAACACGGTGCTACCTAAACACTAATTCTGAGACCGAATCAAAACTTCTTAAGTTTTTTGGCGTCCGAGCACATGCTCACTACTCATGCCAAAGTCTAGACCTCATCAATCATTTTCCAAATTTACCCACCCACGACTTATATTTTCCAGGTCATAACTAAATAAAATACATTCTATTTCCTAATCATCAAACAGTATCTCACAAAATAACATCACTTTCTCGAAAATAGACCTAGCACTTGAGTGTCAATCAAACACGGGTCCAAATAACTCAAACCGAAGGATTAACTTACCATAATCCTCCATAAAATCCAAATATAAAATAACATTAAAAACATTTAATTATAGCTCTACTTCCTATAATGGAATAAACCAAAAATTTTATTACAAATCTATAACCAATTTAGTGCACGGGCGTGACCTCTAGTGCCAATCATGTGTCAGTTACTGTAGAATAAAACATAGATCAAAACCACTAAAATCAAACAATGAGATCTTAAATACCCATATAGTTGTTGGTCAACTATCAAACAATAGGATACGAAATTTCTACCACAAAATTGACATTGACCCAAAACCGACCCAACGCACAGGCGCAGGTACAGCGCTGTTCAGGCACTACTTTAAGCAGCACTACAATTTTTGATAGGTTCTCAATAACGGCAGATCAATGGGGAAGCAGTAGAGGTGTAAATATCACTCTTGATCCCTAATTATGCAACTCATCAAAGTCGATCTAATTTCCACGCTTCATCTATAACACATGCCCACATGTACATTTAAATTATAAATTTATAGAACTATAATCCCCACAAACGCATCGCACTCAGCCGTTTCATAAAGAAATCAGCAGCTGGGCAACTAAACCACCATCACCGTGCATAAACATGCTTTGCCGGTCCTGCAATTCAACCTAAAGTAATCAACACAAACAAAACCAGTAACAAGGCATAAGAACATATAGATTATTCCATCATCCATTCTTTTCTACCCTAACCCAAATCCTCCAAAGTGCAACTCAAGAAGTCACACCCACTCACTAAATGGTGAACAAAATAGAGTGACGGTAAGATAGCCGCTACCCACACAAATCATTTTGAGTTTAGATCTACATCCGCTAAACTCCACTAGTTATTAATTCAACAATAACACATGGAATGAGAATGTGAGAATCAATTAAATTCAACAGAACAAGAGAAGTTGGGAGGCTATCAAGATGATGAGGGTTAACACGTGACAGAACACAAATGAATGAGGAAATCACTTGCCTCGATTTTTGTGCTCCACCAAAACTCAATAAGATGACAGCTCCAGCAGAATCTCGGCAACCTCCTGCAACTCGTAATAAAGACCGAAATCGAGAGCTCGCAATGATGGCTGAAATCAAAAGGGAAGGATTTATCGGGGGTATCCAAGGATTTAGGGCTTCCCTCTCTATTCTATCTTCTTCTCTCTTCTTCTTTCGAACTGAATCGGTTGGCTCCCGGTCGCCAATGGACCGCCGCCGTTGTTATCTTTCTTCGTCGTCGTCACAACTTAGCCGAAATAAAGTGAGGTAGATGACGGAGAGCGGCTAGCGCTGGATTTAAATAGAAGAGAATATGGGTGAGGGAGGGGCTGTCTGAGAAAATCGCCGCGGCAACCGAGAGGAGGAAGAAGTTGGGTTGGAGGACTCCTTTTTAGTTCTAATAATTTAAATAATACATACATATCGTGTCACAAATATAATATCCATAACTAAGATGATTTTTTTACCAATAATTAATTGTCAGAAATTGTTGGATGGGCTCTGATTACCGTTTTACCATTCGAAGGATTATACTTTACGATACATTCAAATCCTTTAAAATCAACCTAAGCCGGACCATGCAATATCAATTTTAAAATGCTCATCTCCACAATTAAGCTCTTTAACCAGTCACATCTACTGATCGCAGTTTAAATATCTTATAAAGAAATACCGGACTACCACACACCTTCCTACGGTGCTGTGAGGTTTGAGTCCAAGGGGACCACCTTGCTGTGTCAGCCTACGTTACAAGAACCCCCCATCGGGCGCCCTCCTTCCTCCCCAGCTAATGAGAAAAAATTAGGGGGGAAAAACCAATAATATATATATATATATTTTTTAAAAAAAAAAAAAAAAGGATGGAGAAAATTGAGAATATTTTTTGATTGCTTGCCCCAAAACATTTGAAGAATATTTTTGGAATTTCCAGCAAATACTAAGCTGCAAATATTACAAGCCAGCCTGAGAGAGATTTTGGGGCCAAAACCACCACTAACCGGTGGACCGACCGGCCGGCCGGCAGACAAATAATTTAGAGGTGCTGAAAATAGTTGTTCTTGTCACCTACCTCGTTGGCCATCTTATGAAGGCATAATACCAGTTCTACCTCTGTACATCTGCCTGACCTTTCCAAGCTGCGTCAGGGATAACATTCCCATTCCCCATCACTCCGGCAGCAATTGCTGCCCCCGGTGCTGCTGTATGAGTTTTAGCATGGTGCAATTTATGGGCTGCAAGAGGATCTGAAATTCCACTAGTACGACATGAATCCTGCTGCTTTGAACTCGAGACTGCTTGAAACCCATGCCTCTGCAGTTTCGACAAGGTATCCTGCCCCTGCCTTATGACTAATCTGAATGGCTGCACACCATCTTGGCTCCCATGAATCTGATAATTTGCCACAGCTTGATTGATGCTACAAGACGAGTCTGATGGGAAAACTGATGCACCACCTTTCAAATGGCACCCGTTAGAATCCATCGACCGCTGCTCCATTTTGGATGATGGCAGCGAGTAGCCACTAAATGGAGCTGGGTATTTTGCCAATAAAATATCAGAGTCAAGCGAAGGTGGATAGCCAGTCTGTATCCTCACCCCATCCCAGAAACCATAGCTCATAGGGATATTCTTCAGACCTAGAAAGTTAGCATCATCATGCTTGGGAAAAGAGGATTTCCCATCCGTACTGTGGTTGGTAGGCACCTTCATATCAAGGATGCTAACTGAGCCAGGGTGATGGGCGATACCCTTGTGGTCATTCTCTCTGACAGTGGACAGTTGTTTCTCCAAAGATGAAGGCTTAGTAAGAAATTTCCCAAATAGTTTCACATCACCGTTCCCACATGGCTGCTCTCTGTCTGACAAATATGGTACATTGACCCCCGCCTCCTCTGATGGACCTTTACTTCTGGAGAAGAAATTCAGCTCGCAGATTGAATTCTGAGATGATGTACCACTACATTTCTTTAGACAACCTCCTTGAAAAGATTGAACACTTGTCTCTGTTCTTGAAACACTTTCCACAGCAGAATGCAGCTTCTGACTGATATTCCCATTCAACTCTGAGTAAATTGACAAATCCAATGGATAACCACGGCGCATATTCAATGATTCATCCTGATTCTGCAAAGCCTGACATGAAAAGGACTGGTTGAAATCCGTACTTGCAGACTCATTATTGCCCTCATCCCTGGTACCCCCCAAATCATTCACCGCTGAAGGGACATCTCGGTTACTCACATCTTTGTTCTGCAATTCAAATATTGGTTTCCCACTTGCAACGTCATCCGCAATTTTATGGTCAGGAGCAGCACCCAAAACTTCAGCAACTGCTTCCATGATTGGCGCATTGTGCCAGGCACTTTGTTCCTCTTGACAGCCTGGAGCACCAGAGACAACTGATTTCTCCTGATCCTGCATTCTAACTGGCATTTTATCCTCACAATTAACCTGAAATTCACCATCAAGTGTCATCTCATATGTACAATCTGCAAGATGATTCCCAGGAGGCAGCTTTTCCAACTTCAACTCAGGATAACAATCCTCCGCTGACATGTTCATCCCAGCAGGCAGATTCATGGCCTCATGTTTGGAAACTAAATGTTTTTTGTCTGAAATAGACATCAGCAAGTCTTCATCCATCCGAGAACCAGATTTATCACTGCATACAATTGAGAGAGCCTCAACAACACAAGCACCTTCAGTGTCACTGCCACCCCCATTTGCATCGTCACCCTGTAGGGTTCCTGTATTGCCAGGATCAGGGCATATCATGTCCAGTCCAAGGCACTTCCACAACTTACTAAAGAAAACCTTGCATTGATCCCTTGACTTCGTTTGTACTTGTTGAGAGATCATCACAAAGTCCTTACCATAGGATGAGAAAGCTTGTACAAAGCTAGACCTCTCCTCATCTGTCCAATCAACCTGATCCATCTCCGAACAACTTTCATCTGAACATGAATCATCATCAACATTCTGTGTGACCTCTGTCATTATTAGCTGGCCAGTAGATAAATGGACTTTTTGGCACTTCCACTCCTGACAGGCCTCCAGTGGATCAACAGGACTAGTGGTGCAAGAACTCAATGCCTCTGATGACAAGGAACCACATATGCCAGCCAATACGTCAGCAGCTGCAGCTTCTCTTTCATCTTCAACATAATAACTGCTTGACCCTTCTGAGATGCCATCAGTTCCTCCTGACTTATTCTCACTGAGTCTGCCTGGAAACACTTCCACTAATTCCATGCCTTCCTCAGCATGAGCTGCAATAGCTGAAGCTGCACCCAGCAAATCAAGGGAAACAGCATCAATTTCCCTATTCAACCTCTTACCTGATGTCACCAAATATGTATTGGTAGAGATGGACTTCTCTTGCTTCTTAAACTCCGTCTTCTTTTTTGTTTTTTCAAAACAATCCAATTTGTGATTCTTGTAATAGAACTCAATGCAGTCAGCAGTGGTCTTGTGATCAAGAAATGATGCAATTCTCCTAAAATCCTTCCCAAATGTGGCCAGCTTATCCATGAATATTTCCTTCTCCTCAGGAATCCAAGGGTTGATCAAAGATCTATCCTTCTCAAATGCACAAGGATCCTCAACTAATCCATTGCTCGATAAGAAACTTGACCTCAACTTGTCCCTCTCATCCAAGATTAAAGCTGGCATCTTCAAACTATCCCTGTAGCATTTGGTTTGGCAATCTGAAAGAAGCTTGCTTGCCAAAGCTATTATCTCTGTTGTAGGAACCAGGGTCAAACTCCCTGCTGGGAAATAAAGCATGAAAAAGACACAAAATTCATTTCACAATGGAATTCAATGTACTTATTTGACCACTATCATACATGAAAAATGGAACACTGAAAATGGAACAGTCCAAACTCAACAATTCATACTCATCTTGTCAATTGTTTCATTTACCAGCTGTACAAAAACAATCACAAGCACAGCAAGGTTCACAAACAGTAAAGGAATAACAGCTCCTTTTCAAAGGGGAAAAAAGTCAGAGTAAATAGGTGAAGAGCCCAAATCTAGAAATAAAATAAGATAACGCATACAAGAACAACAGACACCAACTTATGCATAAAAATTTGTCCAGTACATCTACCAAGCAATTGTAGTTGATGACAATTCTGACTTGCTTAGCCCTTTGAAGGCACTTCTCCTTTCATGTGACCATGACTAGGAATGGCACAGCAATATCCATCAATCATCTTCTGTCATTTCTCTTGTGCAGTTAATATTTGCAATGACCCACATATTATTACCACATGAATCAACCAAAACCAAATTCCCCATCATTTCCACAATGAAAGACATCATGACTCCCAGGTCATAAACAACGCATTACTATCAAGCATATTTAAAACTGACAACTCAAAATTTCTTTAATTATTTGGATGAAAAAAAAAAAAAAATTTATATTTGATCACAATGATCAGAAACATACTCATAGTGGATCAAATATATCTAATTGCACTTAATAGTTCCATATCAAAATGGATCATGTTGTCCATTAACAAGACAACAAATTGGCCCATAAGCTACATAAATATCATGCACCTAACAAGCATTTTTATATTATTTGTCAAGCCATTTTAGTTTTAAAGGATTTCCACAAAAAGGGTTGTTTTTAAGTGGTTTTACCAATATGTACCACCCATTGTAAATTGGTCATATCTTAATTTAAAAATTCTAAATGCTATAAACTTCTTTAGTTGTAAATGGACACACAGGTTTCATTTCACATAAAATTGGCACTTAAACATTTCTAGACTAAAACCAGTTTTTAACAAATGCACACAAACCATTACAAACTTAAATTTGCACAGGCTGTGTCTAATTCAAAATATATTTTTACACTTCTTTAAAAGCCAGAAAAATTATTATTATTATTATTATTTTATGAAAACTAGACATTACAAGGTTTCCAAGCATATATTATTTCCAAATTTTCTATTATATTGTGCAAACAATAATTCTTTAAATTTGAATATTCTGCAGAGGTATGTGCTGCAAATTCAAACTGATCATGACATGATGTTTTATGTATATCTCAATTTAGAAAAAAAATTTGAATATGATAAAAATTGACAATAAAGAAGACTTGACAGATTTTCCACAAAGGTCATATTTTTGAAAGTTTATAATAGTTCTTATGGCTTTTATAAAACTGAAAAAAGAGTAATTCAAAAGAAGATATGGAAGACGACAAATGCCTAGTTTTTGATATTTGTCTCTCCAATGGTAACAAATATTGATCTGATTTTTTTGTAGAGTAACATTAGCACAATAATAAAGTTTCAGAATTTTTTGTCAATTTTTGAAGTTCAAGGACAACTACTTAAAATTTAAAGTTGCATTTTAATACTACAAAGGCTCCTCGTTACCAACGGGTACCTCTTCTCTACTTCTACATAAATTCTCTTCTTCTCACTTGAAAACACAAGTGGCTAAAACAAGAGCAATCCTCGACAGTATTTTGGTCTTTCCCTTTTGAGCACAAAATTTTCATGTTTTTTTATAAGAGATTTGTTTAAGTATTTGCACTTCATTTGCTTATATTTTTATTGAGAGAAAACTATTATAACCATATTCTTGTAAGCAACAAAGTGAAAATGTTGCTCTTCAGAAAAAAAAAAAAACTCCTAGTTTAGAGAGCTGAATTGCAAACTAAATGGTATATTGAGTAAGGTTTGATCTTTACCGAGAAGGTCGAGAATTATAGATTCAAACTCTCAAATGTAGGTTGGAAGCAAGATGTGAGCAAGGCTAAACAAGTACAAATTATGTGTCATACTTCTCTTTCCATACCCTATTATTTTCTTATTTATTTGCATGCATTAGAATTCCTTGTTCTACTTTAAAATTTAGTGAAACCTTGGCTAAATTTAAATTATTACTTCAATATTATCAACAACCTAATTGACCTATTCTTAGGTTGTTTATTGTGACCACAAAAACTCATTGTCAATTCTTTTTGCAAAAAATTGGAACACATTCAGATGGAAGTTCCAAATCACTAGTATTCAGAGCCAAGATCCTCAAAGAATTTTCAACAAACTAAAGATATGTGGTTAGTTACACATTATATGCACAGACTATTACATTAAATTAAATGGGACACATCCCTTAAAAAGTCATACAACAAAGTTTGCAAAAAAAGGTGTCCATAGGCAGACAATTAGATGTAATGAAATGTGTCAATAAATAATTATAATTAGACTATTTCCATTGAAGAGTCCAAACTGACAATTAGATTAAAAAAGATGGAGGTAAAAGAGGAGAAAATCAAAATTTTAAAATCTTAATTCTACTTCATGGGAATCCATAATATCTGTTTATGTCTAGTATGTGTGTCGTACAATGATATTTAACTATAAAACACCCAGATATAAATTTTTAAAAAAATGGTCTACTTCGGCATATCGAATAAGTGTTCACGGAGGCTGAAGATAATCTTAACCTTCTGTAGATGTCTGAAGACATTTTAGGCTAGAAAGCCGAAGGAATTGCAAGTTCTACTAAATGTAGATATCAAATAGTCCTAAGAAAGAGACAGTTACAACTGCTTCAAGCAAAGAATTTAACCCTCTTTCTTGTCACTTAGGCTGCCTGAAAGCCTTGTAATGGGGCAATGAAGTGAGCTTCATCTTTGAACTGAACTCCTATACTGCACCCTCCCTCTTCTATGGGCCCTTAGGGGGGTTTGAATGCCGAAAGATGGAAAGGACTAAAACCCTTGAATAGAATATGAATTCCCTTGTTGGGTTAATCACTTTAGAGTATGAGAGAATTGAGTTAGGAATTAATATTCTAGTATATGATATGCACAAATAAACAAGAAGTTAATGTGAAACATCCCGTATACCTTCCCACAAAAAATTATTTCAATAAACCATTCGTACATTTCTGCACCACTAGCACCCCACTAAATGGCAACCACCCCATTTCCACCAGCCAACCACCACTAGTCTGTTGCCATCACGAATAGTCATTTAAAACCCAGGGAAAATTAGTTGTTTGACCTGTAATTGTAATTCCATAAGAACCAAGAATAAATAAATCCATCCACAGGAGGAATTTTATTCCTATAAGAAATAAAATTCCTAAAACTTCCACTGAGAGTAAGCACAAAATGGAATTGCAGACCAAACATGTGAAAGGAATAAGAATACCCTTTTAGCCACCAAAATACACACCCAACTGCTGGCCAACGTCTCAGGCACCGGCCATCCAACTTCATCGGTCCAGCAACCCCCGTTGGCGTCAGCCCCCCATCCCACAGGACCAACAACCCTCATCAGTGCTGCCAACCATCCCCACTTGGGCAGCAAACCCCTGGCATCAGCACCTTTTTCTATTTGGCTGGCAATCCCATTGTAGAGGCCACCATGCAGCTTGCCAGTGCCGGCAACTCACCATCATCAGGCTGACAATTCCAATAGGTGCTGTGTCACCCCTGCCAACACCACCAACACATCAGGTGGGGAAACCCCTGTCAGCGCCGAACATCAACCTCCATCGGCAATGGCCATCACTGCCATCAGCCACCACTATTGACCATTTACATGGAAAACTTGAAATTGAACTTCCACATTATCCATATGGAATGGTTATTTCCACACAAACCAAAAACAATAATATTTATTCCCACCTCATTCCTAATAATCCCACTCATGTGTAATATTTATTCAGTTCCCAATTTATTCCATTGCAACAATGAAACATAGCACAAGTTTGAATATAAACTTGCATACAAAAAGTAATATTGTGGAAGCAATGAGTAAACTATTATTAAAATTAGAAATTCAATGAATGGAGTTTCTATTCTGTCACAGCTAGGAATTTTTGTCTATATTTACATTTTTACCTTAGGGTGCTAATCTAAAAGTGATATGAAGATGGAACAAAACCAGGCCAAGGCGATATAGGCAAACAAGGGGATTTCTTATGTCCCATAGAATATAAGCACGAATAAGAACATGGCATCGATACATATTCTAATTGCTTGTGTATCATCACATGAATGAATGGTGAGCAAAATCTATGTTGAGTTAACCAGTCAAACTAGTTCAGTTACAGTTCAAAATATTACTGAATTGGTATGACAGTTCAAAATATTACTGAATTGGTATGAATGGTTTGGGTGACAAAATCACAAACACCCCTACCCTATACCCTACCTCCTGATGAACATTTTCACAAATTGATCTTGAACTAATGAATATGCATAATTTTCTAGATCACATGCATAATGATGCTCCGGACCAAATGAAAGAATTGTTTTAAAAAATATGGTTGGGCATATTTCACAAAGACTGCTACTTACACGTTAAAGCAATATTCCATTGTTATGACTGATCATTACAATGTCTGATTCTAAGAGTAACTTTAATTGTCAAAAGTGTCAAATACATGATGAATATGTTAGGAAAGTGTGTGTAGCACCAAAAAAAAGAAGTCTTCTTATTGGCAGGTCCAAATGTTCTGGTCCTCACAGATGAACATTTCCTCATATTTAAATAGACTATTCATCGTCAGACTCCAATTTGATGTGTGACCACATGTTGGATATGATGCAAATAGATCCTATTAAATCTAAGGGCTGGAAGTAGCTTTTCCAGCAGGAAGTAATTAAAAATGTGGATTAAAAAGGTCATGAAAAAAGTGGTCAATTGAAAAGCATTTAGAGCATTTAGCTTTTTCCAGCAAGCAAAAAGTATTGGCTGCTTTTTGCAACAATGCAGCAAGCAGCTTCAAGCGCCGAGATTCACTTGTGATTTTTTTTTCCCTTTTCAGAGTGGAATGCATGGTGCCTGGATTGCCCTCAGAAATCCGTGCTAAATAGTTTCCAAACAGCACCAAATCAGCAAATAGTTTTTTATAAAACATTATTTTAATAAAAATCTCTAAATATATGACCATCTAATAATAGAAGTAACTGCAGCCTCCATTTTGGCAAAAAGAATAGGTCAAGTTAACAATAAGAAAATTTACAAATGAGTGAAACAGAAATATTTACGCCAGAACAATATCCAGTGTAATATGTAGATCAACCAAAAACAAAGCCAAAGATCTCACTAAATGGGGTTAACTATATGATTACACTTTCAACAATCCAATCAATTTAATGTAATATCCTTTGAGAATATAAATGATTTTAAATCTATTATTATTATTTTACTCCAAGTTTTTCTAGATATATTTATTCATTTCTTCCTCCAATTACAACTAATAGCTAAATCGAAGAGTTCAACATGATTTAATACTATAATCATAATTAATCTAGCCACATAAGCTACTAGATCTATAATCTTACTCCATAGTTCTAATAAAGTACCAACAAAAACCATCCATTGGAAACTAATTTTTTCATTTGACCTTTAAAATCATTTCTCACAATTGTTCTCCTTTTCTGTATTTTTGTGTGTTCTGAAAGAGTGGTAAGTATCAAATGAACTTTAAACCAACATTTTCAGCATGGCTCATCGGGAACAGTATTAGGTCGTGTTATACATGGCCTAACACCTCAGACTGCACCAAATTGTGGGTTAGCCGGCCCAATAAATTATATATATATATATATATATATATGCAACGGTCTCATGAATGTTGCTATGTTTGGGGGGTGGGGGGAGAGGGGCAACGGTTGCCCCTTCAAGAAAAAATAAAATTAAAAAAAGGACTATAGATACCTCCTCCATCCCCCCCCCCCCAAAACACCACTCCCCACACAACACACTCTACTCTATTTCTATACTCTACTCTCTTATAGTATAACAAGTGATAGTGTGACACTTACATATTTATATTATTTTATAAATAATTTAGATATTAATATTATTTATTAAATATGACACATAATTTTTCTAATTTCAATAGTGAAAGAATATAAGAAAATGATTCCAATACTCTCACATTGGTTACACTACATACACACATTGATAGTGGTTCTAAAATACCAGGATCACAACCTATCCTAAATATCATTACTGCTCCTAGCTTTGGCTGCCATTTCAAAAACATTCTCACAGTATAGGACAATTTTGCGAAATTAAATTAGATAAAGGTCACGAATAAGCCGTTATTAAAAAAATATATAAAAAAATTAAACTTGTGAAAGTTCTAAATGTACCAAATATCGAAAGCAACGCAGAAAAAAAACATGATACAACAATTATCACAAACTCAAATTGAACTAATATTTTCAAATAGTATAAAATTAGTAGTTTTTAAATATGATCAGAGGCCAAATTGAGAGGAACTAACAAAATATATGCTTCACTCGGAGAGTTCTTTTCTCATGGTGGAAGGCCACAAGTTTAAAAAGTACGTGCAGAAATGCTTGCAGCCCAGGCATATAAAATGTCTCGACATACTGTTATAGATGAGGCTATTCTTTTTTTTTTTTCCCTACAAGTTAAATAAGAATTAATTTCAGAATTAATGCACATAAAGTTTAATATTTTTAGTTAGTAATAAATGGTTATTATATAACAACTTATCATATATTTGTGTTCCAACACGTTGGATTTCTAAAAATTGTAAATTACGAATAAAAAAGTTTGGTGTAAAAATTTTTGAACGCCCATGCACTGCTTCCGCAATTTTAAAAATAATTAATGCTATTATAAATTAATTTGAAATATTTAATAAGATTTTTTATTACTTTTGATAATATCTCAAATAATAATTATTTTATTATTTTATTTATATCATATTTTTTAAAAAAATTTTGAATGATAAATTATTCCATACAAAATATACTCATCACATTATTAACCTTTGTGTCAAGAATACTTTATAGATTATTTCTCCTTATGTGGAGAAAATAAAGAATATCCTATTTATTAGAACATCTTTATGGAAGCGGCAATTCAAAATGTTATACCGATAAAATAAACTAAGCTATAAGAAGTTGAAGATCAACTACCAACATGATGGAACTAAGTGTACCTGAATGCTAAAGACCACATATTCTTTTTATTTTGTTTTAACTATTTTTCACAAAGAAAATATCCTAAAGATTGAACCAATTATAGATTCCAATTGGACAATAATTAAAAATGACAAAAACTTTTAAAAAATATTTTATTTTTCTACTAACTAGCTTACAAGTACCCATTATACCACCCAAAATCTACTATTAAGCTAATTGTTGTCATTTACTGGCATATTTGCACTTTTTGAGATTATTATGATTCCTGCCATATAGTACTGGTGATGTAAATAGATATAAAATTTAAATAAATAATTTTAAGTAAATATTAAAATTATTAAAAATAACATATTTACTAATATTATATTTAACTATATTTTTAAAAACAAATTTAAAATATTAGTAAAATCCTTCAATACTAGCCTATCTTGCTATAATTATGACCCTGCAAAAATTTACGCAAGGTGTATATCTGTCTTAAAAAAGTCTACACCAACATGAGAATGACAGATGGCACAAAAGAAATAACGGTCCATGTTTATCACAACCTGTATACAATATACAATTTGTATACACCACAATCAATACGAGAACCGTTCACTCTAACAGAAGAAGCTAGTAGTAACAGCAATAGAGGTGGCAGATGAGATTTGCTTTTTTCGGTACGGACTCGATGTGAAATATAATCAGTTAGTGAAAGTACATCGGCTGAAGTTTTCACTACTTACAATCTGACCACATTTTTGATGTCACAAGTAGCAGATTAGAATTCCAAATTTTAGATTGGTGGGATAACAGCCAATTCCCCATCTAATTAATTTGATATTGTTCATTTATTTTGATTTATTTTGGATATAATAGAAATAATTATAAAATGTGGATTTGAAGGAATTTGGAACAAGGAAGCAATTTCGGTGCCTGATGCACACTTGACACACACTTGTGCACATTCAATAGATTGGGAGCGCTTGAGGTGGCGCTCGAGCATGAATTGTAGAATACTCATGCTCGAGGAGTGCCTGAAACGGTGTTTGTGTGTGGCAGTGCCTATATCCTAAGAACATGCACGGTACCTTAAAAGGAAATTATTTTTTATTTCACAGGTTGCTTCAAGAGAATCATTTGCATGTGAGGGTGCAACATTCTAGCCAAGAATGCACAAATGCACATAATAAAAAAAAAAAAAATTGAACCAAAATGGCACAGACAACACAAGCCAGAGGTCTAAGGGATTTTATAGAAGAGTTTATCTTACCAGAAGCGAAACGAGAACGATTGAAAAACCGGTGCTTCTGAGACCCAGAATGCAAGATCCCTGAAGTCATCTCCAACTTCTTCTGGGATTTGACACATTTTCTTATAGAAAGCAAGAGTAGATCCTTCTTCCATAGGTTATGAAAGGCTCTATACCTAAGATATATGACTCTCTCCTTGAATCTTAGAAAGCGCTTTCTCCGCAAAAGCTTTTTCCTAATTAATAACTCATTTTCCCTGCTTGATGCTCTGATTTCATCAACAATTTCCATATTATAGTCAGAAATTGGCAGTAACTGAAACACTTCTGAGGCCTTTGCAGCAGTCTCTTGATTTGAAGCCCTTATGTTATCATATGCACCATGTTCTATACTCAGGCATCCATCCCCATGCCCAGATGTAATACTTCCCGGGATCATCATAGTACTATCACCAGATGACCCTGTTGTCCTCTCTCTGTCAGAAGAGGAAACTGAAGTATTGGCTTCAAGAGCAGTGGATTCAACATCAACAATGTATTTAGAACCAAAATCTTTCTGATCAACAGGAGATTCTAGCTTTTTTGATGACAGCGGTTCAACAATTTTGGATGTAGCAGTTCCAGGACTATCCATTTCCTTGCCTTTAACTTCAGCAAGAGTTTCTTCAATGGCATAGCCACAAGGAGCCCCCTCCTCAACAACGTCTCCAGATGAGGCAACTCCAAGAAGAGGAGGTCGTGGGCTCATATTAAATAGTTTACAAGGTTGTTCTTTGCAACTGACAAACAAGGAACTTGATGATGCTGGACGTTGACTTGCCCTATCAGATTCAGGCCTTAACAACTTAAGTTCATTCTCAAGAGAATCGACTTCAGATTCAGTGAGCTCCAATGCTTTCATAATGTCTCTTTTCCACAACAGCAACTTATTCAATGCCAAAGACTCTGTAAAACCAGAAGTCACCATGCTCTGATATTCAGACTGTAGCACTTCAGAAAGAAAAGCACTCAAATTTGTGATAGAACCACATTCAAAGTTTTCAACATTGAAAGAGGATCCTTCAACTTGAATCTGAGACCCATGTGTAGGTGACACACATAAGTTATTAGCATCATTATCAACAACAGTTGCCCTGCTGGATGGTTTGTCTTCCAGCCCTATCAGAGAACAAACAATCCTGCCTCAATATAGGTGATCTCAACAAAATTGTATTATGATGTGCAGAAGATATATAGAAATTAGTTCAAAAAACAAAAAGGCTGAGCATTCAAACCAAGCCATCTCCAACTATCCAGAGGGGCAAAGGGAGAGAGTATCAGACCTTAATTAACAGGAATGTCTCAAGCTTCACTAGAAGACAGGTGAAGCATGTGAAGCTCCATTTGCTGACCCTGTTTGTTGTTTTACCTCAGTGGTGGTGGGAGGGTCATTCAAAGCAGTTTACACTATCAAACAAGTCAAGCTACATAATCTTGACAAAAGGCTGCTTCATTAGATTACTTCTTCCCAGAAAAACAATTTAATGCCTCATTACGGCTCATATGAACCTAGTTTGAGAAGTAGCTTAGCTAGTCAATCCAATGCCTATTTCGAGCTTGTTTAATTAACAACCCATGTTTGGCAAGCTACTAGGAACTGTATTATTTAAACTAACTAGATGAGATGAGGCAAGGTAATATAACATTCAGCCATTTACAAACTGCTCACACCTGAAGATCAACAATGTATCACATCCAAGGCAGAAAACATCTATCTATATATGACAATCTGTCTGCTATAGGTGCAGAAATCACCATTCATCTATAAACACAAATACAGACCTTAAATCACATAGCATATCCACCAATAACAAATGAACAGATTGTCAGTCCATGATACTGCTACCTCAAGCTTCTCTTCTTAACAAAGAATCACCAACACCAAGTACATTAATTTTCCTTCCAAAATGACTTCTGAGCATCTTATCTAATAGAAGTCCCTAAATATATATCTCTCACAAACAAAACATTCAACAAGCATATAAACGTGTTCATAAACATGCAGAAACCGTGCATATTGAAAGAAATATACTGGTTCCAGAATTCAATAAAAAAGATAGCTCTCTAGTCAGGAAACCAGTTCTACCTTCCCACCGGGTAATCATCTATAGCTGGAATATTAGATATAGGTCACGCATTATTACCTGGTGAGGAACTGCAGGAAACAGAGGACGGAGTAGCAGGCGACGAACAATCAGAGAAGCCTAAAACCCTAGGACTCCCAATATTTGAGGCAAGTGAATGAGGCAGCTCTACATAATTAGCACATGTTGCATTCTCAATATTGTTTGCATTTTCTTCAGGGCCTTCAACTTTCTTTTTTTCATACTTGGCCAGCCCCTCACCCCACCCAAGGCGTGGCTTGTTTATAGAAAAAGTCTCCTCCAGGGAAGCAGCAGAGATGGTGCAGACAAAGGAATCCCCAGAAGGTGATTCAACATGGGTAGTATTCTGGGGTATTAACTCACCCCTTGTGTAACTAGAGTCTCCACCAATACTTCTTGAGCTGCTTGAATGGCTAAAACCGGAGCCCCTTGAAGTCAAGCTTCCATAACGGGACCACTTGAGCAGCTTCCAATCTATGCCGAATGAGTTCTCCTTGTCAACTCTCTGGCCAATGCCTAATCCATTGACATCAATAGGCTTTTCAGCCTGATCCTTAGAATGATGCTGATTTGAAATGTTTAGAGAGTCAGGATGAGGAGGAGAGGAACATGGTGACATATGACTGACTGACCTATGGTCATTCACATCAGGTAGTTTGGCTGGCGCATTCGGTGGAACAAAGTGGTGACGGTTGTTCTCCAATGCCGGTGCATTTGGTGGCACACAATGGTGATGATCATTGTCCAAAGAGTGACCTCTCCAATCCTTATGGGTAAAAGAGGCTCGGTCTCTATAGATTCGCATATTTCTTCCATCTCTGTGGTGCCCGAATGGTCTGTAACCATCATCTTCCAGAAACCTACCACCAGACCGAGATATTGGGTACCCATGAGGAGCTTCTTCGGGATAAGGATGCCAACCACCCTGCCTACCATGGCCTTCAATAAGAAAACAAACACAAAACCACAAATATCAACACAACAAAATTATATTGAGAGCACAAAATAGTAACAGAAATAAATTGTCCACACATCTTTATGTACAGAGTCCAAAAAGGGGAAAAAACAAATATCTATCTAAAATAACATAGAGTTTACTCAAGGATCAATTATATTCGGCATACTACTTCACATACAAAATTTTCAGAGCACAAAAATGTCATAGAAATAGACAACTGCATGCCAGATCCATGGCTGATTACTCCAGAAGAACGAAAATGACCTTCCGTTGTTATCTCTTTCCTCATCTGGTCTCCCCCACTCTTCCCTCTTTTGGGATTTTTTGGGAACAAAAACACACAACTGGTGCAGTTGAAATAAACCCCCAAATCCCAAATCAATTATCAGCCACCAAATACCAAGAGAGCACAATAAATAAAATCACACAACCAAACACACACAGGTTGCACGATAGTATTTAACGTGGAAAACTTTTCTCAATTAAATACAAAACTACGGGACAATATCCAAAGAAATCTATTATAATAATATCCGGTTACAACCTAGAGTAACCGAGTGAATAACTGGTTGAACACAACCCCAGCACACCTAACATATTAGAAAGAATACAATGAGAAAAACCAGCAACCACATGGTAATAATTCCTAGAAACAAAACTAGAGTAACATACCAACCTTGGCAAATAATGAACTCAAATCAAACCTAAATCGGATGTTGAACCTCTTTCTCTTCTCTCTTTTTGTATGCTGCCCTTCTGTATTGAAAATAATTTTGAATTTTTCATAAAATCAAAATAGGGCCTTTTATATCCCATATAGCTGCTTAAGTGGCTAGCTTGCGATCACCACTAAAAAATCTCCCAGTCCTCTCAGGGAAACCTACTGAAAAATCCTCCTAATCTTGTCAAATAAGCCAATAGCTGGTGGCCTTCTTGCGGAAACTCCCGCAAATAATTTCGCTTGAGTGAACCCCATGTGACATTTAGTGAACAGTGTCATTTGAGCGGGCCTTTCATAAAAATCACACCAATCTTCAGATGATCTGTCCATTCGGCTGAGACTCACAAGAGACTGATCCAAAACCTAACAACCTTCCCTCCCCAAACAATAGAGGGAAATAAATGAAGTAAAGGGGGAAAAATAACGCTATGAAGCAGACCTATAGTTCTGGAAAGGCAATCCAGAATTCAATCGACAGGAAGGCCCAGTAAAAAGCTAAAAAATGCAATCCAAGAGCATATCCTGACATTCTTGACAAATTTATTCTTTCTTTCGAAAACGCCAGAAAATAGACGGACAAATCAAGAACCCTAGCACAGATGAATTCGATGAAACTCTAGTTTTCCAATTACTGCGAATGTGATCCTGCAAAAAATAAATAAAACAAAAAAAAGAAAAGATTAAAGAAGAGAGAGACTTGCCAGGAGGGCGGCGGAACTCGGGGACAAATCCCCAGCGAGCGAAATAGTTGCGCGATCCGTGAGACGCGGAGTCTCTCCATCTAGAAACAGGCTCTAGAGACGATTCAGAGGGCCTCTCGCGGCTGTATTTTCTATCTCTGAAGAAGCCTTTTCGATCCCAAGGGAATGGCTCCGGCGGCATGAAATTGTTCTCAACAATAGCATGGGCAACAACGCCACGCTATATACACAATGCTTCTCTCTATCAATCTCCACAATAAAATCAGAATCAAATCAAGAACTAATACCAAAATAAGATAACAAAGCCAACCAAATAATATCTCTAGAAAACGAAGAAAAGTCAGACTCGGAGATATGTAGTTTCAAGCGGACAACGATTGAATAGATCTTGAAGATGCCACAACAATGGCAGCTTCATTTTCCCTTTCTTCTCTGTGCTTGTTTTTCATTTTTCACTCTCGGATCAGGCGAAAGTGAGAGATTTACTGAGCAAAACACCACTCCGAGCGAAAGAGGGCATTGCGGAACGAGCAGAGATAATGGGTATCTCAATCTCAGCGGAGTTTTTTTAATTAATTTAATTCTTCTCGCGTCCGCCAAAACGATTGCGGGTTATTTTGTGGAAAACACCAAAATGCTTTTTCTCTGATTTCTCACATCCCGAGAGTTGCACGATAACCCATACAAAAATTTAATGCCTTTTCAACCTCTAACTCTGCAGGTGGCTTTCTCCCTTATTGGGCTACAATATCATTTGAGCGGACCCAATGCATCAATTCAGTAATCCCATAATTAATAAACATAAGATAACAAAAAATGAAAATGCATTCTTCGAATCATTAGGCCTGAGCCCAGGGATTACAGCGCTCGGTCTTGATCCAGATCTAAAAATGATAAATCAAGATTTAATAGGTCTTTAATATGTTATTAAACAAAATATGAGTCAGACTAAATTATATGTCCAAATTAGAATATATTCAAGTATTTAGCAGAACAATTTTGTTTAGCCTAGTGGTTTTTTAACTTTGTGGTTAGCCAAAGTAAAAGTCTTTAAACTGAGAAATATCAATTATTTATTATTAACTTAATCTTTAGGCATTAGTCGTTTCTAATCAACCTCACGATCAGAATATGTATAATGGCCATTAAATTAATTAGTTTTTAACTAGTTTAACTATTTAGATAATAACCAATTATTTATATTCAAAAAACCTTTAAAAATTAGCATTATGACTATATATGTGCACAATTTTTCTAAAAAGGGGGAATGAGAATTGAAAAATAAGAAGCACAAAGTATAAGCCATCTAATTTGTTCTTCTATGATTATATGGAACAAAGTCCTATATTAACTCTCTATCATTTTCTCAATTTCTCCCATATATTAGTTGTTTTGAAAATATATTGATTTAAGTATTTGAGAATATTTTAAAAAGTAAGTCTTAATCTTTTTAGAGTTTTTATTTACTAATGTGATATGTAGAATTCAGATAAAATAGTTTGATGAATTGATTAAAATTTCTTTAAATTAGAATCTAGATTATAATTACATATCATTGGTGCTATATGTGAAAAATATAGTCAAGTAACTCATTCCTATTTAAATAAAATTATACCTATGAAGATCCACAAACTAAGAATTTTTGACAAACTATTCAATATAATGAATATCATAGTGCATGGACATCCTCTATCACGGTATTCTCCCTAAAAAGGTAGCCAAGGATATGCTCACTCACCTAAGGACATTGGACATTGGACTACTTAACCTCAAGACATATTGAAGATGTTAGAGTTACTTTATAACAAATTTAAGGCTTGAATGCGTTGGGCTAACTTAGGTTAGAATTAAGTTAAAAATTAGTGAGTAAATTGGGTTATTTAGCTTATACTATTTTTGTTAGTGTCTAATTGGTGAATTAACCCATATTGTTCTTATTCCAAGAAGTATATCCATATCCGATCATGCTATTTAGGCGAGGGTTGAGATGTGAAAGTGGTTAACCACGTGATAGAGAGGCCGGGCATTTAAATCCGTTGAATGAAATAGCGAGACTTGAAGGTCTTAGAAGATATTGTCCAGACGAGGACCGGGGGACGAGATGTTGAAGAAGGATCCCTTGAGGATTAACTTAGGATGACCTTGGTCAGAGAATTTTGGGTTAGGGGAAGCTTGCATAGCATGGCAAGTAAGATGAATAAGGTGAAATTGTAGGCTCGAGGTCCAAATGATTTGGATTCAATTCCTAGTGTTTGTGAATTCGAGGATAACAAATTGTGATTGATATAATAATGATCAAGTGTTTTAATTTTGGGTGGTTCGGATTCTGTATAAGTTTAGATGTGAATCCTGTAAATTGAAATGTTGTTTACGGTGACCCAATGTTCGGAAAGATAATAGTTATTGTAGAGTATCTTCGTGGGTGTTCTTTTATGAATATGTATTTTTCCCATGTTTATGATTGTAGTCGGTTCAATCGCAAGATTGATGATTGTCCTTATCCATTGGTCAAACAGTAAAGTGGTCCAATACCTTGAATTGGGGTTCTGTGATGATAGCACAAGGTGTAGAGTGTCATGTACCGTGATGGAAGGTAAGATCCCTGGATTTGATATTGTAGCCCATGTTTCGTTTTAGGATCCTGAATCTATATTTTCATTTGTGTTTTTAAATTATGTGTAATTTGAGGATCTAGGCTTTTATATTTGTTGCATAGAGATCTACGACATTTCCTTGGGTCCGTAGATATGATTGGTTGGGTTAATCTGATTTATTCTGTAGAGCAAATCTTGATGTGATAATAAGGATGACTTAGTAAATCAAGTTGATATGTGTAAGCATATTATGTCATGTAGTTAGTGATGGAAATTATTATCAAGGTAAGATCCTAATTTTATCTAATAATGAGACCACATCTAGAGGTCATTTGTGGTCACTGAGAAGTTTGGCAATGTGAATATTTGAGGATATTTTTGGAAGGAAGATTAGGTGATTGACCTTTTAGTCAGTAATTCAAGAATGTGTCGAAATCAACACTGATCTTTAAGGATTTTGTACAGAATCAAAAAATCATCTGTTAGATGCCATCGTGAGATGCTTTTTTTTTTTTTAGTAAGTAAGTAAATGAAATTAACATAAAGAAAAGGTACAAAACATTGTTCTCACTCCAAGTGTTTTACCGACTTGGAGGAAGAAACAACAGGCTAAGGCAATCCCCGAGCATTGTCATGAATCAAATCATGTAAATGGAACACAGAAGGAGACAACAAGATGACATCCATCTAGACCGGCCAATTGGCCAAAATAAAACCGTTCAAACCGACAGCAACAACAAAGGGGATGCAGACACCATCCGGCAGGCAGCCTCCAGCCTAAACTCCCCAAAGAACTGTAACAGCCTTTCCAGGTCACCAGATTCTCCAACGCAGCCTGCAAAGCTCCCAGCAATTGTTTCTGCAACTCATAACAGGAGCAGATCAGGTAATAATACCAGCCCAGTATCACTACAGTGACAGATGCGAACCAGCATCAGCTTGCCTCAAGGAGCCAGGAGCATCATTCCATCAGCATCAACTTCCATCTTCACTAGTGTCAAAAAAAACCAGCTACCTTTGCCCATCCAGTGGAACAAATTTTCAGGACCGCAACATGGAATGCTCGACATCCAATAGCAAGCCGAGACACAGGGCAGAGGAGGCAGCCAATATCCAGCCACCCACGCACAGCATCCAACATCAGCAAATGCATCATTAGAAGGTGAAGACATTATCAGGCAGTCTTGCAATCAAAAATTTTGTACCCACAACTTTGCATCAGTTTTGCATCAAATTGTCTAGCACCACTCTTTACACCTGTCATCAGCAATTTAGCATCAGAAAGATCCAGAATGCCAGATAAGGTGTCAAGAAAGTTTATTATCATTTACACATATAAAGCAAAAAGTCCTTGGGCATAACAAGGCCGTTCACCAAAACCCGTGGAGCACAACAGAATGCCTACAGGCCACTAAAGTTAATTTATCTAATAATGAAAACACCTAGGGGCTAGGTGAGGTCATTTGTTTTTTCTTTCTACGGGATTTGGATGGCTTCACGACTCACATTCCAAGTTCATCGCTTCATTGACGCTAAGTTTCACTTTGGAATGTAGAAAGAATATTTGAGAGGATATTTTTAACCAGGGAGATAGAAAGTTTGATTAGGTGATTGATTCTCAATAGAATCAAACAAGTCATCCTCACAAAATGTGTCAGGAAGATGGCCAAGAGCATTTCGATCTTCTTAAGAAGGAAGGATTTTGGGGGGATGATTGAGACCCATCAAGAAAATCATTGGCGTAAAGATAGATGCCATCGCGAGATGCTCAGAGCCATTCTCGGAGGGAACCTTTGACACCTCACCACACGAACATCCCAGCAAGATGACATGGAACCGAAATAGCCTCACAAAGAGGAGGATGGGGTGGATTTCCACCAAACCTTCAAAATAGCTTCCTTCCCCTCGGACGCATCCAAAGAGCTCTTAGATGAAGCTCTCCGAAGAGTTAATGATTTGATAAGCGATGGTCATTTATAAATGAATATTTGATCGGCGGGAGGCGAGAATACCCAGGTCGAAGGCTTACAATTTTCGGAACGACACATGGTTTCAAAGATGGCCAACAAGGTGGCAATGTGATGACATTAACCAAGATGGAAGATCGTGGATTTTGTTGAATGGGAATGCAATTTGGGAAGGGGTCATCCACACCAACTTCAACACAAATTTTTGCAAAGGATACATTTATAGTGTTCTGGAATGTGCAACGGGATTGTAATAGTCGAGAATTGAATCGAGAGATTAGAGCTTGATCCGATTGGATATCTTTTATGTTCATCCTTCACAACACCAAACCCGGTGCCCGGCGTTTGAGAAAAGTTGTGGCATTGTTCCATCATCTCCAATGATGAGAAATGACCTTGCCGGCGGGGAAATGCGGGTGGGAATCAAGAAAATGTCCAACCAAGGTGAAATAACAGGTCGCCTTGGTCGATCACATCGACGGGGAAATGGTGGGTTTGAAGATTCATTGGCATATCTAGGAGGAAGATTTTATGGGTTTGAGGCTTCTTTTTTGGATGGCGGGAATCACCATATTTAGGTTAGTATGGGACGGAGGTCGACGAAGGAAGATGAGAATGATGGCCTCATCAAGAAACTCAAACAAAGATTAGAGAGAAGGGAGTGAGTTTGAACCTTCGCGAGATTTGAACCTTTGAGACACGTAAGACAAACCGATAAGGTTATTTGTGGATTTTTAAAAATTAGGTTGCCCGAAGATTAATGATTTGATAAGCGGGCACAATAAATGAATATTTGATCTATTGCAAGTGCTTGATGACTTCTAAGATCGATTTGTACCTATAGTGTTGTTGATTGTAATAATTGAGAATTGAGCTTGTGCCAGCAAATGAGAAAAGTTGTGGCCGTTGTAAGTTTCGATGATGCTGTTTGGGCTTGAAGATTCATTGGCATATCTATGAATTTTATGGGTTTGATTTTTTGGCCATATTTAGGTTAGTATTATGATGGCCTCATCAAGAAACTCAAAGATTCATAGGGAGTGTGAACCTTGTTTGAGAGCTGCGTCATAGATTAAGAAGGTTGTTAGCCGTGTGTTCGATTGAGGTCAGAGTGTGAGTTTCAATAAGAGAAGAGATCGTATTGGCCATGCAGATTCTTCGGTAGCACGAATGTGGTTCTATAGGGCTTTGAGCGGTGGCTCATTTAGGAAGGATTAATTGAGGTCGTGAAAGTGCATATTTCTCTTTGGTCTAGGTGAATCCAGGAGGATGTTCATTAAGTGCTCCTTGAGGTTTTGCAATGTTTGCAAAGCCTTGCCTTAGAAGCAATCAGCATTTGTTAGAAGTAAGGTATGAGAGAATAACCTTCTACATTTGAATGGTAATTGTTGATCATGTCATTTGGGTAGATCCTTGATGGATCAAGTGTATTGTTGTAGCATGTGATGCATTGAGGAAAAATTTAGAATTATGCTTTTTCTATCTTAATTGTAGGTGATTGCCCTTTTGATTAAGTGGGAGCGAAACCTATGGTAGGAATTACCCCAACTGTAATTTGAAGTTAACAATTGGGGTTGTTGCTTCGAGGGTCTATAGGTTTTGGTTATGGGTGAAATTATTGTCTAGCTAATTCTAAGGTCTGAGTAGTCATGTCATGTTGAGGACATGATCTTACATTAGCGCAAATGGATAACCTAACTAAGAGATAAGAAGTCCTTGCAATTTCACTTTGGGGTTCTTTGAACTGTAAGGACTTTAAAAGTTGGAATAATTGTAGATTAGCCTTTAAGGACGTTTCCTTTATCTCGAAATTGGGTAATGCATGCGGGTCAAATATGTTAACTCGTTGGTATGCCAACGAGATAATAAGTTGCTGAGTAGTTAGGTTTTAAGACCTAAGTGGTGATTTGAGCTTGAACCAAATTTTTTAGATAATCGTCTCAATGGTATCTTCTAAGTTAATTATAAATTGGGGATTATGGATTTTGCCCTAAACATATCGATATCTTTGGAAATTTCTTGGTTCTATAACTGTTGTGTGGCCTTGGTACCGAATATGAATCATTGGACAAGGAAAGCAATTTATTTTAGTGTATAAATAAATCAGTGTAGCACAGCAGTAGCGTGTGATCCATTATTTAGAGATTTTAGAATAAGATCAAAAACTAGGTGAACAATCATTTTTGAAGCTCACGATGAACTGAAGTAGGAGTTCATAAATTATTCGAGGTTTTGAATTATGTCGAGGAAATAGCTGATAATTTTAGTTGTCTACAATTTTGATAGACTATCATAATCTCTCCCTTATATCGAGGGTTAAGGAAGTAAGCACGTGGTCAAATTGAGCCATTCTGGAAATTAAGAATTTGTATTGTGATATGTTCCTACCTAGATATAAATAGGAAGCATTAGGTATTGGGGAGTAGGGTGATTCTTGGGGCTAAATTCTCTAGAAAAGATCTTTTTTTCAAGGACATGAAGTAGGAATCTGAAAGGATTTTTTCCATTTGTAAGTTTCGAGATTCGTTAAATTTTGAGGATGAAATTTTTAGAAGTGGGTGGAGAATATGATATTTCAAAAATTTTTATCCAATTTAATTAAAATTATTTATTATTATTTTGAATAATTTGGGTATGATAAAAATTAATTAAATATTATAAAATTTTGGAAAATATTTGGACTTATTAGGCTGGCGCCCGAAGTGTGCTCGTTCGATCATCCGAATATCGATTTGAGTTTTGGGATTAAAAGAAAACGGGAATAATAATAATAATAGTAATAATAATAATAAAGTTGAAGGAAAAGAAGGGGAAGAATGGGTTTCGGGGATAGCAGGGTATTTTAGGTAGAGAGAGAGGGAGGGAGAAGAAAGAGAGGAGGAAATCGAGGTCCTTAGGGCCGATTCCAAACTCGAGCTAGTCGAAGAAGTGGTAAATCGGGTCGAGGTAAGTGTATTTTTACTCTCATCTTTCGTTTTCTTGCACTTTTATTTAATTTTCATCGGGTATCTTCATTTTGATATCTGATTAAATTTAGATTTCGTGTTATTCATGTATGCATGTATATATATTGATTTCATGTCCAATTTGTGAGTTTTGTACGGTGTTTGGTATAATCCCGAAACCTTAACCCTCATTGGTACTATTCATCCGTGCCCAGAACCCTTTACCTACGAATTTTTGGGGTTTTTGCCTAATTTGGGACTAGAATATTATTACCCATGTCTAATAATACTAATTTTATCGATTGGATATTCAAGTTGATAGTTTTACGTGAAAATCCGTTCGCCGGAACTCTAAGATGTGCCCGGATCACGTTTAATCAATTATTTCAAGTCGGATGCATCAATTGACCTTAATTATGATTTACCCATACCTTAAATATGAATATCTATTGGTTGGGTGATCGATTTTCAAGTTTTGATGCATTTGGCGCATCTGGGAGCCCTAAGCGGTGCATTGGCACTGTTCACCCGAAATTAATTGGGACTTTTGCATAATCCCATCGTGTTAAATTAGTAATTAATCATATGGAATTGTATATCCTAAATTATATATTCTGGGAATTATGTTATGTGTATTTATGAATGAATTATCATCCGGAAGTTTCAAAGTTACGTTTGACTTGATGTGATAAGGATTTCTAATTGTTCCAAAGTGTTATGTTAAATTGTGTATATGTTTAAAGTCATGTAAAGATTTAAACTCATAAGAAATATAAAAATTATGAAGTTATAGGATGGAAATGCCACAATTTGTTATGTGAATGATTCAATCTCTTGGTGTGAGAATTACGTAAAAAAGTTTGGTGAACTTTCCCTCAAAGATTAAGAAATTATGAAATCAGGACCACAAATTTATATTTAGAGGGTAGTATCCCTCAGTATACAGTTGATATTACGGTGGAGACTCAAAAATTACCCTAATCGCATATCCTGATAACTTATTGTAATGTCTCCGAGTCACCCGCATGTAGATATTGTCCGCTTTGGGCAGAGAGAACTTCACGGTGTCTCAAGCTAACACGCGGCCCACACGGTTTGTTCCTGGTAGACGGCTTCCACCGTCCCCAAAATGCGTCTCCCAGAGTGGCGCAGCGGCAACACATTGTGGCGAGATATTGTCCTCTTTGGCCTGTGAGAACTTCTCGACATCTCCAGCCAAACAGAAATCTCAAGGTTTTCTCCTGGCGAAACCTCCACAGGCTCCCAGGATGCGTCTACAAGGGAAAGGTCTTCACGACTTATAAAGCATGCTTCGTTTCCCTCTCCATCCGATGTGGGATATCACAATCCACCCCTCTTAGGGAGCCCAGTGTCCACGCTGGCACACCGAACCCGTCCCCGGCTCTGATACCATTTGTAACGTCCCCGGGTCACCCGCATGTAGATATTGTCCATTTTGGGCCGAGAGAACTTCACGGCATTTCAAGCCAACACGCGGCCTGCACGGTTTTGTTCTTGGCAGACGGCCTCCATCGCCCCCAAAATGCATCTCCCAGGGTGGCGTAGCGGTAGCACAGCATGGCGAGATATTGTCCTCTTTGGACTGGGAGAACTTTCGGTGTCTCCAGCTATACACAAGGCTCTCCTGGTGAAATTTCCACAGGCTCCCAAGACGCGTCTACAAGGGAAAGGTCTCAACGGCTTATAAAGCATGCTTCATTCCCCTCTTCATCCGATGTGGGACATCACACTTGTTGGAACGGGTGACGTCCATGGCACGCCTTAGGATGTTACTGTGGAAGAATTAGGACTACCTCTGGACTGTGGGAGGTTAGGGACCGTTTTCATAACATCTTGAATTTTTTATCAAATATAATTAGGATTATTTATTATTTTAAATAATTTAGGTGTGATAAAAATTAATTAAATATTATAAATTTTGGAGGATATTCGAATTTGTTGGGTCTTTACTTAAAGTGCGCCTGTTCTATCACCTGAGTATCAATTTAGGTTTTAGAATAAAGAAAACGGATTTATATATTAATAACAATAACAATAATAATAATAATAATAATAATAATAATAATAATAATAATAATAAGTAGAAGGAAAACAAGAAGAAGAGTGGGGGCAGGGGCTCAGGTGAGGGTTTTGCGGGGGGGAGGGGGGGAGAAAGAGGAGAGAGGGGGAGGGCTTCACTGCCAGCGGCAGCGATCGTGGTGGACGGTGGGAGCGGCGGTAGCTCGCAGGCATCGCAACGGCATTGGAGGCGATGCAGCGGCCGCGTGCGGAGAGAGAATCGCGCAAAGGAGATGAAGAGGAAATCGAGGTCCTCAAGTTTAATTTTGACTTCAAGTTAGTTGAAAAAGTTGTAGATCGGGTCGCGAAAAATACACTCATACTCTCATTTTTCGTTTTTATGCACGTCCATTCTGGGGTGGTACTGTTCACCCGCGCGTGGGTGGTTTCGGTCTTCAATTTTTGGAGCTTTTGCTTAAATTTGTTCTAGATTATTATTACCATGACCTTTACATGAAATTATTTCGATTTTTTGTCTGATTGTGAGATTTATTTGGATTTTCGCACTTGGTAACCCCAACCCGCACTTGGACCGAATTCACTAGTTATTTTGGAAATTATGTATGAATTGCCTTTAGGTAATTGTTACTCATATCTTGAGCATGCAAATATGAAAACTTTGTGCCCGATTTAGTAGTTTTGACTCGTTTTCGGACACGAAATCCTAAACTCATGCCCCGGCCTAGTTTATCGATTAAATTGGAATTTATGCATAGATTATCTTTAGAACATGATTTCCTACATGTTGAATATGTTAAGTTATTAATTTGGTATCTGAATTGGTGTTTTGATATGGTTTTGTGCTAACCGAAACTCAGAACAGTCCTTCGGATTTTACCCCAATTGACCATAATTTATATATGATTTCGCTTTGAAAATTCGTAGTTCATGTTTTATGGATGTGGGCACCCTCTATGTTTAGTATTTATGCAAAAATGAATTATATATGATAATTTTTACATATTCTAGAAATAAAGTCGGACATAAGTAATGATATTTAACCATACGTATGCCAACTGTACCATCTTGTATATGCCCTGAAAATTATGATGCATGCAATTATGAATGAATTTGTCATCCGAAAGCTCTAAAAGCATGTTTGGCTCATCATGATAAGAATTTCCTACATGTTCCAAATCTCATGATAATTTATGCACGTATCATGAATATATTAATCTGAAATATTCCAAGAATCGTGTTATGAACCATTTGCTAAGAATTATCGATCGAACGCTTAAAAACAAAATTTCCTAAAGGAATAATAAACTTGGACCGAAGATTAGGGATAATAAACTTTGACATACCATATTATCACGGTGGAAGCTCAATGATTACTCTGGTCGTGTATCCTAACTGCGTTTAACGGGTGATATTCTTTGATATACTTTAATATATTATAGTGGAAGGTTATTGTCTGTATAGATGCTGTTTGCGGCAATAGATTATGGCCCCGTCTATAGGGTTGATATGTAGACGGCCTGCCTCTGGGTTGAGAATAGGAGGAGACGGACTTTTGATTGTGTAGGTGCACACAATTTGGGCAACAACCGACTACTCCTTTAGTTAGTAAAGCCTATTGGCTCCGATCCCTCAACAAATAAGTTTCAGTAATGAATTGATAATTAAGGAAATAATAAGGAAACAAACCAAAGAAATATGAAACGAATTATGAAAGTATTCTCTTTAAAATCATAAATTTTAGTCTCATATACATCGCTGTCCTTCGTCTAATCATTATTATGTCTTGAACATGAAATTATACATGTCTTTCGATATATCGTCATGTTTGAATATAAATTTGCATGTTCCTTAATGTTTTTATGTGTCTTATTGAGTTTTTAGCTCATCATTGTTATTTTTCTCCCTCCAGATGAGTATGAGCTATACCCGTTGAGGTGGAGTAGAAGATTTGAGTCGGCTAGACTCGAAGGCGGTGAAGTTGACCTTATGGACTTAGTTATGCAGCCTTGAGATTTCTATTAGAATATTTTGTATTTCTGATGAATTTCGCTCGCAAATGTTTTCTTATGATGATATTGATAATAAGAAAATGTCCATAGTATAGTTTTCACTGTATTGATAAATGTATTTTGCTTCCGCAGGTGCTCATGGTTAGTTTTGGATACCTACTGGCATTTATTTTAAGTCAACGTCGTATCAGAGTTACGATATGGGTGCCCTATAAAATTTTATGGCGTTTGGATCCTATGTGTGTTGATGGATGTGTTGTAGTAGATTTGGTGGTTTCTTTTGGTTCTCTTGTTGGGATGTTTTTGTGGTTTATAATTAAGGAAATAATAAGGAAACGAACCAAAGAAATATTTGAAAGATTTTGTATTTAGTCTCATACACACTGTCCTTCGTCTAATCATTATTATGTCTTGAACATGAAATTATACATGTCTTTGAATATGAATTTGCATGTTCCTCAATGTTTTTATGTGCCTTATTGAGTTTTTAGCTCAAAATATGGGACGTCACAATTTTATTGGCCCTATATACCGGATGATAGGTATACCGCTCGCCACATAGTGTTTGGCATTGTATAAGGCAAAAGTTTACTATTGGACGTTATGTATGTCATTCGGCCTTAGATCACGTGGGATATCTTGTTCATTTTCTCGTTCTTCTACACCTTTAGCTAGTGAGGCTTATTGGTTCTCAAAGATAAAAAAATTTATATATATTTTGAAATCCTAAGAGAAAATAAAGATAAAATATAAAAAGTTACTCATATTCTAAAAATGTATTTGTTCACGTTTTAGGTTGTGCATTGTATATCATATTCCTATCTTATTCTCTCTCCCATTTGTTTATATTATGTACTATCTTTGTTTATATTGTATTTGTTGAGTTTTGACTCACCATTGCTACTTTTCTTATCTCCAAATGAGCACAAACTTATATCCAATAGGGTCGGGTAGATGATTAGAAGTCTGTTAGGCATGAAGATTTTAAAGGATAGCTTGAAGACTTAGATTTGTGATTTTGTACCCTGTTATAGGGTATATTATATTATTTCGATGGTCATGTATACCGTTGATGATGACATTGTGTATATGGTCTAGCTTCTACTGTATTTCATGAATATAGTTGCTTCTGTAGGTCTATATGGTTTAACTATGCACCTAGTGGCATCTTGTCTAAGTCGATATCATATATGGAGTTATAACGTCGGTACAACATGTTGTTAATTGTGGTATTTGGATCCTATGTGATTTGTTGTGGTATATGGATGTGCCAAAGTTGATTTTAAATGAATTTTTGTCATTGTATAGTATATTCTATTGGTTTTGTATTTATTTGACGGATATTTTTCTACTGAAACTCTAGCGGATTTTCTGGAAGAAACACGGTCTGTCACAATAACTTCAAGATGCCTCATATATAGACCAATGCCCTCATCTGATTATAAACAACAACCATAATACATTCTTGAGATTAGAAATATAACCAAATAAAAATTTCTACTCAGTGATAGAGATATGGCGCATTAGATCATGTCTGAACTAAGCATATTCAAACCACTGGTTTGAAGGGATAAAATATAAAAATATGGGTTTAAAATTCAGCAAGTATAATATATATATAAATAGTACATATAAATTAGAGGAAAGGGATAATACATCACAATTGTGTAAAAACAAAATACAAGATCCATGAAATTCCTAAAAACCGAGGAGATTTCTCATATGAATTTGTCATCTGTATCAAATATTCCATTCGGGACAAAATTATAACAAATAATGATCTAATTAAATCTCATAAATGATATCATATCATATGATTGAGGTCACATAATATAATTGTGATCATCACCACATCCGCATGGGACATATATTATCGTTTGGATCTAAACTCATAATATCATATGCTAAAATCAAAGGAATACTAGAACTAAATCATATAATTAAAACGTGTTTTGAGTTTTACACATATTTATATGTATATACATTCTTATCGCTCAATCCGTGGGTTAATCCACACACTTCAAATAATAGTTTATGCAAATATATGAATGAAATCGGAGAATCAAAGATTATTAGACTAATTTGAGGAAGGGTTACTATCGTTCGGTAATCGTGACTATATCGACTGTGTTTTGAATCGACAGCTGAAGACTTGATTGCATTTTAGGCAAATAGCTCAAGGCCACCTATGTACTTTGTCTACCATGGACACGAAATTTGCTGACCATGTTTTACTATTCGCGACTTTGTGTGTAACATCAAATTTAGTTATATATTAGGATATCCGAATATATTAACTTTTATTAATTTTTTATGATTATTTTCATTAAAATATATAGTAGGGCAGGTCAGTTACAATACGTCTCAACCTTCCTGTTGGCAAAAGTGAGACAACATATCACATACATTCCCGTCAAGAGCAGTACTATCAAATCTCATGCGTTAGATCACAAATATTGACCACCCAGATCTCGGACCACCATAGTCCCATAGTGACCCTACTCCCGGTAGCATGCATGTGGATTGATATAAGGTTTGATTTATGGTTTCATAATATACGGATATACAAATATAACATATATATCATTCAGGTATTCATAAATCACAAAATCCTCTGAAATCACAAATATCAATAAAAAAACCATTAAATAACCAATAAAATGTACATACATATATATAATAAATAAATTCGGTGTATATAAAAATACATTATGTTAGTAAAATCTCTAAATAATAGTCAAAATATATCAGAAATTAAATCAGATCAAGGATAGAGTTAAATGATACTTACCTTAACTTTATACTCTGCAGATTGAAAGAAATAATGCTCTGAAATACCCGAATTGCACATTGCCTCTCCTATCGGTGCATCCTTACTCTCACTACCCATGCACTTTCTCTCTCCTGCTGCGTTGCGCCGCCTTGCCCACAAGCATCGCTGCCTTTGCCTCCTCTCTCGGCCCTCGACCTTCCTCGATGTGCTCTCCTCCTCTCTGTGAGTCACTACTACCACTCCCTTCTTTTCTCAGCCGCCACCTTTGCCTATGTCGCACTGCCTTCTCTCTTCTCCTTCTTTCCTCCTCATCTCCTTCCTTCACCTTTTCCTTCTCCATCTTCCTCGCTACACATGAAACCCTCTCCCTTTCTCTCTCTTTCCTTCTCTCTCATTCTTTCCCTCTGCCTGCTACTTTTGCTGCTGCCGCCACTTTATTTCCCCTATCCCCTTCTATTTCTATTGTTATTATTATTATTATTTTATATTTTTTTCTTTTCTCCTTTTATTTAAAATAATAAATATATCTAAATTAAATTAAATAGGGATCCGGTTATTATAAAGATCCTTCACTTATAAGTTTCAACTTCAAAGAGGAGGTCAAAATGCAAAAAAAAGTCACCTAACTTGGAAGCCACTTTCAGTCAAAGACATCCATGGCCTTAAGACAAAAAAAACCGATTTATTCCTTTTCGGCTCAAAGGCCATTTCAACTTTGACGTCAGGAAAAAAATCCAGGGTGACAGAATTCCTGATATACTAAGGATTGAAGGCATTATTCCAACTAAAATGAAGGTTCATGAAATGGAATGCCCCGAACCCGCTCGACCAAATAGATACTAGGCATATATGTTAATTATTTAAATTTGAGGAATTTTCTCAACACCAAGAGAATAACCTTCATGGCTGAGGTGGCGGAATGCTTCAAAAGGAAAAAAAGTGAAAGGTCTTTGAGGAAGCTTTGCTGGTTAGAAACCAAATTGGGTCATACCCTATTTATTTTTGAGGTAGAGAGGCATAAGCTCCCCATGCATTAAAATGCCCATGGTGGAACCATACGATGAAATTACCAATTCGATGGATCATTTAGACCACTTTTGCACCTTACTTAGCTTTCAAAATCTAGAAGATATGACACTATACCTTTGTTTTCTTTTAATTTTAAAGGGAGATATAATAATTAAGCTTTATAAGTTAATGCCAAATCCTATTGGAACCTTTTAGGAAATGGCCTACCAAGTCTTGTCCTATTTTGCCTTTAGTCAAATGAAGGAAAAGCAACCCTTACACTGGTCAGGATTAGGTAGGCTCCTAATGAAACCTGGAAGAGTTTTCTGGCTCAATTTATTATTGAGGTCAAAGATATCTCAAATCTTACAAATGAGGTTGATGCTGAATGTTTAAATAGTGACTATCAACTGGGCAACTTTTCCAAGTTGCTAGTTCAATAAGACTTTTAGATATTATTGAAGGTAGAAGCTATCATCAGTGCATACATAGTGGCGGTGGAAGTTATAATACCGAATTTCTATTTAAAATTATTTTGGATAATTTGGATACATTGAAATTACTTTTATATTGTAAAAATTTGAAAGAAAATAGATTGATCGGTTGCAGCTTGAGGTGCGCCGGTGTTGGCGCCTAAGTGTCGGTTGAATAATAAAATAAAAGAAAAAAAGAGAAAAAAATAATAAAAAGGGTGAGAGGTATGCGAGAGAAGCAAGGAAAGGAAAAAAAGAAAAAAAGAATGAGAGCAAAGGTGGTGCGGTAGTAGAGAAGGAGAAAGAGAGGGAGAGAGAGAAGAAGAGAGAGGAGCATGCAGGAGAAAGAAAGAAGAGAAGAGTGAGGGAGAGCGGAGGAGGAAGCAATGCGCGGAAGAAGAGGCAGAGAAGAGGGGGAGAGAGGAGGACAAGAGGCGTGAAAGAGGAAGGCAAAGCAAAGGAGCGAGAGGGCACACGAGGAAGAGGAGAGAGAAGGTGGAATTCGGGCAGCTTATAGCATCATTTTGTCAGATTTTTTTAGTATAATGTCGAAACGAGTATCGATAAGCATATGTTTGGTTTGTTTTAACATCTAATATGTTTTGACTAGTATTTAGAGATTTTATTTGCATGTATATTATTATTTTTATATACACTATCTGTTTTTTATGTATATGCATGTATAACTTATTAATCGATTTGGGGGTTTTGTTTTTTTTAGAGGGTTTGACAATTTTATGAAAATCTTATAAATATCTAATATTATATATTTTTATATCATTATATATGTATGAAAATAAGTATGAAATTTGTATTGGGTTGTGCATTTTCATATGCATGTTGTTTGGGAATTGTGGTCACTATCTTTATTATCTGTTATTCGGGTCAATTCTAGTTAACTTTCATATCGGAGGGATATTTATCTAATTATTTGAAATCTCTTTTTGAACACCTTATATGGGAGAAATGACCTTACACCTTTAATCTAAAATACAAATGTTTATAGTTAACTTTCTTTAAAATATATTTAGTACTGGTATTTAAAATAAAATTTAATATGTTTCGTACAGCGATATTTAATTTTCCTAATTTATCTAATAAATTTGTTTGTTTTATCGATTTTGATATAATTCTAATTATGCGATTCTAGCCATTTGATTATATTACAAATCTAAAGTTATCTCTTTTGATATAAAATATTTAATGAACAACCTTATTTATGGGAGACAAAGTATATAGATGATATTACCTGCTAATCTAAAATACAAATGGATTTACTCAAGATTATTGAGAGTATGTGTAACTCTTCCTTAAATTAGTCTTTAAAATTTTTGGTATTTAGATTTAGTACATATTTTATATTTTTATATAGATTTATATTCGAACTTTGATTTAGACGCTAATTTGAGATTTGCCCAATTTAAAATTTATTTATCTATTATTTAAAATTTCAAATGGGATTTGGCCTACATATTTCTTATACAAACTACAAAATCTATTTAATTTTGTTTCAAAACCTATTTGATTCTATTGATAGGATTTTGTTCCAAACTCTGATTCTAATTATCAGATTTTGATCCAAATTTTATTGTTTGTTTATTTGATTTTGATATAATTCTAATTATCTGGATTCGGCCATTTGATTATATTTCAAATCACATTTGTTCTATATACGTCCCAAGGGGATTTTGTTTTGATATGATATCTGTTTTGATATAATATATGATTTAAGTATGAGACTATCATCTGTTTTCTAATATTAGATTTTGTTTTAGATTTGATGATTTGATTTTTAATATTGGCGATTCGAATTTGCATTTGTTATTTACTTTTGAAAATCTATTTATGGACCACTCTTCTAATTTATTAGACGTATTTATTTATTTTATACATATATATGATACTTGTGGAGTTTTAAATTTATATTTTTTATTTTATCTCTTCAGAGTAGAAAGTTTAGATACTTTGTAGGAGTTGGACAAGATTCGACACGGTATCATATTTTTCTAGTGAATATCATATCTGTCTAGAATGACGGTGTCGGCTGCATTTTGTTCTTTTTGAGTTGGGTTTATTAAGGTTTGTATCTTTGGATATTGAAATTCAAGCACTCCGGTTTTGAGGAAAGCACTCCGACTTTAGACCTTGTATTGAAAGTGAATTAGACTCGAGTCGAAAATGTACCGAGAATTAAGAATTATTAAATTTATTACATTATATAGATAAGTTATTGTCATTATTTGGTTATTCCTTGCATGGCATGCCTTGGACTTCGGTGGTAATCGACGATAACTCTATGTTATTTGTGGTATTGTTACGACGGGAGGGATTACATTTGCCTACCCGGGAGGCACCTTCGATCCTCGAGAGGTCTCTCCGAGGTTGTGTGGAGTTTGATAGGCTAGTAGGGGATAGATTCCGAGATTGTTTTAGTTGTTGAATCTTAGTTACATTATTATTATTTTGGTTATCAAAAATTATGATCTATTTGTTATGTCATGCCCAATTTAAAATTTATTTATCTATTATTTAAAATTTAATTAATTATTGATTTGGCCTACTTGATACATAGGATGACCATTACGCATGATAAAAGCAAACCTTGTTGGGGCTTTGTTTTATATTTTTTCCCCACGGATGAAGCTTTAGAGCTTGTACCGGCGTAGTTGGAGTGATTAGAGCTTTTAAAGGATAAAACACGGAAGGTTATAAACAACATTCAAGGTAGACTTCTATGGTTAAACAACTAAAGAAGAAAGAGTGTTAGAATAATCGTTATACTTATTATGGTTAAAAGTATATGGGACTGATTATTGATTTAGTTGGGTTTTCAACAAAGAATTCAAGTCTAAAGTGCCCGTGGGACAAGAACCAAGTCAAGTGCCCGCCGAGAGTTCAAGTTGCCGCATCTCATGTCCCTCATGTGAGGCAGCTGGCTAAAATAAACACAAGGGTGAAATAGGATTTCTTTTCTTTTCAAAATTGAGAGGCACAGCCTAAGGAGGGAATGTAGCCAATTTATGATTCTTTCCTAGTTTTTCAAGCAGCCAAAAATGTATGAGGGGTGACCAGATGATGAGGGAAAGGGTTGTAACTCCATGGGAGATGATTAGTTCAAAATTAGAATTTTGGGTTTCATAGGTTTCCCTTTTCAGATTTTCATATCTTGGCGCATAAATTAACTTAGTTTTTTAACTTATAATCATACTAAAATATATTCAACATGTTTAAAATAAATTCTAATTAATAAAATAATACACTGAAAAATATCATCCACTACTAAAAAGATTATCAAAATATTCTCCAATTGACTTCTCAAATTTAACTAGTTTAGGAATTTCATGATGTTAGCCTAGACCGCTATGTGACTTTTGGTCTCCACAGATATCATCTGTACTATTGTTTTCATAATAGATACCCTTTATTGATTGGGAATCCAATAGGGCTAAACATGAAATATCAGGGTTACAATAACATCTGAGGAGGTTGTGAGTCATCTCTTGTAATAGAAACCATCATTGTGGTATGTCTAGTGGAACTGTCATTATTGATATCCAATTCAATAGAATCTTTATTGTATTCGTAATATTTGAGTTCAGTGGAATTCATCGATTTGGTACTCTTTGTAGATGCTTTTGAATTGTGGCTACAATAAGTGATAGAGTTTTGGATAAAGTATTGCTGAATCATCTATCCTTATTATTACTTTTTCATGCCTTGGTATTATGCATTTGAAATGATTATAAATTGTATTATGTTATTAATTATAACAAATAATTTTTTGGGTATTTGACTTATAATTATATTTTCTTAACTCTAAATTAATGCTAGTTGAATAAAATTAGTTGGTGATTAAATTTAGTGGAGTTTGATAGCATGATGAAGGTCTTGGAACTTGGATGCCTTATGTTGGAGTTTGTGATTATTTATTTCTGTAGACATTGCTAGTTTCGAGAGATTATTGTCAAAGGTTGTGTCCCCATTATTGACAATAATGAATGATGAACTTCATTATTTTATTGTTATTTTTATGATGAGCATTTATAATTATTGTTAATATTTCATTTATAAGATTATTTATGATGATAATTTATATGATTTTGAAAGTTAGTATAGTCAGTTTGGGCTAGGTTCAAATGTTTCGGGCTCTGGTGGGCACTATAGTACTCTTATATAGTCATCATTATTTGATACAAAGATCATTCTTTTACTTTTATGTGTATGTTTGTATTGTATTTTTTATGGTAGAATCTATATGACTTGTTGAGATTTAGATATCTAGGATACTCAAAAGTATGTCCTACCATAGGGGATGGTTGGGAGGCGGTTAGGTATTACTTTGGGAATGATGGAGAATCATCAAAATTATAGAGGATCCTACCACAGTTGGTCATTGTAAGGTAACCAGGCACCACTCTAGGAGTGGTAAAGAGTCAATGAAATTATAGATGATTCTACCATTTGAGATGGCTATGAGACAATCAAGCAACATTTTGAAAATGATGGTAAGTTGTTAAGATCATTAGTCATAGGTTTGCCGTTGAGAAAAATACAATCCTTAGAGATTTTTTTTGTAGAACTTGTTGAGGCAAATGGTTAATTTTAGCAAGGAGTCGACATATTTAGGTTGCCTAATTTTTATTGAGATTGTTAACATGGCACGCTTTGGTTCGAATGGGGGTCAACAAGTTTAGGTTATTATATCCTTATTGAACTTGTTGAGGTGGATGGTTTTGTTCAATTAGTGGTTGACAGCTATGAATTCTCACATTCTTGTTGAGATTATTGATTATGACTTGACCGATGTGATTTCTTGGGGCCGTATGCTCTTAGAACTTGAGATGTTAATTTTTATATTGTTAATTCTATCTGAATTCTTTTGATTTGATCTCTATTGTTGTTATATGCTTGGATTTTATTATATTTCTAGAATATTAAGTTACTTCTTGGCATTTGTCTCATTTGTTATTGTCTCTTATTCTTTTATAGTTGTACAGATTACCATATGAGGGATGGTTAGACTAGGTGATTGAGAAAATCTAGAGACTGTATTGTTTTGATTATTTGAAGTTGAATGATTGTAGTTATAGTCTTTAGGACTATATTGGAGTGTTATGAATTATTTTAAATATTAGAATTATTAGACATGAGTTTTCATAAATTTAAAGAATATTATTTATGATGTCATATGAGTTAGATATTATTGTGGATTAAAAAATACTACCTTGTGATTGAAGGATCAAGATTACGTAATCCAAAGTTGTCATACTTACGATATAAAAGCTAAAATTATGTAAGAATACTTAAGGATTTAGAAATGAGTAATGATTTTGGGATCTAGAAGAATATTGATATCTAAGTGAATACTTTTCAGAGACAATGTTAGAAACAGGTAGAATATCCTGGGAATGGATCTTCAAGATATTATTATGATTATATATTGTAGAACTTGGATCCTTAAATGAATATTCTAAGGCAGTTTGCTAATATAATGTAAGACCACCAGAGCGTAAATGCTATAAAGACATTTGGAAAATGACAATGATGTTGAATTTGGTGAAATGGCCAGAATATATAGAGCTAAACACCTAATAGCTAGTTTGGCAACCTGTTTATTGGTATTCAAACTACCCAAGGAATTGTAGGTGATAAAGTATCATCAATAAATTTACAGGTCAAATGATGCCCGAATTTCATGGAGCATCTAAACTACCAGAAGAAGAAGAAAAGGATCAAGAGGGCCTTTGGGGGTATCGAATGTCCTCAAGGCGGCAAGGTTTTGCTCGATATCTATCAATTTGCAGGAGAATTTAAACATTAGTAGTGCCTTTTGAAGAGAGAGCTTGGATTAAAAGTTTAGGTGCTAACCCGGAGGGAGATTAAGGAATTTCTCGCAATGATAACTACTTTGAAGGCTAAGGAATAAAAGATTAAAGATATTCGGGTTGTCTAAAAAGTTTTGGACATATTTCTTGAGGAATTACTACAATTATTCCTTGATTGAGAAATTGACTTGGTGTGGTGACTTGGGTCTAGTTCATGACCATTAGCTAAATTTGACGGTGCAAAAAATCGTAAGTTTTAAATTATTGTCATAACATATCCATAAATGATAGATTATAGCCATTATAATCTAAAAATTCTCATACATTAAAAATCTAAAAAACATATAATCTTAAAATTTCAACAAAATAAAAACAAAATAACCAAATGTATCTCTAGAGCACAATAAAATAAACATCCTCTCCAGTTGACTTCAAAATCTCTATCATCTTCAATATTATCTAATTCTAAAGTCATTATTCTTTAATCCCGCTATCTGAAAAAAAAGTAGTAAGAGTGAGCTAAATATCTTACAAATAACTCTAATTAATGTCAATACTAGTAAAAATACCAATCTATCCAAGGAATTTATCTATCTAAAATAAGCTCTAACAATATGCAAAATATAGAAAGTAAATAATTATCCTTGGATAATCAATAAATGATATTATCAATAAAATAACTTAACAGTAGTATAAATAATCAATGGACACAATGTCAAATACGCAATGATATCCCAAAGGATATCCATGAGATCGCAAGAACCCAATTAAAGTATCGAGGTTTTAAAGTGTTCATAATACTAAGGTTCACTTCTAAATTTTTCAAAAATCTAGTATAAGATAATAACAATATGAGATATCAAACTTCTTTTGGATTTTATTCTACTATTATAACAAATGGCCGTATATTTATGGCCTAATAGTTGAGTAAGTACCATGAGATTATCCGACATCTATGATATTCTTACGATCCCTGTAATTCTCCCAAATATTGTATCTATAGCATGCTCATACCACCTAGGAGATCTCTCACCAATGATATTCTAGATATCATTTTATACAATAGTTACAAGTCTACAAGTATTCCATATTGAAAATAAATCAACCTTTACTATTGGATATGGAATCAGCATCGAAAAAATATCGACAACATTAGGGTGTTATAACCTCCTATTAAACTGGAAACCTTAGTATTTTTTATACGATATCCTCTATTTAGTTATAAAATACTAAGAACACACTCATGTGATTCAAAAGAAATGCAAAAGAAATTATGAATATTAGAGGAATTGTAGGAACACCTAAGTATTTTATATAGTCACCTATTACTAAGGCCATAAAATCTTTTATTTACTAAGTCTAGCCTTATTATAATTGTTTGAATTAATCTTTAACCAATTCAATTGAGTAGGAAGCTACTAAAAAGACAATATTTTTCCTACTCTAGCCTTTATCATACTTCATAATTCTCTAAGTCAAACTATAAAAATCACTAAGATTTTTTCTTAAATTTCCTTATAACCATAATTAACAAGTATTTAATCCATAATCTCACCCCCAAGGGAGTTGATAACAACTTTCTATCTCTTTTAACATATTAATTAATCATGTAACACAAATATGTCATTGATGGGGACACCAGTAATGGGCTGGCCCATGAAGAAGAAAATGACTCAAATTCACAGCGGCCCAATTTTGCTTGGACGGTCAACGCTTCCGTTGACCAAATAAGTAGCAAGTGTAATGGCGGAGACCCAAAAGCAGGACGACCCATTAAAGCCTAGAATGGCCAATTCTTCCATTACCGGAGGGTGGCTAGTAGATCGGTTGAGGCTCAGGAAGTGCGCAGCCCAAAAGTAATTGGTCCATGTGTCCATCTCAGAGCCACAACGCTCATCTGCCCTAATTTTTCACCTCTCCAAGAAGGCAAACCTCCACTTTAACGATCATCTCCAGAATTAGTGCACATCTCGAGAGGAAGGGCCAGAATTTGTGCATTGTCTGTTGGAAACCCTAGTAGTTACAAAACATAGAAGGAAGGAGATTAATTTCTTGAACCATTACAACCAAAAAAGTGCTCACGTCTACGCCAAGGATGACAACAATCCTTAGCATAGTACGGGCATCCAGCCTTTATGTGTAAGGAAGGTAACCTAGGGCCATGGATATAAAAGACCATGAAAGCTCCCATTAAAAGCACGCTCTCCAATGCACACTAGAGCACCCGTAAAAAGCCTTCAAGCAATTTCAAGCTCTCAGAAGTTCTTAATCTTTCTCAGCTTTCAGTTCTCAGTGAACTTTGGGCTGAGAAATTCTACTCCTCATGAGCAACCACATAGGTTACTTATCCTACAAGTACGTTCCCGCCTACACAGAACACTTATCATCATTTTATACTGTATCTGCTGCATCCACCTTCTCATTTCGGAAGGCCAATACTGACTTGAGCGTCGGAGTATTTTCGATGGGATCAAATTCAACCGTCACCTAACCTCTTGTTTAAAATTGTGGTGTGCAGGACCTAAGGCTAAGCGAACAGAGACCGAAATCTGACGGACAGCTCGATCTGAATCTGTTCAAACTTGGATCTATGACACATCATTAGCGCCATCTGTAGGAAGCTAACAAAAAACTAACCACTTTTATCTATGCAAACACTTTCCTCTACAAAGTCAATATCATCAGGCAGAATGGTGAACACTAGATCCCAAGTTAGCATTCCCACGAGAGATGTTGCTTCTCCCGACCAAGACCACATTACTGGTAACCTAGTCGGAGGGGCACTCATGCCATTCCTCCAAAACCTGGCGGAACAGATGAGAAATATAAATAAAATGCTCATAATGCTTTGCTCCTGCTAGGGTAAGAAGAAGCAGGTGGCTCCACCCTCCACAGCCCCTACCCAGGTCTCCATGAGAGGAGGCCAGAGGAAGAAAAAACTGGCTAAGAAAGCTGTGAGGTTAGCTAACTCTCACACTCTAGAGACCTCCAATGCTCAAAGCCGTCCTAGGCTTGAAGAGCGCTTGGGCCATAGGATTCTGGATGAGAGTCCAGAAAGAAAGAACCCTCGATATACTCGAGACAAGCTAAGGCCTCAAGCTCAGGAGGGAGCCTCCCAGAACGAGTGATCCGTCAGTGGTAATAGCCGGCCGGTTACATGCCGAACTGCCGAAAGAATGGAGTTGAGGACTTATCTCAACTCCAAGAGATTTGAGAATGCCTTCCGAGTGGAGGTGAAAGTTAAGGAGATCCGGAACAGCGTATTCAAGGATGACAACGAACACACCACAGATCTGGAAAGGTCTCCCTTCGCTGTTGAGATCTTGAACCGCATATTGCTGGCTAAGTTCAAGATGTGGATACTGGATTCTTACGATGGGAGCACGAATCCTATGGACTACCTGGATTACTTCCGCACCTATTTTAGTTTCTAGGGCCTCGAGGATTTGGTAATGTGCCGATGCTTCTCACTCACCTTGAAGGGAGACACTTGGATCTAGTTCTACTGGCTCCCATCAAACTCGATTTGGAACTTCTGGGAGCTCACTGACCTCTTTCTAACCAAATACACTTCTAGCCATCGGGAAGATAAGTAACCTTGGCATCTCTCCCACATTAAGCAGAGACAGGGGGAAGAATCTAAAAAAGTTCCCGGAGTGCTTCGCAGGCAGAGGCAGAAGGATTCCCAGGCTCACAGAGGAGATAAAACTTGACAATTTTATCTCAACCTTGACGCATGAAGACTTCTTCAAGTACCTAGTCCATAAGAACCTGTAAACCTTCTGGGAAGTTGAGTATATTACTAGGGCCTACATAGCCACCGAGGAGGCTAATGAGGCAAAGGGTCCTAAGAGGACCAACCAGCCTCACTATTTTTCGGCCAATGGAAAGAGGAAGAACGGTGGTGGCGATAATCTCCACCAAAAGTAGCACAGGACCGGAGCAGTGGACTTCAAGGAGTATAGGCCGATCAACATGACTTCTCTCAATGACTCACGGGCCAACTTCCTCAAGCAGATTTGTGGTGAAAAGTTCCTCAGGTGGCTGAAACTACTGAAAAACGTGGATGGAGGAAATCCACCTAACTATTGTTATTTCCATTGATCTCCGGGGCACACCATAGAGGATTGCAAGATGCTTTAGTGGAAGATTGAAGAGTTCATCTGGAGGGGCTATCTCATTAGGTTCATCAAGAACTCTGGGTAGAGTTCTGGAGTTTCAGGCAAGGAAGGATCAGATCCATCCTAACCATGGAACTGGGTAGCATGGTCAACATGATTATAACCTGGCAAGACAAGACCAAAGCGGATCACAAGAAACGACAAATCGGAGGGAAGAAGTAGAAGGTAGAAGAAAATATCATTAGCTTTAGTGATAGTGACAAGAATCATGTAACATTCTTACATGCTGAATCCCTTATTGTATCTGTACTTATTTCGGATGATAATGGAAGCTCAAAAGATTTTCTTTATCTCGATACCTTTTTAAAACTTGAACTTAAAAAGAATCAGCTAAAACCTACCGAAGGGCCACTGTATGGCCTAGACAATGAACCTATGGCTATCCAAGGAACAATACAGTTAGAGGTCACCCTGGGCATGTATCCCACAACAGCGAGTTGCACACTCAACTTTCTAGTTGTTGACCTACCCTCTATATACAACGCTATCCTAGATCGGTCGTGCCTAGCATTTCGAAACCATCACCTCAATACCACATTTAAAAATAAAATTTCCAATAGCATGTGATATCGGTGAAGTGTCGGGTGACCAAGTAACTAGACGAATATGTTACATGTCACAGATTGCCCTAAGTGGCGGCGAAAGATCTGTACGAGAAATGAACCATTGAGACGAAGTGACCTTACAGCAGGCAGTCTGATGAGGCCACCGACCTAGTACCACTAGATCCAAGAGAACTCGGAAGATGTGTGCAGATTGGGGGCTCATTTGCCAGACTCTTGTGTGATGAGTTGTTAGCGTTCTTGAGACAGAATGTTGATATCTTCATGTGGACACCCGCTAACATGCTAGAAATTTTAACCGGAGTAATGGTCCACAAATTGGGCCTCAATCCCAGCTGTAAGCCCGTCAGGTAAAAATGGAGGAATCACTCCTTGGAGAAGCTCGTAACCATTCGAGAAGAGGTAAAAAAGTTACTAGATGTTGGCTTTATCAGAGAAGTCCAGTACTTGGATTGACTTTCCAACGTCATTCTAGTAAAGAAAAGCAAAAGAAAATGGCGGATGTGTATCAACTTCATCGACATCAACAAAGCCTACCTAAAGGATAGCTTTCCTTTGCTCAGGATTGACTTATTGGTAAACTTGACTTCTAGAACATGAGTTGTTGAGTTTCATGGACGCATACTTAGGATACAATTAGATTCGGATAAGCCCGAAGGACGATGAGCACACCTTGTTCATGACCGATCAAGGCACCTATTGCATAAGGTCTACCTTTCCGGCTAAAGAACGCAAGCGTGACTTACCAAAGGCTCGTTAATAAGATGTTCGAGAAGTAGATCGACTGTAATATGGAGGTATATGTCGACGACATGCTCATCAAGAGTAAGACCACAAGCGACCATATTTGTGATCTGGACGAATCCTTTGAGGTACTCCGTGCACATAAGATGAAATTAAATCCATCAAAGTGTGTTTTCGGAGTGTCCTCAGGGAAGTTCCTGGATTTCATCATCTCTCTGCAAGGGATTGAAGCGAATTCAGAGAAGATCAAGGCCCTCAAGGACATGTCTCCACCATGGAGCATCAAGGATGTCCAGAGGCTAACCGGAAAACTAGCAGCAATGTCCTGCTTCTTGGCAAAGTTGGGTGACTAATATCAGCTTTTCTTCAAGGCTCTAAGGGGGACAAAAGCAAATGGTTTCTATTGGACTGTGGAGTGCTAAGTTGCCTTTGATAAGTTGAAGCAGTACCGGACCAGTCGACTGTTGCTGATGCCACCCAGAGACTGAGAGGAGCTGTACCTTTACTAGGCAGTATCAGAGATGGCTCCTAGCTCAATTCTCATACGCCAAGATTTTGACATTCAGCGGTTGATCTATTATGTGAGAAAAACGTTGATCGGCATAAAGACTCGCTACCGCGTGCTGAGAAATTTGCTTTGGCACTCATCTTCTCAGGCCAGAAATTGAGACCATATTTCTAGGCACATCACGTGGTTATTTTGACCGACCAACCACTGAAGAGCATCCTCCAGAAGCATGATGTTTTCAGACGGTTAGTAAAGTAGGCCATTGAGTTGTGAGAGTTCGACATCAAATTTTGGCCTAGGCAAGCTATCAAGGGGCAAGCCCTTGGCCACTTCATAGTTAAGACCACGGCCCCAATAGTCGATGAGCATCCCATTGAGGATGCGGATTGCCACCCAGAAGAGCTAGAATGGGTCCTCAACATTGACGGTTTGTCTACCAACTTAGGCAACGATGCCAGAGTGGTCTTAAGGATCCCAAACGAGTTTGAGGTAAAGTACTCCCTTAAACTTGAATTTTTGGCCACCAAAATGTTGTTGAGTACAAAGCCTTATTAACCGGATTATGACTAGTTAAAGAGTGCTTAGCTAAGTGGCTAACCGTCTACAATGACTCTGAGTTAGTAGTTAACCATATCAACAGGAGCTTTAAGGCATGCAACCCTCCCTTGGCAAGATACCTGGTTAAGGCAAATGACGTTATCTGGAGATTTGACAAGTTGAACCTACCTCATGTCCCCAAACTAAGAACTAGAAGACCAACTAACTTGCTAGAGTGGCAGCGGACGATAATCTAGAACAATACTCGAGGGACATGAGGAAAGTTTTAAGCACTCCCAACATAGAGGAAGAAGAAGCAATGCAAGTCTCTGACACCAAAAACTGGTGGACACCGTATTGGAAATATCTGGCGGATAGAACACTGTCGGATAACAGGACGAAGCCAAGCGGATAAAAAAGAAGGCTGGCTGGTACACCATAGTTAACGGACCACGTATCTCCATAGATACTTGACTCCGTACCTTTAGTGTCTTACTCCTGATGAGGCCGACTACGCTTTGTGCAAAATCCACCTTAGGATATGTGGATTGCACATTGGTAGCAAGAACCTTGCGTTCAACGTCATGTGCAATGGATATTACTAGCCAATAATTAGGAAGGACTCCCTGGAGTTCATGAAGAAGTGTAAGAATTCTCAACTCTATAGCAATCTTCACCACCAACCACCTACGGAGCTAAGATCTCTCCAAGCTCCTTGACCTTTCGCGCAATGGGGGTTCAACATTCTCGGCCCATTTTCCATCGCAATTGGGCAAAGAAAGTTCATCGTTGCGGGCATAGATTACTTCAACAAATGGGTTGAAGCTATCTTGTTGGCCAAAATCACCGAGCACAATGCCCTGGAATTCATCCGCAAGAGCATCGTGAGCAGATTTGGCATTCTCGAGGTCATCGTGACTAACAATGGAACCAAATTCTCGGGGAAGTGCTTTTCCAAGTATTGCACTAGTCTGGGCATAAGATTGGTCTACACTTCAATAGCTTACACCCAAGCAAATGGTCAGGTGGAAGTCACAAACCGTACGCTACTCCACGGTCTGAAGAGCAAGTTGAAGGATGTAGGGGGCTCCTGGGTTAACGAGCTGCCCTCCGTCCTATGGTCATATTGGATGACTCCTAAGGAACCAACTCGCAAGACACTCTTCAACCTCTACTATGGGATTGAGGCAGTAACACTGGTCGAGATCGGGCTCCCAAGTCTTCAAGTCGAAACCTCCGACACATTGGGTAACTCCCAAAAGATCAGAGAACACCTAAAATTGCTAGAGGAAGCCTACGACAAGGCCAGGATGTGCACCGCCGCTTACCAGCGATGAATTGCTTGCTATTACAATAAGAAAGTAAAAGTGTAGCAATTCGAAGTTGGGGACCTATTATTGCGGAGCGTAGAAGTTACAAGCAAGACAACCAATCGAAACAAACTTTCTTTGAATTGGGAAGGCCCATTCCTTGTCTCAACCGTTCTGGAAAACGGAGCATACAAACTCTAAACTCAAAACAGCAAGTTGGTCCCGCATACATAGAACGTGGTCCACCTAAAGTGATACTTCTAGTGAAGGCCCAGGTAGGTCATCTGTATGATGCGGAACATGTTTGTAACATTCATCATGATTAATAAAGGTTATTCTTTTTCATTTCCATTGTTCCATGCTTCTCTTTTCTTTCTTTTTCTTTTTCCATATGAATACTTGCTACAGGTTGTACAAAATAAATAACTTAGATTGTCCCTAAATTGGGCAAATTTTTACCCACTCGCAATTAAACCTTGGCTATCTAAGCGGCACATGAGCGGTCAGATAAAATCCTGGTCATCCAAGCAACTGGTAAGCGGTCGAATTAAACCTTGATCATTTAAGTGGCCCGTAAACAGTCGAATTAAACTCTGATCATCCAGATAGCTTGTAAGCGATCAAGTTAGTCATCCAGGTGGCTCGTAAGCGGTCGAATAAAACCTTAGTCATCCAGGTGGCCCATTCATAGTCTAATGCTAAACATTAGGGGGCTTAAATCGCACGCATGAAAACCTTCTTCAGCGGGAGATAGCGTGGTCAATTTATAATGGTCGACAAATTAGGAGCAAAGTACTCCATCCAAAAGCTGGCCGCCCGAAATCATACATGGACAGCGCCACCCAAACCTCAACTCACGCTTGAGTATAAAAGCGGCTTGGTACGACATCAGGATTCACCCTGATGTCTCCAAGAGGGCTTAGGTCTATCTGAGAGTATAACTCCCGTCTCCAATGTTATGAGATGACCGGCCGACTCATACAAAGTTCACAAAGCCGACTGGTCAGCGCAAATAGTGAACAACTAAGGAAAGTAGGATAAAATGATGGAGCACGATACGTTAATAAAATAGTTATTTTATTGATAAAAATTTACAATTACAATAAAAAACAAAAGTATAAAATTCACAGCTAGGAAATAGAGCTCCCATGAGGACGCGGGAGAGGCCCTTGTGTGCCCCTAGAATAGTCCATGAGGTTCTCATGTCTGGGCACTACGGTTTGTGGGGTCAAGGATACCAATGGAAAAATAAGGATTTACCAGCTGGACAATGTGGAAACAAATGTTGATGCCTTCCCAAAGCTGTGCCCACAATGCCTAAGCAACCTCCTGTGGAAGTAGGCGGGTGGATAGCTATTTCTTTAACGACGATATCCTTCCTTAGAGCTCACTTGTGAGCCCCTCCACCCGGGCAGCCTCCTCTTCTAGTATTGCAGATTTTGCTCTCATCATAGACAACTTAGACTGAAGAGCGGCCTTTTCCTCCTAGTGCTTTTAGATTTGGGCTCTCAGCAAGCCCATCTCCTCCTCTAGCTCAGAAATCTCTTCTTCTCGGTCTCTGATCACAGCAACCCTTTGGCACAATTCCTTGTGCACAGTGCCCAATACCTTTTCTTCCTATAGGAAATCAAAGAAGTTAGGCAATGATGGCAAAGAAGAGAGGGGGAGTTTTGAAAAGTTACCAACCAGACTCTTTGTGAGATCCCGATCTTAAAATATGATAAATATGGAGTAATTAACTTAATGGCGTCCATGATTAGACTTAAAAATAAGGGATAAATGGGTACCAAAGTAAAAAGGAGCAAATAAGAAGAAAATGGGATTGGTGCAATCGATCACCAATCACGGGCCATGCACATGATCCCTCCTTCTTCATTTTGAAAGAGGGAAATTGAGAGGGGGAGAGGCAGAAACGGATGACAGCAACGAAGAGGAGAAGAGAGAAAGGAGAGGGGAAGAGAAAAAGATGGAAAAATCTTCCATCCTACACCAATTAGAGTAAGGATAACTGTAAACTGAGCTCAGATAAGTATATTTCGGACATTATATATCATTTTATAGTGTTTTAATATCTCTGAAACTGTATTTATACTCTAAAAGCATGTTTCTCCATGTTTATTGTAAATAAAGCCTATTTCTATAAATTGTTCGGACAGATTTCTTATTTATCCGCATGTATGACAATATATAACTTCGATTTCATGAAAATTCATGTATTTGGTATTCGATTTATGTCCAAAAGCTTGACCAAAATATAAGATACAAAAATGAAGGGATTTAAAATTTAAAATCCATAATTTCTAATATGTGATAGTTAATTTGTAAAAGAGTATTGCCCATGTTATGAATTATAACTGAAAATTTTACATGGAACTACACTGTGAAGTTTTTGTGGATTTCTTGAAACATTCTGAAGCATTGATGGTAAAATCCTAAACTGATTTTGAAGTTTGATGAGTTATAAGTTAAGAAAACAAGAAGAAAACTGTTTCTGATTCTGTTAATTAGGTCCCAAGACTGATATACGGTAATGTGAGATTCTTCTGCATGCCTTAAGATAGTATGGTAGTAATCGGGGATAACTCCATCCATGGAGTTATACGTGGTCTGCCTTTTCAGGGCGTTACTGAAACTGATTCTGGAGGTCAAAACTCTTTCGTTGGCTTTGATTTGTATTCACAAAAACACGATCGGTCCTTATTATCGTCACCGTTTTTGACCTTTGATTGTGTGGCAAAAACACAATGTATTTCCAATTATTCGCCCCCTCAACTAGTAGGGTACGCTAATTGGGTCCCTAAGATATCGAACTAGAATTTCTGATGAAATAAGTGAGATTTGAAACTATTTTATGAACCCCGATGCATATTTAAGTAGAAACATCCTTTATTTTGGTTTTCATGAACTACTTCTGTTCTTCTGATCTGATATTAACGTGATTTTCTACCATAAATATTTATATTATAACTTGAAAGCATGATTTATGTTTTTGAGACCTGTTTATATGGAAGTTATGCTTTTCTCATGATTATTGTATGTATTTTTATTCATCTGTACTTATGTTCTATATGAAAATATAAATAATAATTTTCGAGACTTGTTTATATGAGACTATACTTTTCTCATGAATTATGTATATGTTTCTATTTTCCTGACATTTTTTGATCTTCTACAATTATATTCTGATAATGTTTCTATACTCATTATCTTATTACATTCATACTTTATATGCAACTATATTGCTTTACTGTATTATATTCTGCATGAGAGCATTATATCCTTTATGAGAGCATTATATCCTATATGTTTTAGTACCTTGTTAGATTTTGACTCACTATTTTATTTTTTCACCTTTAGATAAGGCTATAGAGACGACACCGGATGATCAGTGTAGATAGAGCTCGCGAGGAAGATCTGGAGCCTTGAAATTTCTGCAAACTTGGGAATGTGATAACGTTATTGTAAATATCTGAATCTTGAAGGAGGATGATAGATAAATGGTTATGATATGTATTATATTATGTCAAAATTGTATTTATACTTCTACGTAGGTTTCTATTAAGGATATAGATACTTATGCTATTTTGTTCTTTGGATTTTGTACAGGTCCTAAATGACATCTCTCTTATGGATTCTAGTATAGTAGTTAGGATTGTTAAAATAAAGTCATGGATGGCATTTGTAACCCTATGTTATGCATGTTGTAGGATTGATTGTGGTATTTGATTAGATGTGTGCTTGTACAGATTGTTTAATACAGGTTATGTTTTTGGTTTTGATCTAGGTGTAGAGGAAACTCTGTCAAAATTTCTGTAGAATTTAATGATTTAAATTTATGGATTCTGTTTTGTATCTGTCTGATGGAGGGTCCTATAAGAATTACGATCCGTTCTGTCACGCTCTTCGTTGCCTCCTTGCTGATTAGCCCCGTGACCCTGGGCCTGGTGGCAAAGGACTTGGAGCGACAGTCTCCTCCGCCAGCTCCGCGTTGATGTTAACTGCCTCAAAAAGCTCTCAAGAGGTTGGCTCTCCTGGCACCGCCGGCTCAGCTTGCAACTCAGCAAATGGCTCTGAATTGGCAGCTCCAGGCTGTGGCTCCACTAGTGCGGCTTGCGCCACCAAGTCCTCCGGTTGCAATAGCACTGCGATAGCGCCTCCTATGGTGGCTTGCATGATGGCCTCAAAATCCTCTACAGAAACCTCTACTCCGGAGCACTCTCTGATTCCGGTGAGTCGATCGGCTCCATAGAGGATGAAGAAGAAGGCTCTATCATCGCAACCATCTTCTATCTTGGACTACTAGGAGCGTCACCAGTGGAGAGAGCATCAGCCTCACCGATGGTGAGAGCATCAGCCTTCCTCTTGTGCTGCGACACCACCGACGAATGACTGACCTTCCGAACTAGTGAAGGAGGACCCCAAGAGCTTTCCTAACTTCCTCTCTGGAAACTAGGTGATCCCTTCTAAACTCGGAGAGATGCTCCCTCACCAGCTGCAATAATGGTTCCACAGCCCCACCTCTTCCTTTGTGGGCTTCCTAGTGAGGCTATCAGGAATGTTGCCCCAATCCTGGGACAAGGGCCAGGAATTAGTAATGTGAATGAAGAAGAAACGATCCTTCTAGTTCTTGAGGGAGTCATATATCGCGTTCTGATGCTTAGCTCCCTAGGAGAAAGGGAGATCCAATCCCCACTTTTGGTGAATCAAAATATCACCCTGATGGCCTCCACCATCAATAGCCGTGAGTGGTGACAGAGGAACACATACAATGAGTAAAGATATTGCACGATATTGGTATGAAGTTGTGAGATAAGAACTCTAAGTGCTGTGAAGATAGCAAGCAGCTCCTCTTGTACAGGGGGATGAAGCTCACTCCTCAGATGAGCCTCATATACAGCAATGTGCCCCGCAGGAGGAGACCAGGCTCTGTCTTACTCCCTAGGCATTGTTAATACAATCTGCAACGGGATGTTGAACTCAATATACAACTTTCTCACCTCACTAGTGGAAATGATTCAGGAAATTTTGAAAATGGAAGGTGCCATGAAAGCAGGAGCAAGAAGAGAGAAAAGGGCATTGAATATTTGAGAAGGAAAGCATGGAAAGTTTGAATTGGTGAATGATTTTTATAAAAGCATGCAGCTGTTGGAATAAGGCACCGCATCGAAAAGGTATGTCCATCATTACAAACACGTGTCGTTTCTGGAGAGAGCGCAGTCAAATCTATAACGACCTAGGTTCTGAAAACTAGTAATTCATAGTCATTAAGTTAATACAATTAAGTTTACGATAAATGGATTAAGAAAAAATGAGGAAAAAATTCAATTCGGATGCAAAATTTGGCACCAAGGGTTCGACACCCGTGGTGCCATTGGAGCGCATTTAACAGAATGCATGCACCCAAAGCGTGTCGGAAGTGCCACCCGGGAACAAAAACAGAATCGAGCGCTCGATGTGTGCTTGACTAGCACTCGAGCACGATCCTTCGATGTGTCTTAGTGCTCGATGCACGCTCGAGCGGCACTCAAGCGTGTTCTAGAAGCTTCCCATTGACTTTATTTCATTTATACAAGGAAGGGGGAAGGAGAGAGAGGGGGGAGGAGAGGAAAACAACACGAGAAGTTGGGAAGAGAAGAGAAGAAAGGGAAGGGGAAAAGAGTTAGAGAAGAAAAAATCTGTCAATTTTGATCCAATTAGAGGAAGAAAATCAGTCCATCAGATTAAGGCAAGTATACCTCTAAGCTCTATTTTTGTTATTACTGCATTTTTACATCTCCATTTTGGTATTTATACTCTAAATTTCTCTCTCCTTAAGATTCACTTCGTGTAATGCATGTCTTTCATGATTTACGAATAGAATTTATTGGTATGATGATGTCTTGTATGATTTTTGTCATCTGGCATGTATTTGGTGATCAAAATATGTCCGAACGGTTATCCTCAAACCCTAACTCGATTCTTTACAAGAATGATGCATGCTTTCCATGCTTTTCATGATTAAATGGACAAATTTCATTGTTTAAGTATCAATATTATGATATATGAGTTCAATTTCGATGATTGGCATAAATTTTGTGTTTGATTCATGTCGGAAGCTTCGCTTCCAACTCTAACTCAAAATTGGAAGAGTAAGGTATTTGTATATCTCGAGATATGAAGATGAAATGCCTTTTGTTAAGTAATGTTAAGATATGATAAGTTATATGGGCTTTCGGACAAGTTTCCTCTGAAAAGTCATAACATGTTACGTTGTCCGACATTATTGAGAGCTCCAAGCCCGTTTGATGGCTTGGCTCGGAGCTCACCTGGCATGCCAGGGGTATAACCTCGTCCACCTAATGATGTGTGGATCGCCTTCCTCGGGCGTTAATTTTGGAGGATAACGAATAGGCCTAATTGAACATCATACCCTCAGGATGTTAATATTGAAAAATTACGGATCTTCGAATCATAAGAATATAAATTATAGATCTTCGGATCACACGAATATGAATTATGGATCTTTGGATCATAAGTATGAACTAAGAACAAGTGAATGATGACCAAGAATAAGAAGTAAGAACCAAGTGTATCGATACCCAAGAACCAAAGAAGAAGATATAAGGAGAACCATCCTGCCATCGGGATGTAAATAAAGAGGATCATATGATTAAGTTGTTTTTACACAAGAACTAAGACCTTTGAGCATATTTCCTTATGTTTATGCATCATTTCATGTTTTGACTTGTTTACTTGCATGTTTACGTTGCATGTTTCTATTTTCATGTTCTTTTTCTCTGTATGTATTTATACGTTTACGTGAATATCTCCTATCTTTGGTTTTTATGGTACCTTGCTGAGCCTTCGGCTCACCCCTTGCTTTTATTCCCTTCCATATAAGTAAAAGCCTGAAAAGGATGAAATATAGGATTAGCTAGAAGGAAGGAAGGCTAAGAGCTTGAACACCTTTGAGGATTTTGAAGACTTGGAAGAATTGTAAATGTACATGAACCGTTTTTAAATGAACGTTGTATATTGTGATGTAGTACATTTTATATTGTGATGGAAATATTGTTTTTTTTTTTGTTTTCGCAAGTTGATATATGGGAATGGTTGCTTCCACATTATTATTCTGGATTTTATTTTGGTTTTTAGATCGCATCTCTCTTAGGTCCAATACGGTAGTTAGGAGTACCGTGTTGGAGTCATGAATGATATGGCATATGTTGATCATGTGAACGATTTGTAGCCGTGTTGTGGATTAAAATTGTGAAATTAATGGTTTATGTTTATTACAGGGCTGTTAATACAGGTTGTTTGTATGGATTTAGCCCATTTTTAAAGGAAGCTTTGTCCAATTTTCTATAGAATTTAATGTCTTAAATATGGGGCATTAGTTTAGTATGATATTAATGGAAGGTCCTTTAAAGATGAGGACCCATTCCGTCATAGAATCAGATCTCCTAGAGAATTAATTACCGAGATTACAAATTCACTGTGTGATGACACGTGGCAAACTTTTTGACTGCCAATCCGGCGGCATAATGACACATCGATTTAGTTCACAATACTTCTCCGGATTCTGATGATGCGGTCAACAAATCCGCTTAACTTTTTTCCTGCTCAATTCTCTGGATTCTTACCAAGATGGTCAACGAATTCGGTCAATTCTTCTTCCAGCTGAGTTCTCCAGATTTTGGCGTTGCAGTCAATGAATCTGATTAACGCTCTCCTTTCGACTCAATTCTTTGGATTCTGACTGAGGCAGTTAATGTATCCGGTCAATGTTCCTCTAACTTTGTTCTCTGAATCTTGACATTGCGGTCAACGGTCATAAGCAGCGTGGTCAACAAATTAAGAGTCATGGCTAGTTTCCTCATCAAGCTATCTCGCACAAGCTACACAGCCAAACATGTCCCATCGTAAACGTGTTAAAGGCTAGAGTCCTAGGCCACCAGCATGGTGGCTAATGATGGGAACACCAGTAGTAAGCTAGCCGAAAGGAGGAAATGGCCCAAATCTAGTAGCGGTCTATTTCTACCTGGGACGATCAACACTGCCATTGACCGGTAGAGTAGCAAGTGGGCCAGTAGTGGCCCAAGATCAACGAAGGCCCATCTAAGCCAAGGACGGTCAACGATGCTGCTGACCGGGGAAGTGGCAAGTAAGCCGATAACAACCCAGGATGAATGTAGCTCATGCCTAAAGTGGCCCACGCATTCGTCCTCAAGCCCCAATGGTCGTCTGTCCTAATTTTTTACATCTTCAACAAGGCAATCATCATTGTACCGGTAACCTCCAGAATCAAAGCACATTTCGAGAGGAAGGCACCAGGATCCACGTGCAATCTGTAGAAAACCCTAACGGTTACTATATGTAAAAAGAAGGAGATCCACCTCTTTGACCGTTACAGCCAGAAATGGCGCTCACACTGTGCAGGAAAGGCAATAATCCCCCACAAAAGGTGGGCATCTAGCCTCGCTACATAAGGAAGGCAGCCAAGGGGCCATGGCTATAAAAAGGCCATGAAAACTCTCTCCAAAAAAACACTTTCTCTTGCCCATTAAAGCCCTCAAGCAAACTAAAGCTCTTAGAAGTTCTCTAACTCTCTCGAGCATCGTAACACACACACCCTCTCTACTACTACCTTCTTGCGAACTTTGTACTTAGAGAAATTGGTCCTCATGAGAAACAACAACAAAGAAACTCTCCCTATTAGTGCACTCCCCCCTACATCCATAAACACATTCATTACGTTCATTTCTACATCCTCTGCATCCATCCTCTATCCTCAGAAGGCCGATTATTAACTTGAGTATCGAAGTGTTTTCGGTGGGACCAAATCCCACAATCACCTAGCCTCTTGTTTGATGTCGTGGTGTTCAAGATCCGAGACTCAGTGGACGGAACCAAAATCCGACGGATAACTCGACTTGAATCTATTTGAAATTTAGATCATGCACACACCACAAGTTTTTCGATATGAATGATTTAGACCAACTCAATAAATTTTTTGCATGAAGATTGTTTAAGATCAATAGAACCAAAAGCTATGGTCATCTTAGGAGAAATATGTTAAATAGGTAATCAAAAGGTTCAATACGAATAATTCCAAGCCAATCAACACTCCATTGCTAGTCACTTGAAGCTGAGTGAACATTCGTGTCCGTCATCAAGAAAGGAGAAGGAAGAAATAGCAATCATTCCCTAATCTTTAGCGGCCAAAAGCTTGATATATGCAATGGTATATATAAGACCCGACATTTCTCATGCTATAAGTATTGTGAATAGGTTCTTTCCAATCCAGGTAAAGCACATGGGAAGCAACAAAGTGAATTCTTGAGTGCCTCTAGGGTATGTCAAAGTTATGTCTTTACTATACGAGAGCTATATCAGTCCCAGAGGGGTTTCAAATGCTGATATAGCAAGAGATTATGATTGATGGGAGACAGTCTACATAAGGATACTTGTCACTTTTGTAAAGAGGGTTGTATATAGAAGTCTAAATTACAAAAGTGTGTTGTTTTGTCCACAATACAACCCGAGTATATTGCTGTCACAAAAGTTGGCAAAGAGTAATTATGGACCAAATATTTTCTCTAGGAGCTGTGAAATTAGGCAATAGAGGTACAAGGTACATTGTGACAATTAAAGTACTCCTAACTTGACGAAGAATTTAATATACCATTCCCACACAAAGCATATGAATATTTCTTATCATTGAATACAGGAAATGATGTAGCAACAACTATTGAGGCTTCTAAAGATCCATAAATATGAGAATTCAGCAAATATATTAATAAAGATTGTGACTCATGAAAAACTTATCACAAACCCGGATCAATGAGGTCAAATAAATTTTTAATTAAATTTTAATTATTATTATTATAAATTTTAAACTCAGGTATGATAAATCAAATACAGGACCTGATAAATTAGAAAATTACATAGTACCTCATCGGATAATCGTTGGTGCAAAATAAATGTGACCTACTCTACAAACAATCGTAAGGGAATAACTAAATAATGCAACAACTCAACCATATATTATAAGAAATCCAACAGCATCAAATTATACTGATCTAAGGCCTAAACTCAGCTGATCTAATAACCAAAATATAATTCATATAAATCCAACAATAACAAAGTGGTATAATACTCACCAAAATATACGATGTTACATCACATCTTATCCATATTCCTTTAATGCATCCAAATTCTCTACTCTGAAGGAATAAAATAGAAAAATGAACCTCAATCTTAACAAATATCATATAGGTTTATAGATATATAACATGTCTGATAAATCAAAAGGAGGGTCCACAAACAATTTTAAATTCGATAATGAATATAAATTAGATATCCGATCATCTTATAAAATATTCATTCAAATACCAGATAGACATGACGGGTTAACTACAACCAGAACACAACCTTTCTTGCAAGCAAAAAGGGAGTAGAGTCTCCCCGTTGGAAGAGGTGTCACAAATGCGACACTAATTACAAAAATGGTAGTTAATAATAGATAGTCACAAATAGGGTCTCGCCACAAAGACGGCGATTAATAACATATAGTCACAGATAAGGTCTCACCACAAAGATAACGGTTAATAACAGATAGCCATGGATAGGGTCTCGCGATAAAGACGACGGTTAATAACAGATAGTCATATATAGGGCCTCGCTACAAAGATGACGATTAATAGCAGATAGCCATATATATGGCCTTACTACAGAAACGATGGTTAATAACAGATAGCTACAGATATGATCTCGTTACATAAATGTTTGTTAACAATAGATATCCATAGATATGGCATCGCCACAGAGACAATAGTTAATAACAGATGGCCACGGATAGCTAATCAAATCAGATGCTCAGTCAAATTAGATGCCCAAACAAATCAGATGTCCAATCGGATCTGATACCTAGACATATCAAATATCCAATCTGATCGAATGTCCAAACAAATCAAATACCCAATCGAATCGAATGTCCAAACAAATCAAATGCTCAATTGGATCGGATGGCCAAACAAATCAGATGCCTAATTGGATCGTGATTCAGTACAGGATTGAATTGCCAAATAATTAGATCATATGCACAATATAATAGAACCCAGATCAGTACCATAGATGGATAACTTAATGTCTGGATCAAAACGTGCATTCTAAGTCAACTGTGCTAGATGTGCCAAATCTCTTATCATGTAAACAGACTAATATACGAGTATATGTACAATACAGAGATGCTCTCCGGCTCTATAAAATAATAAAAATCTTCCAAAATCACAGAACTCAAACAAAACCCCCAAATCGACCTGTAATTCATATATGTATTTATAGAATAAACAAATAAGGTATATAAAAATAACTTGTATATAAATAAAATATTCAAACAGTAGTCAAAACATATCATATACTAAATAAGACCAAAGAAATGGGTTATAAACACTTGCCTTGATCTTATACCATGTAGGTTTGATAAAAGAATATTCCGGAGTACCTGAATCAAGCTTTCTCTCTCTCTATGTGAGTGTCCTGCCTCTCTCTCCTCCTCCTCTTTCCTGCCGTGCCTCCTCGTTCCTTCTCCTCTCCTCATCTCCTTCTTCCTCCTCTTCACGTGACCCCCTTCTCTCTCTTCCTCTTTTTTTTTCATTGCCGTGTCGTTTCTCTACCTTTCTCTCTCTCTCTTCTGCCATGCTTGCTTATAGTTCCACTTCGTTGATGGCTATCCTAGCATTGATGATGGTGCCACCACGGCCAAGAGCAACCCTACGACGGTGACACATGCAAGCACCTGTCAATGACTCCTTTCTCCACCGCACCTTATTTATACGATACACCAAAATTTCAGTTGATTACCTCAAAATTGATACATGCAAATACAAAATCGGCATCTACAAAGAGAAAGAAAGGATTTGGTTTAAGCCACCAAATGACAAATTTAATGGTTCATTTAAAGATCAAAGAGATGAAAATGCTAGATTGTTTAAAGGAATGTGATATTGAAAGATATTCCTAATGTACACAAATGATAATGCCATATTTTAATGTGTAACCGGAGATTTTAGAGAAAATTAAGGAAGCTCAAAAGGAGGTCCCTTCTTGGTGGACATCACCAGTGATTTAAAAAATGAGTCAAGAGTAGATTTTAGTGTATAGGTAGATAAAGCTTTAAGGTTTCGGAAGCAAATATGTGTGCCAAATATTGAAGGAAGAAATCATAAACGAGGCTCATCAATCAAAGTAAATTATCCGCCTCAAAATTAACAAAATATACCAAGATTTGAAGAAGATATTTTGATGGCATAATATGAAACTAAAAATTACAGCCTATGTGGGAAGATGCTTAATATGTCAACAATAGAAAGTCAAGCACGAGAAACCACTAGGTTTTTTGCAACTTATGCTAGCCCCCAACTAGAAGTGGAATGCCATAGTGATGGATTTCGTGATGGGTTTGTCGAGATTGTCAAGAAATTATGATGCTGTTTGGGTGATTATAGATCAACTCGCTAAGTTATCCTACTAAATTGGCATACTAAGTTGGCTCATTTCATTGCTGTTCGGATTACATTCTCTAGAGATTGACTAATAAGATTGGAAATTAATGAGATAGTTAGATTACATAAAATGCCAGCTTCAATTGTGTCTAATTGATATCCTAGTTTCAATTGGATCGGATTTCCAAACAAATCAAATGCCAAATCGGATCAGATATCCAAACAAATCAAATGCCTAATCAAATTGGATGTCCAAACAAATCAGATGATCAATTGGATTAGATGCTGAAACAAATTAGATGCATAATCAGATCATGATCTGGTATAAAATCAAATTGAAAGATAATTAGATCATATGGATAATATATTAGAAACCGGATCAGTATCATAGACAGATAACTTAGTGTCTAGATCAAAACGTGCATTCCAAGTCAACAGTGCGAGATGTGCAAAATCTCCTATCATGTAAGAAAACTAATATACGAGTATATGTGCGGTCTAGACACTCCCTAGAGTTCCATAAAATAATAAAAATCCTCCAAAATCACAGAACTGAAATAAAATCCCCAAATTAACTCGTAATTTATACATGTATGTACAGAATAAATTAATATAGTATATAAAAATAACATACATGTAAATAAAATATCTAAACAGTAGTTAAAATATATCAGAAACTAAATAAGATCAAAGATAAGGGTTATAGACACTTGTCTTGACTTTATACTAAGTAGGTTTGATAAAAAGATACTCCAGAGTATCCAAACTGGGCCTCTCTCCCTTATGGGCGCATCCTCCCTCTCTCTCCTCCTCTTCTCTCCTACCATGCCCCTCCTTCCTTCTACTCTCCTCTTCTCCTTGTCCCTCCTCTACGCATGGCCCCCTTCTCTCTCTTCCTCTTTCTCTCTCCTGCTATGTCGTTCCTTTGCCTCTCTCTCTCTCTCTTCTACCCTGCTCACTTACGATTCCCCTTTGTTGACGGTTGTCCCAGCATGGATGATGACACTAGCCACGGCAATAGCAACCCTGCAAGGATGGCACATGCAAGTACCGTCGGTGATTCTCTCTCTTCACTAGGCATCATTTACATAATATACCAAAATTTCAATCGATTGCCTCAAAATTGATACATGCAAATACAAAATCGGCATCTACAAAGGGAAAGAGATGATTTGTTTGTCTCAATTTCATATATTTCCTTCGGTGACAGTGACGGTGGTGATGGCTCTTTTGTCTGGCTTGTGTTTCTCTCCTTCCATTTACACCTTTGCACAAAATAGAGAGTAAATTGTAGAAAGGGCTTCGTTAGCTTCCAATCCCGGTGTCAACTTTTCTGACGACGGCTCCTCCCTCTCTCTCTTCCCTTCCTCTGCCTCCCCTCTCTCCTTTTCCTTCTTTCTTTCCTTTTTCCCTTTGCTCCGTACCCCGTGCCTCCCATAATAATAATAATAATAATAATAATATTATTATTATTATTATTATATTTTATTTCTATTTTCTTTTATAATCTAATTTAACCCTAAACAAATAAAAATTTAGGGTATTATAAAACTCAAATTATGCAGGGACATAGTTGGATTACACACTACCTAATGGTGTTTAGGTGTGGAGGGAGAGAAATGAAGTGTCCACAGTCTTTCATCTTTATCAATATTTAAACCCTCAACCTTTAAGCTTCTCTATTGTTGTCTTTCTTATTATTGCCGTCAATATTATCTCTTTCATTACCATTGGAAATTCAAAGATTGTCATATCTATCACAATATAAGGAGACTTGGTTTGATGAAATTGTAGAAAAGCCAAAGAAAATAGAGTTGTGAGGATATAAAAAGAAAAAAGTGAAAAGAGAAAAAGTTCTAATAGCATTGAAAGAGAAATTTTGGGAGAATTATAGAGTTCTTAATTTTATAATATTCTCCCATTTGACCATAGACGTATGATAAATTAACCGAATTATTCTACTATTTTTATGCCATATTTATCCTAAAAGTAATGGTCATTTATCCTTTTTGTCTTTCTGATAAACTCACATGTTAAAACCTATAACCGTCATAGACAATTTTAATATATGGTTTTCTAACCATTCAAATCTCTTACATCTCTTGTTTTGAGTGCCCGTTTAAATACAAATCTTGCTATTTCATCTGACAGACCCATCAAATTTTGCTACTGGCATCATGATCATTCAAATTAACATAAGCCACTAACTAAATGGAACTTCTTGTGTTGCTACCAGCCTCTACTTATTTATAACAGAAGAAATAAAACCAGGCTTAAGAAGCCAGAGGAAAACTTTTCTTAGTCGACCATATAAATATTAACGGTTAACCATAAATTAGTTATACGATATAATGATATCTCATACTTAATTGTTTCTAAACTCGTAGAATCAAACTTGAGAGCCATTGAATGAAAAACAAGATAACTGGAAACTGTCAGGTTCTTCTCTCCATTAAAAGACCATTAAGAACTTGGTGACAGTTCTTGAACAGTTGTTACACTAACCTTGTAATAAATAATCATCAACAATAACAGAGTCAATAATCATTGCGGCATGGCATTTGTCGTAACGACGAGGTAGAGGCCTCGCAGTGTCTCCAGACCCGGCATTTGCCACATGAATCTCCCGTTATTACGTACCAGGTGTCGAAGTATCAAGTGCTCCTGCAACAATGTCTCAGAAAAGTAGTCAAATAATGGGGCAGAGAACCATTACTCATAACTGCTTTTTTTTTTTCTGAAAAGTAAATAAAATAAAATAAAATAATCATATAATAGTCTATGTGTTACGGGTCTCCTCAACAGGCCTTCGAACATATCACAGCAACAGCCTACAATTGCAAGAGGAAGCACCCGAACAACCCAACCACTACCGAAATTCCAAGATTATCTTTTATTAATTTGTGAATTCTGTTAAATTGGTATCCCCTCCCTTAGTTTGTATACTGTTAGTTGGTTACATTTGAGTTATTATACTGTTTTGCCCTTCTGTTGGGCCACATGCACCGCCACTTGTACTTAGCCCCTTCCTGACTAGGCAATGGACAGCAAGAGACATAATTTTCTCTTCCCTCTCGTTTCCTCATCTCTCTCTCTATCCCTTTCTCCGCGGTTAATAATGACCTTTCTCTCTAACTCTCTTGCGATTTGATTCTCGACTCCATCTTTTCCTCTGTTATGGAAGGTCAATTTCCTAGAAAAATTGAAAAATTCGGGGGCCAATTGAAGGATGAATGGTCCTCTGTTGAACTCCTCTCCCATTTTCCTTCGCCAATTTCTTCATCGATCGCAGGTCCACCATCGGCGTGCATGTATTAATTGGTGCTTTCATTGAGACATGAAGGAGTTCTAGCTCAAAGTGACAATTGAAGAACATGTTACGATTAATCTCTTCAAGCAGCCTCTTTGAACATGGGGACCCTTTGATAGAGTTAGCCCAACATTGTTGGACTAAGGACGAGGTGCTAAGTGAGGAAATTGTTGAACCGGGAAGAAAAGCTTTTTGGGCCTCGAAGAAGTGGGGTTCAAAAAATGAAGGACATCAGAGGCGAGTGGAGTTCCGCCAGCCATGGGAAATACATGCGGATCAATCCTTGCTTCCAATTGAAGAAAGCACCTTCAAAGCACAGGTCATGGAGATCACCACATTTGTCGTCCTTGCCTTCCATCAATGCACAAACCCAGCACACCCTCGCTGAAATCCAGCAATCGCTTCACAAAATTGAGCGAAATTGGTCAGTAAATCCTTCCTCACTTATGGTTTCTCCATCTGTGATTTTTCATCCTCCACCATTCCTTCTAACCACCACTGCTTTTATCCCATCTTCAACCTCGATTCCACTACTGCATCTGCAAATCCCAACCCAAACCTCACTCAAAACACTACCAACTCCATCAGATGCTACCACCGCTCTTTATCTTCTCTTACCTCAGTATCACAAGTAGATAATCCCTGGATTCTAAATTGCGCCCTTCGTTGAGTCCGCAAACATTACGGATCCCACTCGCCCAAGTTGGAATGATCGCGTCACTACCTCTAGACGCTTCCACCACGGCACCCTCCCTGTTTAAATCCCTATTTCATCCGACAGACCCGAAATCCTGGCATCGGTCCCTAAACCAAAGCGATTGACAGATCTTGCCATCTACAAATCTCCATGTTTTTTCAACTCCTTCACTAAACTCCAAATTTCCACCAGATAACTGGAAATGTTATTCCAACTTGCTCCAACTCTATACCTTCTTCCACATGGATCATTGTTTGTCTGAATCCGAGGAGGACAATGGCAGGCATTTGCCACATGAATCTCCCATTATTGAACTAGATGAGACTATCATCAACAATGTCTCAGAAAAGTTGAGTCACCATTACTCATGACTGCTTTTTTTTCTAAAAGTAAATAAAATAAAATAAAATAATGATGAATAGTCTATGTGTTACGGGCAGGCCTTCAAACTTATCGAGTCCTAAAGGATCTTTTATTAAAAACTTTCTCCCGAGCATCAAGTTATGAATTGGAATGGTTACGAGGTGACATAATTTTCTCTTCCCTCTCGTTTCCTCTCTCTCTCTATCCCTATTCTCGGGTTGAACTCCTCTCCGACCTCAAGCACCGTGAACAAGATGAGGTCGAGGAGTGGTTTCGTCGGCAATGAGGCTGGTAACTCGATGGTTACAGAGGCCTAGGAGAGTCTACTATACAAGCCTCGATGCTAACCCCTTTACACTTCAACTAGAAATTGCGCCTTGTGGCTGTGGCGATGACCGCATCACTACTTCCACCACGGTGCAAATCCTTCGTCCCTAAACCAAAGTTCGATCTTGTTCCTCTCCACTCATACATAAGGTTTGATGTCTTCTATTTTTTAAAATGGCTTCATACCCGGGCCTTTGAGAATATACTGTAAGAACTATTGCTATGGAATCTTTGGAACGACCTATTTGCTACGAACTCAAGCAACAAGATGAGGTCGAGGAGTGGCCAAGTTAGTGGAGGACAACATCGAGGCGATCGTGTCGATCACACATAAGGTTTGATGTCTTCTATTTTTTAAAATGGCTTCATACCCGGCCTGAGAATATCTTGTGAGAACGTTGCACAGAAGCAATTGGCGGGGGCCAAGTTAGTGGAGGACAACCAGGTCCACCACTCCCCAAGCCATTACCTAACTTTACAACAAATCAGTTAGAAACTTCCTCTAAGTATGTCCGTTCATCCAAATTACCCTTACAGAAATTACCCCCTGCTGAAATGGTTTCACGCACAATTGTTATAGCCAATTTTCTAAAATTTTTATGTTTGATGGTTAAGGAAGATGGCTCTACCCCTACTGTAGCTCCCATTTCAGAAGCTGATTCCTTACCTCTACTATTTGAAACTAGTCCCTCTATTTTCCTCAATGCAATTGGAGACCACTTTGTCCCTTCCTTAATGAAATTTTTGGGTTTTATCTTGGGCCCTTCAATGGCTGTGTTGAAGGATACTGGCTCTACTCGAGTCACGTCTTCATCTTCCACAACTGGTACCTGCATTGGATCCTTAGTCCTACCTCGTCATCGTCCAAATGCCAATAGACTAATTTCCCCTAGATCTCAATACTTCTTGAAGACAATCTCAAGCTTTGGGTTCATGCTTTCTGTGTTCATATATGGAGTGAAAATAGATATACGTTCACTATGGTAGCGTATTGGAGGAGAGGCTGTATTAATAGGCCTCTTTGGCTTCTGTGTATCCATGGAATTTGGACTAACTACTTCTAGTATTGTCAAGGGAGATGTTGCATTAGATAGCAATTGCAACATTGGCATCATAATGTTGGTGGTTTTAGATTCCATGACATTCTTCATGGTCTCCACTAGCTACTACCAGGGAATTGGTGTCAGTAGTTCAGTGGGGGTGGCTCGGCCTACATCTCATCATTTGGATATATGCTAGCCATAAATCGAGTTGGACCTCCTACACCGCCTACCATACAATGAAGGCAAATCTTGCTTATTTGCATCCATTACAGCCTATTGTTATTCATCCTCAGGCCCATGACCCTATATATAGGCCATTTTGTGGTAGGGTTTTCTATAATATTGGCAGTGTGGTTTTGGGGTGAGGGTCTTGGCCAGCAACCACCCATATTCTTTGCTCGATTATCCTACCCAAAAGGTCCACCATGGGGCTCCATTCTAGTGCAAAAGTTGGAAGTTTTAACTTCTAGGTTGCTCCTACCTGTCTTCTATAAAGAGAGAGGATTGATGACCAATTTTCATCACGTAAAAGGAAGTACTTCACCTGGGACTTTGGAGTTGCCACTTGCATTTGTCACCTTGGCAAATTTTTAGTCACCCCTGTCATCACTTCAGTTACAAGATGCTTGTGATGGAACAGATCCTTATCTTTTTAAAGATCTTTTGTCAATAAACAAATAAAACTAATGTTCATAAAATTCATAAAAATCTTGGCAGAGTTTCCTCTACAATTGAGCTGAAACTATAATTTACAATATGTATAAAAAGACCTGCATCAAGCACACAATAAAATAAATATCACCATTTATCCTACAACACGCATATATAGGATAACAAACTACCATATCATCCATAACTCCAACACAATACTCTTAACTACTGCATTGAATCTAATTAGAGATGCCATCTAGGACTAATACAAATCAAAACATCAGAACAATGCAAAAGCGAGTACATCCATAAATAAATCTGCGGAAGCAAAATCAATAAACTCATCATAATACAACGATTACTGCGTTACATATACAGACTTTATTCAAATAAATCATATATATCCAAAATTCTTTAAGGTCTCCATATTCTTCAAAGGTCTTCAAGCCCTCAAATGTTCTTCTTGCTAGCTAAATCTTATTTTCAATCCTTATCAAACTTCAGCATATTTGGAGGGAAAAAAATAGAAGAGTGAGCCGAAACCCAATAGTGTACCATAAAAGCATGCAATTTAAACAATTCTATGTAAACATATTGCAAATAGAAGAATATTTAGATAAATATCAAGAACATATAACAAAACGAATAAAGACAAACATTAATTTGTCATGAAAGCATACCAGAAGTCTTAACCCGTGCTCAAACTTACTTATTCTTAAATCTCATTAGCTTTATTAATCAAAGAAGAATATTTATGCGAATATAAAAAACATACAACAAAATGAATATAGAAAGATGTTAATTTGTCTTGAAAGCAAATCAAATGTCTTAAATCAAGTTTAAACTTTACTTATTCTTAAAATCTAACTTTATTAACCAAAGAGGCCCAAACTAGTAGACCCTACTAGCTGAGGGAGCGAATAATCGAGGATGGATGGTATTCACTCCACACAATCCAAGGCCTGAATTGAAATTTCTCCTCTGATCGGATTTATGTTCTGAAATACCGTCCTACAGTATGTCTGAATTCTAAACTGAATCTACCCTCTCGATTTAACACCCCGAGGAGAGGCGGACCACATATAACTTCCTGAATGGAGTTATCCTTGATTACCACTATAACGTTCTAAGGTATGTTGGAGAACCTTACTTGATTAAATCATACTCTTAGGGCCAATTTCTTATTAACTCACTTAACAGAAAACACATAACTAAAATGTTTATCTGAAATTCTTTAACTGAAATGCTCAACTGAGACATTTAACTAAAATACTTATTGAGATACTAAACTGAAATATTTAGTTGAAATGCTGAAATGAAATACTTATTTGAAGGGATTCTTGCTCATATTTTCTTAGCCAAATTTCCTCATGTCGGAAAGCCAAATTAAAACTTA